>CM052439.1:105843614-105868932 GCA_028533085.1 Varecia variegata | reverse complement strand
AATAGTTTTTTTAATTAGGGCTTATTTTGAAAAATTCTGAGTGTAATTCAAATGTACGCCAGTACCTTCCAAAGTAAGGTAATATTCAGAGACAGTTGTTCTGATCAGATGGCTTAGAGAAATTTCTGAAATATTCACATTCGAAGATTCCTTATTAATGAATGTCTGTGACTTAAATCTAACCAAAAACTGCAACATTATTATTTGTACATTTTCATTATATAGTGTTAACAAGCTTAGTTGCAAACAAATAAAATACTTAAGCTAAAAAAAAAAATTGTGTTTAAACATATATATCAATTTGGGAAGAATTTACATATTGACTATGTTGAATCATCCAATCCATGAGCATGATATGTCTCTACATTTATAATATTCTTTGATTTCATCATCAGCATTTTATAGTTTTCAGCATACAAGTCCTGTACATGTTTTGTTATGTTTATACCTAAATATTTTCTTTTATTTTGAGTGATTGTAAATGGTATTTCTTTTCTTTTTTTTTTTGACACAGAATCTAGCTCTGTCACCTGGGCTAGAGTGCTGTGGCGTCAGCCAAGCTCATAGCAACCTCAAACTCCTGAGCTGAAGCAATCCTCCTGCCTCAGCCTCCTAAGTAGCTGGGACTAAGGGCGCATGCCACAACACCCAGCTAATTTTTCTATTTTTAGTAGAGACAGGATCTCGCTCTTGTTCAGGCTGGTCTCGAACTCCTGACCTCAAACAATCCTCTCACTTAGGCCTCCCAGAGTGCTAGGATTACAGGCATGAGTCACTGTGTCCAGCCAGTATTTTATTTTTAATTTTGGTGTGCATGGACTCACTGCTAGTACATAAAAATACACTTGACTTTTTTTATATGTTTGTCTTGTATCCTGAAATGTTGCTGAACTCACTTATTAGCTGTAGGAATTTTTTTGTGTAGATTCCTTGAGACTTTCTACACAGACCATTGTGTCATATGCAAATCAGGATAGGTTTATTTCTTCCTTTCCAATCCATATGCCTTTTATTTCCTTTTCTTGCTTTATTGCAGAACTTTCAGTGCTATGTTAAATAAGAGTGGTGAGAGCAGACATCAGACATCCTTACCTTGTTTCCTAATCTCAGGGGTGAAGCATTCCGTCCTTTGTTAGCTGTAGCTTTTTTGTAGATGCTTTTTATCAAGTTTATCAGTAGAGGAATAATAGAGGAAATTCCCCTCTATAACTGTCTTTCTTAGAATTTTTTTCATGAATGGGTTTTGAATTCTGTCAAATGGTTTTTCTGCATTAATTGATTTGATCATGTGATTTTGCCCTTTCTAAAGCTGAGTATAGTTTCTCTTTTTCCTTTTCTCTTCTTGACCTCTACCTGCTGCAAATTTTGCAAGAGCACGTTCATTCTTTTCTTCTCACTCCTATTTGGCTTCTTTCTAGAATACAAGCTTGGTTCACTCCCTGGTATGGCTGACTTGATATTCATGTTTCTCATTTTCTTTCCTCAACAGGAACCACCTTCTACTTACGGATTTATTATTGATACTCTTGCTGTAGATATTCTGCCACTATTGATTTTATTTAAATTTTTGTTCCACACATCTCAAAAAATCCACCATCTTTACTCATTTTCCCTTTTCCCCTATATGTCATTTTAGTGTCCCCACTTTTTTTTTAATCATCCCAGGTAGCTTCTCTGTATTCTGGGTACAGGTAGCCTGCTCACCTCCAATTCTCCTTTCATGCCTTTCATGCCAAGTTCCTAAAACTGCCAGCCATGCCAGCACCCTGTTATTGTGGCTTGATCTTAAGCACTTGGAATGGACTCCTCATGACTGGAATGAACTGGATTCCTTTATGACCAAAGGCTTTACTATCTCCCAAGCAGATGGTTTATCTGCTGCACTCATCAGCCCACTCCTGAAGCTTCAGCTTGAACCTGTTCCATGAATCCTATCACGGTTTTTCCAAAAGTTCTGGCCCTGCTTCTCCTGCCAAGGCTCTAAGTGAACTTGGCATCTCTATTGATATGAGACTCTCTTAAAATTTTATGTTAGTAGGAATATGATGGCAAAACATAGTCCTTAGAGCTCATCAAATTGAGTGATAAACATGCTTTCCACATTACACCTTTGTGGGTCATGATCCTGACAAACACCTGTTCTGGAATAGGGAGGGTCTTCCTACTTTTTACTCCCCTACTCCATATGCTCCCCCCTGACAATGCTCTGCTCTCAGCCTTCTCTCCCTATTTCTCTGTGTACTTGTAGAACAAAATTGGATACAGGCTCCAGACTTATTTTCTTTTATGTCCTTCTTACCTCATCTCCCAAAGAGCTTACTACAGGTGACATACAATGTCACCTGCTTGAAGCCTTTCTCTGCTTTCCTTCCTGCCCCTGCAAGTTCCACCATCTTGAACTTTCCTGTACTCCATCTCCCAAGATATCTACCTGGAGGATTGCCATGGGCCTGCCACACCTTCCCATACCTGTCCTCCATGCCTTCACCTCTTCTTCAATGATCAAGAAACATGCACCATCCATGTACCCACCACTCACAGGGATGTGCCTTTCATTCTCACAGCATCCCTTTCCAATAGACGGGCAGGTATAATTCTTCTCAAACAATGAATGAGAAAACGAAGCCATGTCAAGATAAGAAAGCAGCTTGTGAAAAGCAAGGCCTGAAATCAGGACACCATCTGACTTCTAGATGAGCCACAAGGCCTGCAGAAAGGGAAAACCCCTCCCACATTGCTCTCCATTTTTCTACTCCAGTGGTGACTTACGCTCTAATCAGATAACTTCTCCTTGAACTTCATTGGCTGGCCAGAGTCATCGTCATGAAGTTTCTCAACATAAATGAACGTGATTGGAGAAGGGATTGGTAGTTCTCAGAATCTCATGGAAAGATTTAGGATACAAATGCCTAGGCTCAGTCCTGAGCAGGAGGGAGTGAAGGAGCTACTCTATTGCTCTAAGTGTGAAGTCAGCCATAGATATTACTTTAAAGTTTCTCCAGGCAACTCTAATGTGCAGCCAAGATGGAAAACCACTGGACTGAAATCATTCTCATGGTCTAACTTACCCTAGAATTTATTAAGCTCTTGACTCTTTTTCAAGCACCCTGAATTGGCAAAGCTATAAAACCTTTCTGTTCTTGACTCTTCACTAGGAAAAAAGAGAAGTGACAGAAATACCTACAAGTCTGAAACTGTGAAGATGGCTGAGGTGGTAGTTGTAGTATTGACGTCTGCCTCAGAAGAAGCCCTTAAATCACCCAGCAGGACAGAGTCCCTCCCTCCACGTCATGGCCAGGACAAGGAGGGTGCAGACTGACTGGGGAGGCTGGAGCCCCGGCTAACACAGTGTCAGAGATGGAGTCAGGTGTGAGCTGTGAGAACAGCTGTTTCTGTCATGCCTAGAGTCTGGGGACAAAGGCTGCCTCTCTTTTGAAAAAGCATAGCATGGGACGTGGAAGAACAAAAAGCTGTCACTTCAACTTCTTCCTCCAAAAAGTAAAAGGTCATTTTTGTTCAGTCCACAATTAGTTTTTCAACAGATAAACCAAGCCAGAGCAGTTGCTCTGTGTGTAGCCGATAGGTGCCCTTCACGAGGGTGTGGCCGCCTTCTACCTCTGATTGCCACAGCTTAGGAAGGGATTTATGTGGAGTAGTGTGTGAGAAGGGGGACAGCCACCCAGCCAGCTAGATCAACTGAATCAGCCCTGCAGATCAACACAGTGACAGCTGTCCCAACCAGATGGTGCACACATCCACTTGATAAATCCACCCTAGAAATGTGGAGTCTGGGGAGAAAGCATTTCTGCCACGAGGCCTCCTGTCCAAGAACAAATGGCTGACATCAGCCTGCTGAAAGCCAGGGTTGGAGCAGACCAGAAAAGCCTTTGCCATGTGGGGGTGAAAATGCTTCCCTGTGTCCCTCAACTTCCATCTTTGATGCCTACAATCTTACCATTAGCACTCCATTCTTTGGTTTAAGATTTTTGCTCTATTAACATACAAGTACACACCTGAAAACCAAGACAACTCTTTAGCCATTCAGTTCTTAGGTTGAAAAGACTACAGATCCTTTTTGAGAGCAAGTTTATCCATGGGGGAAGTGTGGTGGTTAATTTTATGTGCCAACTTGACTGGGCCATGGGATGCCCACGTATCTGACTAAACATTATATTTCTGGGCATGTCTGTGAGGATGTTTCTGGAAGAGATTTAATTGGTGGACTAAGTAAAGCAATTGCCCTCCGCAATGTGAGCAAGCACCATCCCATCCATTGAGGGTCTTAATAGAACAGAAAAGCAGAGGAAGTTTGGGTTCACCTTCCCTCTACCTGACTGCTGGAGCTGGGAAATCAATCTTCTGTCCTTGGTGCTCCTGGTCCTCAGGCATTCAGACCTGGGCTGGAACCTTCACCACTGGCTCTCAAGCTTTTGAACTACACCACTGGCTTTCCTGGGTCTCCAGCTGGAAGATGGCAGATCACGGGACTTCTCAGCTGCTATGATTGTGTGAGCCAATACCTTATAATATATATGTGTGTGTGTGTATATGTGTGTGTGTGTGTGTGTATTTACATATGTATAGCCTATTGGTTCTGTTTCTCTGGAGACCAATTTTCTTAGTTGCTAATGTTTCTTCCTGACTAATACAGGAAGTAAGAAAGAGGAAAGGTGAAGTTGGAAGTAGCAAGGTTAGGCTTCCAAAGCGATACCAAGGTAAAGGTAAAAGTTGGCCCTGCCATCTTAGATAAGACATTTTACTGTGAGCAACTAACTGTCCTTCAACCGTTGGGGACCTTACAGTGTTGCAGAAGGGCCATATGTGAAATGATATATGTGACAACTCCTGAAGTGTCCTACACATACAATGAGCAAGCTGCTATTTTTCACAGTCTTACCGGGGGCTGCTACCACACTTTTTTTTAATGTCCCTCTGAGCTAATCGTCCTCCTCCACAAGAACTCACATCAAATACTCCCTCGTTATCACATTTGACAAAGCAGATCCCAGCTGTTAATGACAAATTAGAGTGTTCCAGTTACCCCACTCTCCTAGAAAGCAGTGCCCCCTGGCTCTGCAGGGAACATTTGCTTCTCAGAAACTAGCCTTGGGATCTTGAGGAATGGGATACAGGCCCCAGGGAGGGCTGGTGACGCTCCTTGCCTGTACCCTCCTCCTGGATATCCAACAACTTTGTCACAAAGCCCAGGGAAAGGAGAAAATAAGAGACAGTCTAGGGCCCCCAAGAAAAAAGTGACTGTCTCCCCTCTTCTCAGGGTGCCATGGAGCGGCATCGCAGTGAGGAACATGGTGGAGACTTGGTTCAGGATTGGGGTGCTCACAGCGGTGGGTGGAGCCGAGCCCATGGGGCTCTACAGCAACTGTGTGGACGTTAACTGGGACTTGCAACTCCCTTCCACTTAGCTATGTGTTAGAACGCCCTGACAACCAGAGCACCACGCAGTGTGTGCCTTCAGTGGAAGCCTCTGCCATTGATCCCTTCCAGACCTCAGCTATCATTTTGAGAATGAAGCTAGGTCAGTCACAAACTAGGGTTTGTGTAACAGGGCAATAATGGTGGTGAAACTTCCTGCAAACAGGTCACAGGAAAACTGGCTAAAGGAACTGAGGTTGTTCAGCTGGAGGAGAAAAAGAGAATAAAAGGTTGTTGCATAGCAGAGCCAGCTTGCTCTGTGCAGCCTCTGCGAGCTCAGCTAGGACCAACTTGTTGGTGGAAATTAATAGGCGCGCTGAGCTCAGAAACGTTCCAACTAATAATTAAAGCTGCTCAGCTTGAAGAAATCAGCAAATTAACACATTCTTAAAATTCTCTTTCCATGAGGTTTTTCACATAGCTACACGGGTTTCTTGGTGAAATAGCTAAGCTGTGCACTAATGGCACTCTGTGTATTGTGCGAGGTCACAGATTAATTTCATAGTCTTTCTATGTGGCTACTTTTGGAGACAAGCCTAATGGGCACACTCAATAAAAGAAAAGATGACCCTCTTTTTCTGCCCTGAGCTGTGAGCTGTTTGCTGCTCTATGGGCTTTTTCCTAGGGGTGCTGGGGCCTCCAGGACTACAGCGTTATTCTGATGTATAATCCCACTTCTCTCACTGACTGGGCTCTCTTCTCACATAAGAGTGGCCACTGACTGCCCCCCTCCCACCCTTTGAGATATGCTGGGTAGAGATATGATGAAGAGTCTGGAGGAAAAAAATATTAGGTCTAAAGAGATTCTCCCTATCAAGGGAGAATAAAGTAAAGGCTCTAAGAAAAGTTGCCAGTCTTTTATAGACTCATTGAATTTGCAGCCCAGGAAGACTGATCTCCTCTGGGACCTTCTTTCACTACTCCATCTGTGCAGTTAGTGCCCTGGTGAACTTCCTGCATCAACAGGCAGTCTGGACCTTTCCTTCTCTTACCCATCAAAATTCACTGGTTCTGTGTTTCCTCAGGGTCTTGCTCCCTGTAGTATGGTAAGTTAATGGCCAGTGACCATCAAGATTTCAAATAAAAAATAACAGGGAAAATTCGGGCATTGTGAGTAGGTGGGAAGTATTTCAGGCCAAGAGTGACTTCCTCAAAACACAGCACCTAGGTTGTTGTCTAGCTCAGAGGTATACCCCCTAAAAGAGTCTTAATAAAGTATGTGCCATCAAGCAATTTTTTGGTGGAGAGTAAAAATGTTTTATCGTAAATTTAAATACTTTCAAAGAATATAATCTGGAGCATATTATAAAGGTTTCCATTATTAAATGAAACTTGAATTTCTTCTATAAATGTATACAGTCCAGTCTAACCATAGCAATGAATAACTCCCCATTATTACATTTTTAAAAACAAGTACTTCTTTAACTTTTAGAAATTTTACTTTTTTCTTTTTCTACTTGAACATAATTTTTATTCCACTTTCCTTAAAGTCCTTTATCTTAATATAATATGATTTTTACTTGAAAATACTTTGTTCATCACTCTATCACATTTATCTGCAATTGAAATGTACCTAAATTTTTTACTTTTATGTTCTGTGACCATAAACCTGTAAGCATCAAAAAAACCTCTGTGATTGAATTATCATTATTAGCAATATACTACTGATTAAACAACATAAATATCTTATATTAATTATTAAACAGAAAAAGTAAAGTTATATTGAAAATGCATCTCTTAATGATGCAATAAACTTTTTTCAGTTAGTTGATGTATGTATCTGTAGATGAATATTACTTAGTAGAATAAGACAGGGGTCATCATCAATTCCATTTTTATTTTATTTTGGTTTTATAGATGTACACTGTAGGAACTGAAAGTGTCTTATTATTACAATGTAATTCAATTCTTTGAATTCCGTCTGTGTTATGTGCCATAATTCATATATGCATCTATTATCAAAAATATTTTTAATCTTCTCTCCCCTGACAACTTGATACGATCCCCTCTTCATTTTTTTTACGCAATGAATTGGAAAGCACATGACTAGCAAAGAGATTTCTTTTTCAGTCATTTGAATAATTCACTTTCTCAATTTCTGGGAAAGATACCAAGAGAGCTTTACTAAGATTTATCAAATTATTGTTAATTATGTTGTAACACTTTCACTTTGATTCACCTTTTAAAACCCATATCATCAGCAATGGCAGGGAAACAGATTTTTAAATTTCATTCCACTTTTGCCAAAACAATGCTCCTTGATAAAATGCATGGATCTTATTTCTGTTTTAAATATATTATCATTACTTTGAAGCTGCAGCTTTAGCTCATTTATGGAAAATGTTTGTCAAAAACTTCATTGGCAGAGCCAATCTTCACCATCAAACCAGTCAGCCAAATCAGATGCACTTTTTGTCAAAAAAGTTTGACTACATTTTTCAATTCAGATAGCTATTTTAAGGAATATTATAAAAATCAATAAGAACTAATATTATATCTTGTGTAACTGATCACTAAAACAAATAAAAATTAAAATGGTACACATATAATTAGTTGTCCCATGTTTAAGTAATAAAAATAAGATCCTCCATATATTTTCTTGTATAAAATAAGAAGAATGATTAAAAACATGGTATATCTTTAGTAAAATTGTGTGTGGCTATTGAATACTGTTGATTGGCTTGGAAGAATAATTAAATAAGAACTAGTGTAAAAATCGGAAATGGCACTAAGAATGGAAAAGTTCTATGCTGCTAATTATTATGGCAGTACATTTTGTTATTATGAAAAAGATATTAAAAATTTTAGGAGATAAATTATGATGAGAATTGCTATGGCTTGAATGCATCCCCCAAATTTCATGTGTTGGAAACTTAATACCAAAATTCATATGTTGATTGAAGGTAGGACCTTTGGGAGATGATTAGAATTAGATAAGGTCATCAGAGTGGGACCTCCATGATGGGACTGGTGGCTTTATAAAAGAAGAGAGACCTTACCTGACATGCATTCTCTTGCCCTTCCACCCTTCCGCCATGTTTTGATGCTGCAAGAAGGCCCCTACCAGACATCAATCAGAGTCCAGCGCCATGCTCTTGACTTCCTAGGCTCTAGAACCATGAGCTAAATAAACCTTTTTTTTTTTTTATAAATTACCCAGGCTGGTATTCTGTTATAGCAATAGAAAATTAACTAAGACAAGAATTGGCTGTAACTGAATAAATATTTTATGTTATGGTTTGAATATAATGGGTTTTAATAACTTTATTAACTAATCCACATCAAATCTGAAAGAACCCACATGTATGTATACACCCAACCCCTCCCACCCCCCAACATCTGCCCGACACCCAATTAATGTCATTCCTAAATGTGCTCTTAGGTGATGATCAGTGAAACCAATTTGATGGTGAGTACATGTGGTGCTTATTTTTCCATTCTTGGGATACTTCACTTAGTAGAAGGGGTTCCAGCTCTATCCAGGAAAGTACAAGAGGTGCTATATCACCATTGTTTCTTATAGCTAACTAGTACTCCATGGTATATATATACCACATTTTACTAATCCACTCATGTATTGATGGGCCCTTGGGTTGTTTCCACATCTTTGCAATTGTGAATTGTGCTGCTATAAACATTCAAGTGCGATGCGCACCGTCTGGGGAATGGACATGCTTGAAGCTCTGATTCGAGGAAGGAGAGGGGGACAAGGGCAATATATTTAAACTAAACTTTTGTACCCCCATAATATGCTGAAATAAAAAAAAAGAACCCACATGAAAGTTTTTTATACTTGGGTTTTATCCATTGTATTTTGTAAAAATTTGGCATTCCCAAAAGTCATTCTAGTTACATTTAAAATAATCAGCATTGCAAATCTTTACTGCTTTAGCTGTTCCAAGTTACTTTTCTTCCCAGTCAAGAAACATCCTAGGGAAGGATGTTGAGAACAGTGGAAAATAATTGCTCACAATTACACGAAGAAACCATTTTTGGTGTTCAGTGTCTCCTACTGATTTTCTCTTTGTTTCACTCTCTCAGGACTCTTCCTCAAGAGCAAGGCATTCTTTGACAAGAGTCAGGAGAAGAAACAGAAAAGTGTTAAATAAAATTTGTTATTATTCTTATCACTCCACTTTACCTTTACCATATATCTGAATTCTGAAAATCCATTTAAGAGTCCAAACACCTCATTTCTATCTTATTTAACATCATGATCATCTTTAACATGTGTACGAGAAAAGAAAGTCCAAAGCTCTATGGATTTATGATTAATTATTAAAGGAACCTTTCTCACTGCTTGCTACATCTGAGGTTTTGGTGACATAATAAGAGTAATGTGTCATACTAAGATTTGGGATGGGTGAGTCCCATATCATTTTTTTAGTAATGTGGGGGAAAGGTCTATTATGAACAAAGACTCATTCTCAGCAAATCAATTTTAGGAAAGAGTGTAGATGGTCACCTGGCCCTTTGTTGGTAAAACCAAGTGAAACACCACCGCCCAAAACCAGAGAATTAGCGTTGCAAACTGCCATGCCAACTGAGGCAGGCAGGTGATGTAAATGAAGCAGACAGGGTGTAAGGAAAGAGGCGGTGAGGACTGGAGCAAGGAGAGGGCATGCCTCAACCAAAGGTGGAGATGGCTATTCAGCTCCAATCCACTATTGCTAGATCTTCCACTTTTCGACCTGGATTTTCAAGTGAAATCTTCCAATTTGTAAATGTAGGCAGTTTAATCATCATTTTTATAAAACACATTGTAGGCAAACCAAACAAGTCTACAGGTTATATCTGGTCCATTGTTGTTGGTTAGCAATCTCCACCCAAAGGCAACATGGTGATATTTTTGCTTCTGGTGAGAGGACATAACAGTCTTTAGTCAAAGTTTGGGTCTCCTACTCTGACTCCAGCTAGCTCCCCAATTCTTAGCTCTGCCTCCGTAGTTGTTAACCCTTAACAAGATCATAGCTGATCCTCACACAAGCATCCTGCAAATTTAAAGTGAGATGCAGGGTCAATAATTTAGTATTTCAAGTTTCTAGAGGCTGAAGAAATTATCATCAGCAAACCCCACAGTCCGTAGAGTTGGGTGGAACTTTAAACATCATTTATTCCAGCTTCCCTGTTTTTACAGCTTCTGGTAACATCCTCTAAATATTCCTTTGGGGACTCCTAGTGCTTGGATTAGAAATGGAGGCTGGGCAACCGCAATATTATAGTTCCTGAATGCTCTTTTCATACACCTTCAATCTCTGGAACTCCAAGGACTGTAAAAATTTTTTTTATCGAAAGAAGTAGCTATGATGCTAGTTTCAACCCTTCTTACTTCCAGCCCCTGGCCTACAATTACCCTGAGATCTTTAACTTCAGATGGTGTGCTGTCTTTAAAACATGTCCATAAATTCTTTGGTATTCCTCCCTTCGGAAGGTAGAGCTTCACTCCCTTCCTCTTCGAGTGTGAGCTGTACTTAATGACTTGCTTCTAATAGAATAGGAGAGACAATGGCAACTTCTGAGAATAGGTCATAGGCATTTTGGCTTGCTCCAAGCTCTCTCTTGAACTACTTGCTTTTGAGGAAGCCAGATGTTATGAGGACTCAGCACTACAGAGAGGCTCATCAGTAGAGGAATGAGGCATCCTGCCCACAGCCATGGGAGGAATCCACACTGGGAGCACTCTCAGCCCCAGGCAAGCTTTCAGATGACTGCAGCCCCTGCTTCCATCTTGACTACAACCTCAGGAAAGATCCTGAGTCATAAACACCAGCTAAATTGCTCCTGAATTCCTGACCAACAGAATCTGTGAGATAAGCAAAGTGTGTTGTTTCAAGATGCAAAGCACGGTTGTAATTTGTTATGTGGCAATAGAGAACTAATACAGATGGGCAAAGCAACCCAGGCCACACCATGCCATGGCCCTTCTGGCCTCATTATCTTTCTCTGTTCAGAGTTTAGCAGTGGCAAGAAGGTAGGATGTATCCCTTCACAACTATGATAACCCTACAGGTAATGGGAGCCTGTTGGGTGAGAAAAATGGGGATTGTTTGTAAGTTGAAAGGTAATTAAATTTAAGGAGGACTTCCCTTTCTTCCAGAGGTATTAACTGGATGACATTAACCAATGAGGTGGTGGTATCTCCTTCTGAAAATTTTTCCTTCAGGTTGAACAAAGGAATTTAGTCCTGTCCTAAGGCTCTTTTCTTTTAATAAGATTAAAAGTTGAGGGTAAGTAGGAAACTTAACCAAAATCTGAGATGTGCATTAACTTCAAATAAAACTCAGTAACCCCCAAAGTTAAAAGTCCCTCCTGGCACACATATACACACGTATCAACACCAAAGATTTCTGAGAGCATCTGATGCCCACTCACCAGAGGCCAAGCTCCCAGTTTGGGGGCGATGTTACCTTTATCTCCTCTTCCTTCTCTGTCTAGCTTTCATCTCAGAGGCATGTTTCTCAGTCTCTATTGAGGTGAAACCCCAATATCTGAACCCAACCAACCAAATTAGCAGGTTGGGTATAAGCCAAATTAAAGTTTCACTCCCACAATGGATGAGGAGAAAGTAGCAGGTATTGCTCACGCACAGGGATAGTAGGAATCCTCTGAATTGCCAGGTTTTGGGGTCACACAAGACCTCCAGAAGGCTCTGGTGATCACCATCTTATCATCTGATATGTTGCAGGTAGTCGGGTACATACGAATTAAGTTTTAATGACTTAAAATTCTATCTCAAATTTTCATCCTCTCACAAGTTTAAGCTTTCTGTCTTTGTAAAAGTGCAAATATTCCATAAAGAACTGAGGTCAGGTCTCTTTTGCTATGGATGGAGAATACCACGGAGTGGGTCTTAATGGCAAGGAGTGAGAAAGAATGAGTTTTGACGTGTGTGGGAATGCCTTGAAAGGGAAAAAAGTGCAGAAATGAAAGGATCTCGGTCTAATTCTTCTTTGTGTCCAGAGGCAGCTCTGCAAATACCATCTTAATGAGCTACTGCCTAACCCCTAATCTCATAAAACCCTCAAAAGGGAAAATGCATGAAAGGCAGAGCTGATTCTATCTCTTTTGATATTTGCCCTTGGGTTTCCTGGCCTTTTGGGGCTCTGGGAACACATGAATTAGCATGAACCAGGGAAGGCATTCAAAAGCAGACCTCTTCAATCATGAGCCAAATCAGACAGTTACCTTACAGCTTGCATATTTATTGAACAAATACTACTAAAATAGCTAAAATACATTGGGTACTTGTCATGAGTGCATCAGTAAAGATCACATTGTTACAAAAGCCTGCATTTTCAGCAGCACACAACTGCAACTCTACATAAATGCCACAGATGCAGAATACTGTTTCTTGCTCTATTTACACAGCTGATATACCTATTCTAACAAAGGGTGGGGGAGGGGACGCACAAGAAACTCAGGCCAATGGGAGAGCGAGAAGAGAACGAAGAAGTGCAGCGCATGCGTTGTCGGTGTTAAACAGTCAGAAGCGGAACAGTTCAGAACAAGGCCTGCCCTGTCAAAGGAAGAGCTAAAAGACAGTTATATAAAAATTAAGGTGGGCTTTCAGACTGGCTAACACAACAACATTCCATGAGTAGATGGTATTTATTTTGTTTATCCACTTCATTGGGAGCAAGGACAAAAATGTAAAATCTACACCTTGCTTATCAAAACCGCCAAACAAGAGCACTCTGCCTTTTTTTTTTTTTTAATTATTATTATTATTTTGTAAAGACATTTTCTCCAACTTCATTTTTGGAAAAGGTATAATTTTCATATTCTTACTCAGATGCCACTGTTTTGGATTTTTTTTTGGAGGGCATATTAAAAAAAGAGTTTTGCCCTTTTCCCCCCAAATATCCTTTCAAACAAAAAGAACTCAAAGAGACACCTCAAAACGCCTGTGAAATTATTGCTTTTCTTTCTCTACGTCAGGCAGGTGAGGCTACGTAAAGGAATAGATTTGGTCAGTCGATTACAGTTTTGTGACTGCTCCCGTGACTGCGTGTCTGTGAGTGCCAGCCAATGGGACAATAGCCTCTCACACTCTCTGGTAGCATTCACTCAACCTACAACACTGAGGAAGAAAGCCACACTGAAGACACAAGGAAAACAAGTCAATCCAGTCTAGAGAACAACATCCAGGGAAACAAGAGTACCAACACCTTCTTAGAACATGGAAATAAAAAATAACTCCATCAGAGCTACCTCGCCAAGGAGCATGTTGAAAGTCCAAAATAGCACCATTCATCAGTGTCTCAGGTCCTGTGGCAGCATCTCGGTCACTTACCACAAGGAAACAATGAGTTTCAAACTACTTCTATACATCAAAAGAGTACATGGATAAAATATAGAGATATACAGACAATTGATGAACATAAACTACTAGGCTTGTTACATCTAAATGAAAAAAAAAAATGGGGACTCTCAGCCTCTGCAAGAAGCAGTCGGGAGCTGTGTGAGTGAAAGGCAGGAGTGGGCCGGTTGTGCGAGCACGGTGGGAGTTTGAGTTGTGGAAGACATTGTTGTAGCGAACCAGGCCTGAAGGCCCACCTGTAAGGGTTGTAAACGTGGATTCACAGTGTGAAATTCTGAGCGTTTTCACTTGAGTCAGAATGGTTAAAAACTGGTTTGATGATAGCTATTTGTCCACTGTAAATTCTCTAAAGCAAGGCTCAGAGTCCCATAGTTTCTTCTTATACTTGATGATTTACACAGAAAAAAATCCCATATATGATACCATGACCTCATCAATACCCATACACCATATGTAATACAAATGGAGGTGTTACGATTAAAAAAAGTGGAGGTAACTGATTCTCGGGGAGCGGAGTTCATTGCCACCCGGTGGAGTCAGGGAGGCAGCAGCCGTCACATCGTTCTTCTTGCGGTTCACCTCTTTTGGGATGGGAAGTCTTCCCTGCAAGGCAGGTGGACCCACAGACAGACAGACACACAAAAAGACAAATTCAGTCGTGCTTCTGAAACCATTTTTTTTTTTTAAATTTTGCTGCTTCTGCCCACATTTTACCCTTGAACTCCCGCTGTTTTGCAAACAGAGTTTACATATTAAACACAGTTCACCTGAATGTAAATATTAGGTCTGTGGGGGCATGAAATAATTAAACTGGCTGTCTCTGCTTCAGTAAAATTGAGTGCTTGTCTCATGGTGGTGCCGGCCATGTGGGAGACAGCGTTCCCCAGACTCAGGTTTCTGGGGATAGTTTCTAGCATCAGATAGGGCCCAACATCAGAGAGGTGCTTAGAGGAGTGTTAATAGATTTTTTTTTTAAATAAAGAATTCAGTGGGTGTGACAGAGGGGATTAATAGTCTGTTTTCTAATATGTAATAACAATATTTTAATTAAACACATCACAACTTTCCTACATCTTATCTATGTATGGTTTATTCTACAAGCAGTTGGCACATCCCACGTGGGCCCTAACGTCAAAACCAGAAGTGGGCACTGAAGATGGGAGTGTCTGGGAGGGAAGTAAGGTGAGGGCCGGGCAGTGGGGCAGTGGGTAATCAAGGCCAGAACAGGGTGGGATTCGCTGGTCTGGACTGACTGCGGCTGTTGTAAGTCTCTCCTCACAATTCTGATGACTGAGTTTTGTGTGTTTCTGACCAGAACAATTCAACCTCAGGGTGACTACTGGCCAGCCACCATGGTAGGGTGAGAGGAGGGCCCCGTCATAACCAGACAGCAAAAGCACAGGGCGATGAAGTCCACTTGCTGCAGAGATACAAATAAGGGTCCTAATTGACCACATTTAATGTCCTGTTCAGATAGGAACATAATGAAGATTTGACAACAGTCTCTCTTTTAGCTAAACCATTGATTACTGGAGTTTTCTTGGGAAAAAAAAATTATTCTTTGTGGTTTTAAAAGATCTGTTTTTGTTTTGTTTTGTTTTTTTGCTCAGATCCTATATTCTAACAGGACAGTTTTGATAAGCCAATTTGACTAGATGTGAGTACTTGGATTAAAGCAATAATCTTACTTTGCGATCTGTAAATTGCCACATTTGAATTTCTTTTTAGGAAGAATTCAGAAGCCAGAAACTTCCAAACAACTTGAAACTGAATAAATATTTTCAGCAGCTCAAGGGTGAATTAAATGCAACAGATAATTCAACTTTAAGAAGTATTACTTTACTGTCTAGATTTTCCATATTAAACATCTGATATGCCTAAATTTTGTATTTAAAAATCTCAGACTTGAGAGCATACAACATTTTTAGGATGTCTATAAAATCCAGTCTTAAGTTGTGGTTTTAGAGGTTGTTTTGGTATCATTAAATACTAATGTGACCAAAAGAGAAAATTAAATGAAAATACAATTCATTATTTACACACCCTTAAGGATCTAGATAAAATTTCCAGAAGCATAATATTGAGTAGTTCATTGCAGTTATGAAAATAATTTCAATCTTGAAATTTTGGTATACAATCCTCAAATTAAAAAAAAAAGAAATCCACTGTAATCCTGATGTCTTTACAATAATGCTGCCACCGCCCCTCATCCCCCAATCAACCAATTAGCACGGCTCAGGATATGACAAACTTAGGTTTTGGACAAATGAAGAGTTCAACAGCTGTTAATTGTCACAGACCAGGAAGGAAGGAAAATCAAAAGTTCACAAACATTATCTCACTCAACAATTACACTCTTTACATAGCTGGCCTTAAAACTGCCTCTTCAGTTCAGACCTATCTATTCAGAAGTGAATATACAGAACATTCGTCTGGGTCTCTCTATAAGTTTGTTTTGCTAACCTTTTACCTCCATGAAAAATACACAGCAAAATGAAATAAAGAGCTGGGGATTTGGGAAGAGGTACTTCCAGGAGAAAAAAGGGAAGGAGATCATTTGAGATCTGAATTTACCATTTTTACTATTTTTTCTCTCTTTTTGAGGTCCCCAAATACTCACGAATTTCTTCATTCATTATTCATGTTCTGAGTGCCTACTATGGCTTGAGCACTCGATTAGATTTTTAAGCCTACAGAGATTAAAACAGAAACAAAAAACAGCCCCTGCCCATTCTGTCCTTCGTTAACTTACTGTACAGGAGACACCCAGGTGACTGGACCCTGGCAAGCAATGATGGCAAGTCACGCAGAGAGGTACGCTACTGAAGCCCGCTGAGGGCCCAGAACCCAACATGGAAGAGCTCCTGAGAAGACAAAGTTCTGTGCATCCTCCCGTTGGAGCCCTGGATTTACTAGATTTCAATCCTCCTCCCCTGACTGCCCCCCTACTTTTTTTAAAGAATTGTTTTTCTGCCCCCTACTAAAGGAATTTTAGGCTTCTGCAACAAGGGGAGGATATATTTTGAAGAAAGGACACGATGACATCTTATTTCTCCAGAAGTCAGACCTTATAAGAATTCAGGCAAAAATACTCCATCCATGCAGGAAATCGTGCTTCCATCATCCAGCACGCAGTGATCTTTACAGGATGGGGGGACTTGGGTCATCTAGAAGGCTTGGGGCGTGAGGGGCGATGTGTCCAGTGGCTCCCACAGACTGGCTCTCCTGGAGGTCACTCCAGTGGCCTTGCCTCAGGGTGGACGGCCCTCCCTGCTGATGACTGCTAGGAGATTAATCCCCAGTTATTCAATAATGTGCTTTGGACCAAGTACATTGAGATTATTTTTCTTACAATTATGCAAAGATATGTTTTTCCAGAAGGAATTGATGGGAAAAGGACAAATATATCATGCTTAAAATACGATTCCATTATTTAGAAAGAACAGAACTTAAAATAGCAGAAGACCTGAATCCCACAATATACCGTGCCTACCCCTTGGAGCATGCCTCAGGGCAGGCAAGACCTGCCACCTGGACTGGCTTTGCAAGAGTTAAGAGAGGCGCTGTTGATCTCATTGAGGAGTTTCACTTAGTCTTGCCCTTCTGGTTGATGTCGCCAGTATCAAAGAGAGGACCTTTGGATGCCTGAATAAGGCAAGAACTAACAAAAAGGTTATATTGTACTTTGTTTCCCATCTCACCCTCAGCTGCCTCAGGGGAATTGTGCCCTGATCTGGCACAGTAAAGGTGTGTAAGGTTATACTGCTGCTGCTGCTGCAGCTGGTTGGTAGTGGGGAGGTGGTGGGTGTGGGTGTGCTTTAAGTAAGGCTCTACTATTTCAGCTCTCTTCTCCTCCAACTCTCTACAAGATCCGTGCAAGTCTAGCTCGGGCAGGGCCAAACCATTTTGTTCACCTCCTTTCCTGCCAATGATTTCAACCTTGACCTTCAGAAATTCTCAGAAAGATTAAAAGTGATTTAGGATTGTTTTCTTTCAGTGCAAACTGCCAGTTGACACAACCTCTTCAACTTTTGCCTGTCAGTATAAGATAGGGAATTGTTGAACTCGTTTAGTGTAAATAAGGCTTTCTTAAACATTGAAATGCCAGTATTAGCTGAGGAAGGCCTTGCCGTTGGTCAATTACACTTATGAAACTTTCAAATAGAAATTTTATTTTCAATGGACTTTATTTTTCTTTATTAACTGCAAAATCAGCAGGTAATTGGTAAAAAGTCCAATCCTTCTGCTTGAGGTCAAATGGAAATTTACCCTAATAAGCAATGTCCAAGGTATGTACAGTAAAAACTGGTAAATGTTTTTTGTTTGTTTCAGAAATAGTGCTAACATCTAATATATAAATTTTACAAATTTATTTAAGGCAGAGAATTGTCACATCTAACAGGCCGGAACAAAGACACCATGATTATACAAATTTTCTTTTTAGACCTAAAACTTAGGAGAAAGAAATATAACAGTCTTGTTATGCTCTTCCCATTTTGTTTCATGGGTAATCTTAGACATTCAGGCATTATTAGCAGAGAAATATGTCATCATCTTATACTTTTAAGAGATCTTTTAGTTTGACCATCATATTTGAGTTGTTCTAACCAAGAATGGAACAAATTTAAAACCTGTAAAGTGTACATTTGATATACTGATTCCATGATTTTTAAGTGAAAATTTGCTTTTGATTTATTCCTCAAGAAAGGAAGATAATGTGAACTTTAAGAATCACAGGACTATAGCATATGTTTTTTTTTTAATATATGTTATTTCCAATGTCATCATAGTATCAGATGAATGAATTACTATAGCAGCTTATAATGGATATTAAAATGAAAAGAAATAACTCTGATTTTTTTAATCGCTTCTAAATTGAAAACAGTGTTAAGAAAATGGCAGCTAGGATCTTACCTGAGGAAGCCTTCCCTCCATTTCCTTGTTTGGAAATGGTTCTTGACTGACCCAGACACAGAGTCCTGGGTAATAAACCTATAGAGACATGAAAGCATACATACTCAGATTAAAAACAAGATCCACTACAAAACCACATGGGATTAGCTTAATGAACTCAATTCTCCTCAGTAGTCACTTATTTCCCGATTGCAACTTAGAGCACTGGGGAACCCATCAACTCTTGCAAATTGTTAGTGTGCTTCTGAATATACGCTGCACTCAGGAGAGTCTGGGCTCAATGTTTTCTAAGACTAAGTCCAACAGAGAAGAGAGATCAATCAATGTTATCTTCAGCAGATAACGTAGCAGCTTAATGGCATGTCTGCTGAGTGCACTAAGTCACCAGGGAGGCCTAACTTTCAAAGGAACCTATGATAAGTGTCCTTGCAAAACTCTATGTTTATGTTGTGTCATGAATCCGTCAAACTAGGGTTATCCTGATCATTGATTAGAAAGCTAAAGATTACACACAAAGGAAAGGAGGAAAGGAAGAAGCAGCCCTGATTCTCTCTGCGCCCATATGGCCACTGACAACACACTCTGCCCAGCTGCCTGAACAGCCGAGGGAGGGGTGGGAGATGGGCAGCACTGCCATGAATGACTTGGAGAATACTAGCTCATGAGTTCGGGGGTGGGAGGAGGTGGAGCGAGGGAGTGGAAATGAGTAACTCTTCTTTAAATATACAAAGAGAGATTAGCATAAGGTTGCTGACCAGCTGTTCTCCATCTCCAGTAAGACAGGAGTGGGGGAAAAGGACTTAAAAATTACAACTACAGATTTAGGTCAGCTATAAGGAAAAACTCAGCAGAAGAATTGTTAAATTACTAAAAGAATTTAGACGGAAAAACTGTGAAGTCTTCTTTAAAAAAATTTAGAAACAGAACCCAACAACCATCTGTCAGGGCTAATTCACATTTGATACAGTCCCGCTCAGAGGGAGAGGATGAATATTAGATAAGATTCCCTCCAGTTCTGATCTTCTAATTTCTGTACGTAAGCCTCACATTTAATAAACAGTAATTAAGAGTCACATCTCAATAGATCAGCAAACAGACTTAGATGTCACTTTCGTTTTTGGAAGCACTAGATGAGCCTAACCCTTGAGTCAACTGCAATGTCTAGTATGCCCCAATCAATCCATTTGGTCAGGGGAGTTGAGGTAGGAACCACAGATGGCTGTGTTTATTCTTTGGGATAATCGAACAGTAACCATTTTTGCTCTACGCCAGTAATATTTATAGTGCATCCCAGCTTACAAAGCCATTTTGCATACACTACCTACTTTTTCCTGGTGATGAGCCTGTGCGTAGGTCTTATTACCATTACACAGATGAGGAAACTGAAATTCAGAAAGATCAACAGCTTTGCCCAAAGTCACACGGTCAGCGTAGGGTAGGACTGGAACTCAAACTAGGTTTCCAAGATTCTAAACTTCAGCTCTTTCCACTGCCTGCCCTCGCATTATCCAAGAATGAAAATCGCCTACCACCTCTCCCTCAAAATTACACCAGTCCACAGTCACCACCCACATTTGGGTCTTAAATATTTGAGAGCTCCTCCTGCAAGAACTGGAACTATCATCTCACTTTGGACAGGGGCTGCTTTCTGAGCCATGCAGTTCCCCAACCCCAGCCACCTTCCTCTTCCCCAGATTTCCTGTCCTCGGCTCAGCTCCTTCTGGAAGTGTTCCACCATCTGCCTTGTTTGGAACAAGCAGACATTGCCTGACATTCCCTTTAGCCAGGAATGGGTGAAGAAAGAAAATAAAATTACCATCTAAAATATACAAGTTCTTTTCAAGGCTTAAAACAAAGTCACATTACACAAAACTCCAGTTTGAGCTTAACTTTAGCAGACTCCAACTTGGGATCAACTGTAAGTTCACTTAACATAAGTGGATATAAAATGATTACCCTTCTATATTGCCACTTTAAAAAGCATGTTTTAAGTACAATTTAAAATATTACAAATATTAGTAAGAAATCAAGTTCTGTTGGAAACCGAAAACCTTGATAAAAGTACATGTAAAAACTTAGTAGGCATAGGAAGCAATTAAAATCGAAATCAAGTAAATGTTGTCATTTCTGTGTTCCTGTGCTTTTCTGGGATATTCTATTTTAACGACACTGCTTTAGTTTTAACTTCTAGGTTCAGGGATTAATACTAACCACCCCCCCTCAAGTAATTTGTAGGAGAAAATAGCTTGCCTCTCAGAATTATTACTCTTTTTCTAACAATTTGTTTTTCCAAGAGCTCTCTCTTTGTTTAGAAAAAGTCAATGATTTTTGCCAAAGAACTTGGGAACATGAGTATCTGATAGCGAAACCCATGACTAAGAAAACTTTCTCCCTTACTTTGTATTTGTTAAATTGGTCAAGGGCATTTCCAATTAGGCATGTCTCAGTGTTTGAATCATGAACTAATCATTGTGTACTTTAAGAAAAATGAATGTTGCTTTGGCCTTGTGGTAAATTCTTCAAATCTCTTTCAAAGTCAGAATCTTAAGCCAAAAATGGCAGGGAAAGAGAAGGAGTCTGTTACCTTCTTAAAACCTGCTTGGTTGGTATCTAAGAACTCAGCATATGCATGGACATAGTATCTGAAGGAGATATTTTCTTTTAAGCACAGTTGGTTTTCAGAAACGGTAGTAGATTATAGGAAATAAATACTCTCTCTCTACGTTACAGCCTTGCTCTTGCCTATACCTGTGGTATTTTGAGACTCTAAAATGAAGGGCTTAAGAGAAAAGATCTATTGATAATCATCATTCTTGCTCTGAAATGACTTGAACCTGAACTTTGGTATCCCACAAGGTCCTCAACCCTCACTTCGTCCCGGTGCTGGACATGGAGAATGGGTAGTCAGTCACAAGCAACAATCACCAGCCTTGCTGTCAAAAGGTGTCAGTTTGAATGTATTGCATTTTCTCCGTGCCAATCTTCTCATCTGAACATCTTCTAGTCTACTACCCAGGTTCTACTGTTGGCAGTCAGGGACACAGTGTTACTTTTCAACTTCAAATTTCTTACTAATTTCCATGTCTTCGTTCACCAAGAGTTCATGAAAGAGCTGCATGTGCTGGATGTTGTGTTAGGTTCTAGGGAATTGCAAGAGAAACAGAGTTCCTGCCTTCTAGAAGCTCAAGTCTCGGGGTGGTGGTGTGAGCACAGCAGAGGTGATCAACCCACAAAAAAATAATTTTAAAAGTATGTGAGGGGCTGACCTGTGCCCTTCAAAATTCATATGCTGAAGTCCTAACCCCCAGTACCTGAGAACATGACTGCATTTGGAGACAGGGTCTTTACAGAGGTAATTAAGTTAAAAGGAAGACATCAGGGTGAGCCCTAATCCAAAGTGACTGATGTCCTTTTAAGAAGAGATTAGGACATATAGGGAGAGGAGACCATGTGAAGACACCAGGAGAAGACAGCTATCTGTAAGCCAAGGAGGGAGACCTCAGAAGATGCCAACCCTGCTGGTATCTTGATCTGAGACTTGTAGCCTCCAGATTGTGAGAAAATGGTTTGTTGTTGAAGTCACCCAGTCTGTGGCACTTTGTTACAGCAGCCCCAGCAAACTCACAGAGTGTGATTTAAGTGCAAGAATAAAAAAAGAAGGAAACATATAGGTTATGTCAAATGTAATAGCTGCTGGAACATGTACCAACAGACTAAACAGCAAACAAAACCAACATGTAGCATAATATCCAGTAGTGGTGGCAACGAGAGGAAATGGGGTGGCAGTGAGCAGATCTGGGAGGGTAGTTGATGGCTGTCAGATATAAGCCAAGGATGATAAGAGGGTGAGGGATAAGGGCGTCATGAGCTCCCCGTGGGCAAGTGCCCCTGTGGCCAGGTCTCCTGCAGCTCTCAGCAGCCACAATGGTATCAAGACCAGTGTGACGCCACAGGTTTCTGTGCCCTCAGTTTTCTAACTAGTTCTAAATAATAGGAGCTGATGGTGACCCTGCGATTGAGGCTTTTCAGTGCTGACAACATGAGGGTCAGAAAACTGGTAAGTTGATCTGTCTTTCTGGAGTCCGTCTGCGCTTGCTAGGCTGTAAAGCTGCTCATTCTTCCTACTAGTCAGCTGATGCTCCAAAGATGGACACGTGGATCTACTGTTTGCCATTCATTCATTCTTCTGAGTCCAAGTTCATGTTTCTCATGAAGACCAATTAAATTGACTGTCTTTTTTACAATTTACTGAGTTCTCTCTCTTCTGTTGTTAGTGGTGGTGATTTGTATCTTGAAAATTTAAGTGTTCTGGGTAGTACACATAGGAACACCTCAAAATTGTTGTTTTATTTAAACAAGTAAACCCAAAGTTTGCACTAATCTTCCTAAGAGAAGTATGTCTTCTTTTAAAGTATTAATATGTCTTCTTCCATGTATAAAATAAACAACTATTTGTTCTTGAACAAACAAAATCCTCAAAACCCTCTAGAATACTGTTCTTCCAGAAGTCACGTAGGAAATCAGAGAAGCAAGCTATACCCTGAACAATTAAGAAAATATGAAAGTTGGTGGAAAATGTAGTGGAAAAGGAAAATTTTATTATTTTAATTTGGAGAATATGTGAAAGTTCTGCTTCAATTCTGGGAAAGTTTGAGTATTATACTCATCACTGAGTTAATGCATCTTTTTCTACAATCCTACATGTATCTCACAGATGATTATGTTTAAAAACAATGAAATGACAGAAAGAATCACATTGGTTTAAATATAGTAATCATGACTGATATGCACTTAGATATCCATGAGCAACCCTTAGGTTAAAACCAGCTTTACGCTTTCAAGTATACTTAATATATTTAAACACACTACATATTTAAATATGGTTTATGGTGAATATGTACTATTTCTTACTGATTCTTTTAAAGCTATTTGCTAGCTGGGTACTTAAATTTCAATAGCCTATCACAGCATACACGCTTAGAATAAAACACTCAGGTGTCTGCCTTTCTTTCTTTTCTTCCTTCATTCTTTCTTTCTAGACTTGTTTTACTCTCTAGACAGTGCATCATGAAAAATAACTTCATTTTTTAAGTCTATAAGACAATTAGCTTGCCAGTAATTATTACTTGGTATAAACTATTATAAATAGCTGGCAACCAGTGCTCCCAATTAGAAAAATAAAATGTGGTAAAAATCAGAGACCAGTCCTCTGAGGTCCTAAAAAATATGCAAACTAGATTATTGGCTAAATTCTTTTTTTAACCTCTTTTAAGCTTTTCATTTCCAAACTTGCTATTTATTTTCCAACAGTATGACCCCCACACAGAATCAATGTAAAAGTTCTTTGACATGTTCCCTATCATTTCTACTATATTACTTGTAAAATTTGAATTATATCTATTTGTTAACTTTAAATTTGTATTTTCCTTTGTTCATTTATTGTCTTTATCAATATTTCTTTGGGGTGTGATCCTTAAAGGCAGGGTCATATCTTTATTCAGAGTCTAAATACACCACATACATAAATTTGCTTAATTCGTTAACATACCTTTTCAGAAATCTGCCATAAAGATATGTTGCATGGCTTGGGTGTTAATGGTCACCATTGTAATATTATTCTTTATCCTTGGTGAGGTCCTATGTGTTTGAAGAATGGACACATGGTCCTTTTATGACTTAACAAGGAGGGGTGCCCACTCCCTGCAATTAGGAAAGCAGACTGGGGTAGCAGGTGTCCAACCTGCATAATTAATTCTTGTGCAGCAAAGACATATATTTCATAATCTCCCTACCAATTAAATAGTGTGTGTCTGTATGCGTACATGTTTTATTCCACCTACTGGCCAGGAGGTTGTGAAATCTAGTACTGTAATTCAAGGAGAATTTATGTGCGTATCATGCACTTCATTTCTGCAAATGCCCTTTGAAAAGTAGCACTATTAAGAAGCTCCCTCAAAAGCCACTGTGCTCCCAGGTATTACTGGTCATGTGAGAGGGCAGAATGTAAACTGAAACCATAAATGAGCTACAAGGATCATTTTCTCTGAACAGCATTACATCAAAGATTAAATGTTGCCAAAAGATGATGCACTGAGCTGTCTCTCTAGAGACCTAGTCTTAGAGATCTGCCTAACCCTGTGTGTGCTGCTTGGAGAGGAAGCACACAGTGGGGGAAATCCACTGTCACTGGAAGACAAAAAGATAAGCATGCAGAACATTGCATTCAGATGATATATGCAATCTCTGCACATTTTGGAAAATGGAAGCAAAGTGTTAGGACCTATGTTGGCAACCATCCTGGCTTGGGAACTAAACGAAACATGACCTAATTTAAACACACACACACACACACACACACACACACACACACGCACGCACAGGAGCTGGCGGTGGTAACAATGAGTAATTACAGACAAAGCATTATGAGCATGAACACTTGACTACTGTGCTCTATAGGCATAAATGCCATCCTGCTAGAAAGAAAATCAGAACACCTGCTGATACTCCTGGAGTTTCTATGGCCCCACAAGTCTTTACTATGTAGAAATAGGGGTTGGGGAAGACAACTGTGTTTCGATAAGGAAGACAAAGACAGCTCACAATTTGGTTAAACTCATTGGCATTAGCTTCACTTCAGGTGCATATTCCCAC
>CM052439.1:105815075-105843114 GCA_028533085.1 Varecia variegata | reverse complement strand
TAATATTCTCCTTGTTTGGCTGCCGAGTCTTCGAAAATTTGATTTCTAAGAATAACAGCAAAGACTTTCAAAGGGGGGGGGGGCAACAAATCAAGTCAGGAGCAAGCCACAAAAGGTTAACAACATTACCCGACTTTTCTTTTTCACCACTACTTAAAACCATTCATTACGGGAGTTTGCGGGGCTTTGATGTGCCCGGGAGCGGCTGGCTAATTTGAGCACGGTGAACACCAAGGTCAGCTGCAAACACTCATGTTGCGCAAACTCCTCCTTTCACCCTAGCCTCATTCCTTTCCAATAGGAACATGCTTTGCACAAAGCAATCCACCTAAAGACTCCATAAATCCAAAAAAGGGAGTTACTGATCGAGGAATTTTCAGATTTCTGCCAAGGCACCCTCCCCTGGACTGGAGGTCAGCCTGGTACAGTAACCAGAGCCAAACTGTGGACTGGACTCAAGGAATTAAGTTCAACACTTCGAATCTCGACTTTTAATGGGTGATTTTTCTTTTCAGCAATGAAGACAAAACAAAGTACAAACAGCCGATAACAGCCCAAAGTAAACCAGGCGAAAAAGTACGAGAATAATGCTTAGAAACAAATCTCATAAGTAATATCTGAGAAGAGACTTTCCAAACAAAGGGGGGGGAAAAAAATAAAGCAGCCTTTTAAAATTCTAGTTTGAGATTACGCAGTTGTGAATGAACAATAAAAAAGTAAAGGCCACAAGATATTTGCTCTTTTCGATGAAGAAAAAAAAAAATCAGCCTTTGTTAACTTGCAGCAAAAAGGCCCCTCAGGCATTTAGGCACAGCATAAGCTATTCCTTGCCCCCATGACCTCAACAAATATGTTAATAAAATCTTTTACCTCCCTGGAGTGGAACCAGAGTAAATATTTACTTAACACATCTGAGTTCTAAGTCTGGACCACCGTATTCCATCACATAAATGGATTTTCATTTGTGACGGAGAAATTAGAAACACTACATCTTGTGTTGTTTCTCCTACTTTTAAGGTACTTAAAGAAAAGAAGAAAGAAAACTTGGAATACTAATTCTATATTATGCTCCAGCACACCAGACTGTACTTGTGAATTTCAGAATGGTATTCTCCACCACAAACGAGAGTAATGCTGACGTGCTTTCCAATACTAGACATCTGGAGTAGGAGGACTTTTTCTAAGCACATTCCAAGGTTAATAGGAAACATCTAGACTTGCTTTTATTAGCTGGTTTGAATAATTTTAGGTATGCTATGATGGGTTCTACCTTCAAATAATTATAAGTCTGATTTCTAGTCACCAAGAATGCTATTTTTTCTTCCCTTCTGTCCAAAAATTATTGTGCTATGCATTAATATCTTATGCAAATTTTCACCACCAAGATAGAAGAATAATTGTTCAAAAATCCTATTTATTCTGTTAAATCCTATTTATTCTGTTAAATCTCAAGGGCTAGTGAGATAAGTATTATATTTATTTATCTAGACACAGGAGTTTGGGTTTTTCTTGGTCTGGGTGGATGATTAGATAACCAATTGCTTTTGAAGAGTCTGAAGGCATTTCAAAGCATTCCTCTCATTGACATGTGCAAGACGTTTCCAGAAAGTCTGCATTTTCTCCTGAAGTGCTCATTCCTAAAAAACTATTCACTCTTTCCATCAATGCACCCTCTTCTGCTGGCAGTTGCAAACCCCTCAGCATTTAGCAAAAGTCATTTCACAGTTCAATGCTTGTCTTACACTGTCCTGGTCATTTAAAGACTGGTATCTCTTCAACAGCAAACAACATCATAACAGACCACTAAGTTTGGATGGAAAGTGGTTTCTGTTGTGGGGGCATATAATTAAAATTGGTTTAAATCAGAGGCTAGCTTATCTGATAAATTTGACATGTGTGTGTGTGTGTGTGTATGTGTGTGTGTGTGTATATATCCAGATCTCTATGAACATGCTATAAATGCTCAGGTTAAATAGAGGCCACTAGGAGGCTTTCAATAACCCATCCTGTAAGAAAACTGGCAAAAAACTAAAAGTACAGGAGGAATAGAATAAGGTTGGAATGGATGTGCCCCTGTACACCACCCGGGTTTTCAACCCCTCCAGAAGGAGCGAGGGCTAATCGAGTAGAAGGTTTCTCTCTGATGAGGGCTTCCGTCAGGTAGTGGTCAGGTAGTGCGGTGGGAGGCAGAGAAGAACCAAGGGAGGGCTCCTCAACCCAAAGAGATAAAGTATTTCAGGGCTAGAAGTCATCAAAGAAACACGTGCTTCAAGAATTGTGCAAATGACTGCAAAAGGAATGCCAAATTGGAGGCTTAAGTTCTCTAGAAAAGGAATCACCAGTATTTTAATTAATATGAAAAAGCTATACTATTGCTGACTCAGACCTTCATTCTAAATCCTGACTGTATTCTCCAATAAGACCTCAACCACATATTTTTCATCCCTCAGTCTTTCTTCCACTGTAAACCAAACATCAAAACTACACTTCTCCAAAAGAAGAGAACTAAGAGCAGCACATTGGGTAGTTAGAACCATATATGACAGAGTATGGAAATTTGGGGACCCACAGTTTTCTGTAGAAATGCATGAGTCCCTGAGAATGTTTTGTTTTATTTTAGGCATGTTTTCCAGGTGCATTCATTTAATCCTCACAGTGTTATTGCAAGGATGAAATAAACCAACATCTGTAAAGTGGTGTCAAGGCAGGTCAGGCAGGTAAGAGGATCTGTGTTAGCTATGATTACCACCATCATCACCATTTCCAGATGAGAATAAGGGAGAGTAGTCACGGAACCTGCACAAGGTCACACAGCCAAGAAATGGAGAAGAGAGGATGCAAACCCAGCCGCTCTTCTCGTAGAAACTGTGTCAATATAGATCTGCTCTGCTGTTTCCCCAGAGCCACCTGCAGTGTCACCATGAGGCCCCCTGAAAGCTGGGGCCTGTTTTCAGTTCCCCATGTATGTGTTGCACATCTCTTCGTAGTGCCCTTGTGATGAAATTTAGATGGATTTCTGACACTGACTGTCAAGGGTAATTTTCTTAAAAATATTTGTTGCTCTGCTGCCTATGTTTCTCATAAATAGTCATCTTTCAAAAATAACTAACCTTAAAAAGAAAAAAAGCAATGTTTGAGGACACAAGGGGTTGCTCTCCAGGGTTGATGTGTCGCTACACTTGTTGAGGAAAGACTAGTCTTAGAACAGCAACTCTGGCTGGGTTACATTAAGACTTTCAATCTAATTAAACCCAAGCAATACTGGTAATCACAGTTTTGTCTTTTTTCGGTTTTCCCTGGAAGGAAATGTTCAGCACAATACAAATATCTAGCAATCACTGCAGCTAATTATAAAATGCATTTACTGAGAAACCAAATTGTTTTAATATGACCCCCAAATGAACTCCCAAGCAGCTCCTTCTCAGATGGCCTACCAATGGACAATCTAATTCAGTATCTCTTTTTTGTTCACCAAATGCATTTGAAATGCTGTTCATTGTAACTTTGCTTTTCAAAATGTTAGTCAACTTAAAAACAAACTTAGCTACTTCTTAGTTAAAAGAAGATTAAAATCTCATTTTTATCAATGATCTACAGGTACATAAACCATACACTACCTAAAAATATAAAGTGATCCTAATTAAAGAAGAAGAAATAAACACTTATTAGACCAGAGAGGCAGTGAACAAACTACTAAGAATGGTAAATTCAGAAAAAAAAATTTAACCTGACTCTATTTGGAAACTTTTAATTAATGTATTAGAAATTCAGACCATTCTAAAGACAGACAAATGTAAGGATGGAGATGGGGTAACAAGCCAATTATTAGTTATTAGAACCATATAGGTACCGAATAGCAAATAATAAGCTGTGCCACATCTGATCCTCAGATGACACGGAATACTGTTTTCAACCACAATCAAAGACGTGGTATCCCTCTGGCTTTGTCTAAACAACATAAGTACAGCTGACCCATTTAGTAAAAATTCATATTAATTATCAGATAAATTGTTTCTATGATGCCAAAGAACAAATTTAATTGAATTTCTGATTGAATTGATTATGACAGTGTAGACAGTCAAGCCTCATATGATAGAATTAAAATTTAAAAAGCAGTCCTTATAAGAAAAAAGAAAAAAGAATAGGCTAATAAAGATCAAAAGAATAGGCTAATAAAGAGCCAAATGTGGCGACTTGGCTCCCAGACCTTGACAACGAGATCAGAACAATTGAAGATTCTATTATCAAGAAGTGAGAAAAATATGCAAGGCCAGGGTATTTTATGATGTATAATTAGACCCAAGACTCCACAGGGCAGCAAGAAATGGAGACTCAGTTCTGGTTCATAGCATCCAGGCTTCAGAAAAGTCAAATCTAAGTCATTAAGGACTAAAATTATGAAGATGAGAAGGGCTCATGGAAGATGTGGGCAGAATTTTTGGTCTTATATTAACTAAATTGGCTACTAGATATATAATCTCAATTACCCAATCAATTAATCATGAAATATTTACTAAGTATTTTCTGTGAGGTATTGAATATTTGATTGGCAGTTTTCACCTCTATACAATGAACATCTTGTCAGAGTATGTCCCATTAGTTTGGGCTGGAAATGCCAAAGTAGCAAAGAAAATCCATATTTATTTTCAAAAAAGGCTTTTTAAAACTACACCACCAAATCCCAGGAAGTCTATTCAGGAAATTGGTGGGCTACATCTTTTCAAATTCTAATTCTATTAACCAAACAACTGTAATTCCTTGATATTTCATGCTTTCAAACAGTGGGTCCATTCCCTGCACAGTATTCCTTCTTTCAGATAGTATTTGCCGAGTTCCTACAAGGCAGCAGGCACTAGGTTACGTGAGCAACCATGTGCTGCCAAAGCCACACCGTACACTGATAGACTGAGACTCAGCAACTGCCTAGCAAATGTGCACAAAAACTAGACTTTCAGATCATGGTCCCAATAGGCCTTTTGGGTAACTTCCACTAAACTTCTATTTAGTGACAGGCATGAAACTTCATGGAGGAAGTACTTGATATCAAACCCCTACTTAGGTCATGTTAATAAGTAGGGTAGTTTTATCCATTTAACTACTGAAGATAGGTTTTCCTTGACAGTTCTGAATGTTGGCTGCCAAAGAAGCACTATCTTCTAATTTCTACTCTTTCCTGTCCAAGAATAGGTTCTATATCAGACACCAACTTTACCCAATAAAAGTGTCCTCAAAATGCCTGGACCCATTTTAAACAAAAAACCACTTTTGTAGATTTCTCCCTGTTCAGCTGCTGGACTGTAGTACTTTTCCGGACTAGAATTGTATCAAACTCAGTTCAGCCAGAAAGCCTGTTACCTGCCCCAGTAATCAAAGGACATGGTGTGTGATGGTGATCTGAGTAATGGAGGAGAGAGGAGCGAAAGCTGAAGGCTTCTCTCTGATGGGGCTTCTGTCGGGTAGCGCCGTGGGAAGCAGCCACACCGAAACTTCTGTGCACGTCATGAGCCGCCCTCTTGTTCTCATTACCTATTGGTGAGTCTTTGGCTCAGTATTTTTATGGGCAAGAAGTATTTAGCTATGCCCCCTTACTTTCCAATCAGTGGCTCTGCTTCCCAATTTCAGCTTAAAAGGGGCAAACAGACCTTCCTTTCATTGGCCACACTCTTACGTTCCTTTTCCTCCTTCTCAGACATGAATTATATTTGTGTTTCTCTATGAAAGCAAGGATGAACACTGAGCCAAGCAGTCTAAAAGCAAGGGTTTTAAAATATCTCCAACTAGATAATCATAACACTTTCAAGGCAAGAAGCATAGATCAGAAACCATTCTAAGGTAATAACAGGCAATAACTTTACTTAAAAAGATTTCATTCTCCTGTGAAACCAGAGCAGGTTTTGCTCCACTGTCACGACTGCCTCAATCAGACTACTGAGAGACAAACTGTGCCACCTGCGGGAAAAGCCACATTAACAACCTCGTGCATAAGGGCACTCAAACAGCCAGCGTTTGGGACGAGATGTGTGACTCTGCCCTAAAATGATATTCCTTTCAGCAGACCACACCAGCCTAGCTTTCTGGACTCTCAGAACCTCTTTTAAAAATTAAAGGAGTGTAAAGGAAGGGAGCACAGAATTTAGGAGTTGTTTTTGTAGTGTGCTTAGATTTCACTTAACACTTCCGCCTTACCTCCCACTTCCCTACCATTGAGACGTCTGAAATGTTCAGTGAGACGGTTTTGTCAGCAGTGAATTTATAATCAGCGTATGGTCATCTCATTGCCTGGACCACAAGATTTATCATCTGAGCTATCGCAACTGTGCAAAGTACCTGGCTGTTCCTGGTTGTAAATCCCAAAGTGGGCCACCTGGTCCTACCCAGAAATAACAGATTGTCATGTATCCATGACCACTGGCCCATTCATTTCTTCCACGGGCATTTATTGGTCACTGAGGATCCTGGTTAGGTATGATAGCACAGATCAGACTGATTCATAGTGTACGATCTATTCCAAGGTCCCATTAGAACATGTTGATGAAGGCTAGGGTTGCCTTCTACTTGGTAGAAAGAGAACGCCAAACTCTAGCTATTGTAGAGTTCCCTCTCAGTGGTGAAATGTTCCCACATCTGAATCTACCTTCCTGCTGATAGAGGAAAAGAAAAAAAAATAAGGCATCACAGCCACACTGCTATCAAGAAGGGAGGGGTAATGCTAAGTTACCAGGGGTCAATGTTCTTGTCTCAAGTTTATAATATTGGGAGATAGAAAAACATGCAGAAATAAGCCAGCTGCAAGTAGATTGTTATAGGTGTTATAAGTGTGCAGAGGAGCATAACATTATTCCTGCTGTTAGTACCAGGGCAGGTTTCATAGAGTTGTCTTTTAAATTCAGTCTTGAAAAACGGCTTTATTTTATCAGGAGGTACATTCCTTCTAGAATGGAAAAAGCAAAGGCACAGGAGGAGGGAATTCTGGGGCACGTTTAGAATAACAAGTGTCCTGGTCCCTCTAGGAAATGTATTCCATCATTGACTAGAAGTAAAGGATTCATTCACATAGTTCCTGGCATGTCTGCCTAACCACAGAAATTAAACTTACTAAGGTCTAAGCACAGCAGTTAAAAAAAAATTATTTGAAGGTATGAGGTGGAGAAGGCATAAAGAATTCAAGGAGCAATGCTTATCTATGTCACTTTTACTGAGAAATTTACAAATAAATCCAACCTCAACTGCAAGGGTCAAAAGAGCTAGTCATATAATTTTGTGTTGAAAATCTTGCAGCTAATGCATTCCAAGGTGAGAATCTCTGCTGTTTATAAGAAAAAATTCCAGAAAAAAATCCCTCTTGGACTTGGCTTTCCCCAACTTTCTTGTACCATGTGATGAGATTTCCTTTGGTTGGTCACCAGATTATCGACTAAATTAGTAACAGCCTGTAGGCCTCAAATTATAAACAATTTTATTATGATGATGTAAATGTTGGCTTGTATTTTGAGTAAGTATGTCTGGTTAATCAGGAAGAAATGGAGGAAGAGCAGAGCTGGGCACATGTGGTTGCAAATCATTAGCACATGCCTGCACCCAGTTAGCCTCACAGAAAGGAAGCATGGTGCCCTCTTTCAGGCAGCTTGTGTAGCAGCAACACCCTACCTGGCCACATGGGCAATGCTGAACCTGCTGGGATTTGCCAATGGAAGTACTGCCATCCTCTCGAGAAGATAAGCATGCTCCTTTTCCCCTTCCCAGTTCCTTCTAGCTAGAGGCCCTCCTTTTCTCCACCACTCCACCCCAGCTCAAGGGGAGTGAGAAGTAGTTACAAAGGAAGCTGTACCTTTAATCAGAAAGTGCATGTGTGTGAGTGTGTGTGCTCTTTTCTGTTAGGCACAATCAAAAGGCAAAGAACCTGAGACAGGTTGGTAACCTGAGTGAGAGCCCATCACTAAGATGCCTGCTCAGTGGCTTCCTATTGCTTAGCACATCAAGTCTTTGACTCCTAGGTCTGGTTTTTGAAGTCTGTCCTTGACAGCGCAGAGGCCCTAAACAGGGAGAAGGATCTTCCCTACAGTACTAAAAATGCATTATGCTCACTCTTGCAAGCATAACTTCCTAATGTATTTCTTTTGTCTGGAATACTCTTCTCTCTCATCTAAATCTACCCAAATATTCTTAATTCTTCATTCACTCAATATTTGTTAAGGACTGGTGCTAAGTCTTAGGGATAAAAACCTTAATAAGGCATAGGACTTGCTCTCAAGGAGCAAACAGTCCACTTCTAGGTTTCAAATTTTGTGCCAACTCCAATCAATTGTTAATGGCATTCTAGAACACTATATTGAGGGTTTTGAAATTATATTCAGGCAGAAAAGTAATAATGGGTGTCAAGGTTGATTGGCAATGTCTGCCAAATGTGTAGGAGTTAGTGGTGGCATGCGTGCCCTATATTTGCCATCTCAGGCTCTAGCTTAATTTTCACCTCCTTAATAAAAGTTTTCCACTACTATCCCCAGTCCCCAGTCCCCAATATCACTCTTCTCTGTCTTACATTTAGCACTACATTATATTGTCTGTTAAGTTTGCCATGCATCACAGAATCACAAAATCAGATTATACTGGAAATAAGTGAGGTCCTTCTAGTGCTAATACTGGGAGCAAAGATCCTCCTGGATCCAGGAGGGAATTTTTATGGCTACAGGAAAAGCTGCTTTAAACTTGGAGTACCACAGCTGGATGAAACCCAGAGAGATCCCATCTTACCACATGCTCAGAGTGTGGCTCTGGAGGCTGGTGAAGGTGAATGATCACAAGCCACACTCTTCTGGCAAGTGCCGTATGCACGGCTCCACGGCAAATTTTTTTATCCTTTTTATAAATAATAAAAAAGAATTTGTCAGGTAAAGTAAAATTACATTCCTTTCAGCTTCCCAGCTCTTCAGAAAGAGAGGTTAAGGATAAAAATGACTTCCAGTTCACAAAAGAATGAATTATAGAAGTCCAAATTAATAGATATTAGCATGCATAGACCAAATATTTATTGAGTTTCTACCATATATTTAATATTTTACCAAGCACTGTGTATGAAGTTTATAAATCCTCTGGGAGGCTATAATTTAGTTGGGCAATGAAAGAAATGCATATGATCTTACTAACAAATAATACCCGCCGGGTTAATACTATGTCATTGCTACTAATAACTGAGCTTATATCTAGAATTTAGCTGAGAGCCATATTAACACGTAAGTCCCAAACCCAAACCATTACGGCTGCTAATACTTGTCATGCACTAGCAGATCAATTGCAGGACCACTGCTATTTTTTAAACCACTGAGATGAAATATTCTTGACGCTTTCCCTAGGTGCAAAATACATCTAGAAATATCCATTTCAGATAAATTTAGACCCAATACATGATACTTTTAGCAACCATAATTTCCACAGATGTGGGCTGAGATTTACGATTAACCCATTATCCAGTTCAAAGCAGAGGAGCAGTTTAAAATTGGAATCTTGTAATACATCTTGATCAACCAAGATGATACAGTCCAAGTACACTGGATACATTCGCCTCTGGCATATTCAAATTGAATTTGCTGGTCAGATTCCCTTATTCTTGGTCTTTTCTTGTATAACACAGGCATTATACAGATAGTTCAGGCAAATCTTTCCTACTACATCCCTCCAGCAACATTCTTAATTACCAAGATGAATCAGACAAAACCAAGTTTTTTTTTTAAAGTACAATTATTCAGATTATTATTTCAATCTTCCATTTTACTTTGGCTGTGAGGACATGGCCTTAAAAGACTTTCCATCCAGGAACAGCACTAAGAAAAAAATGTAGGATCAAAGAAGCTACAGCATTTCACTCCAAAGCTCCACAATCAGCCTAGTGCATCTGAATGCCACTTCAGGTCTTTAAGTGACCAGGTAGATGAATACATAAATGCATAAAATTCATAATTTGGGGATTACTCATTTGGTTGAGCAGGGTATTCATATTTTAGAACTGTATTTTCCTATTTTAAAAGCATTCATCTTAGGATATAAAATAAATTCCTTCAGTATATGTATGATGTTCTGATTTACATCTAACTTTTTAAGAACTGTATCAGGTTAAAATGAAATGATATTTTGAATAGCTGTTTATTACAAGATTGCTGCTCAAATACCTTCTGCTAGCTAAATTATCTATATAGCTCAAGAGGAAGCTGGGCTGGGTTAAACCTAGATAGACTATCTCCACTGTCCTAATTCCCCAAACAATTCCCAATTCTCCCCTTCACTGTGCACTGGAAGGCTTGGTGAAAGAGAATATATAGTACCATATAAAATTACCCCCCTAGGTACTCTTTAATAAAGAGTCACTCCACAATAAGAGTCACTGAGCAACTTCCAATGGCACAAGCTACGAATAGGACCTCATCCCTCCCCAGTCTTTGTCTTTTTCTTTAAACAAGGGAACCTTATGTTAATGGAGGGATTATTGAAAGAGTCTTCTTATAAGCCCATGAATGCCACTTCACAAACTGTACAGAAAGCAGAGCCCTGTGAACGGCACAATGGAGTCAACTCATCTTTTTCAAAAGCTCAGCATCAGCCTTAAAGAGAACTTATATTGTTCCAATTTCTAGGTCTCTGTTAAAACATAATGAACCCATGCTTATACCACTGTGAGTCCATGCACACACATACTCGGAGGCAAGTTTACTGCCTAGGGGGTAATCCTATTGAAAACCAGAATTTAATCTTGACATTGGACTAAATAATTTATTTTTTCAAGCTAGTCAATAGGTTCATCTACTCATTGTGAAATGTTTTCTTCTCATTGACATAGCTGAAACAAGCATCTTTAAAATAAAATGCCTAAATAAATACTAAGGACCCATATAAAATATAATCATAGAAATCAAAATTTGACAAAAAGCCAAATATAAATTAAAGAAATACTGAAGATCTCTGTAGATTCACAATATCCTGCAGACTGCAAAAAAAGGCAGGGGATGGAGAGGCAATATTTATTAGAAAACTGAAAAAGGTGGAGAATGAGTTATTGAAAAAAATAGTCTGGTCAACAAAGATACAGCAAACTATACTCAAAACTGACACTTTTAACAGAAGTCTTGAGTTACACATGCATGCCCCCTGAGGTTGTACTCAAACAGGCCCATACACAGAACACAATGTGATTGGTGCCTTCTAGAGCTACATAAGTTGTTAGTACATTTTTGATAATGCAAAAGGTGCTCTAGAATTCTTCAATGTCTCCAAATTATTGTTGTGAAACATCATTTTAGGGTATGTAAGAAGTCTAGCTATTGACTCGCTCTGTTTTGAATTCTGGAGTTTACTGGTTAATTTCTTACACTAAAATGAGCTGATTATAAATCTGTATTTGGAACGAGCCCTATTACTAAACAGGCTAAAATACACTGAAATTAGATCCTCTTTAGTATTTTAAATTATGTAAATGGAAATACAAGTTTTACAGAAAAGCCACACTTACGTATTTCTAGAAATGGCCAGGACTTAAATCTACTCCTTCCCTAGTAGTTTTTATTGTGTGTGAGCCAAGTCTTTAAGTAAGCCAGTTACAGAGATCCACAAAGTAATTCCAGTTTTAATCAAGGAAAGAAATTTAACTTCATTCTGCCAAAAGGAGAAAGATGAGGGGCAAGTCACCTCCATTATCAGTTCTTAAAAAAGACACAACTAAACTTTTTTTTTAACCTTAATATGTGCAAAGACTTTTAAGAGCTCAGACTTTCCGGAAAAAGAGAATTGCTAGAAAGTTACTTGGAATCACCCACAGACAATAACCGTCAGTGGTTTCATTTCAGGCAATGGGCTTGTGCCAAAAGGGACTGACATCTTGATGAAAGGATCACCAAAAAGTTGTGAGAATTTTTTCATGAGTAAAAATCCTTCCAAGAGCAACAAATTGTGATTTTCCACTCTGCCACCATACATAAACGACAACTGTAAGAAATTAACATGTAATAATAATTTGCATTTTCTTTTCTGCATTCAAAGGGTTCCAACTTCCATTCTCAGCTTTGGCACGTACGCTTGCCTTCTACAAAGCTCATTCCACTCAATACTACAGAACTATGATACCTTACTCTTTGAGCTTGATCTATAGGGCTAGAAAGGAGAGGGTCTATAGGGCAGGGTCAGTGGCCACATTTATGTTTAACCAAACTGTTCACCCGACATATTGCAACACAGGTGAACCTTCATGATCAATCTATGTGACAGACAGTAGGTAAGGTTCTGGGATAAAAAGCTAGAAGGCAAGACAATGTGGTCAGTCACAGCAAAAGATAATTAAAGTAAACACAAATACTTTGTACCATTCCATTTTATTACCAACCTATTACTCTATGACAAGGGCTAATAGGAATTTAATATGAAGTTAGGAACCACCTGCATAAAACCCATTGATTAGCTTAATTTTATGTTCACTTTTTTTGTCTTCCACCTCAAGTTCCTTAATTTGATCATTATCAAACTAGGTCCAAGCAAGACCTACTTTATGTGGTGCCTCGACACCCACTTGTTGAAATGACAGGTGAGACATATGTAAAAAATAAAATGCTTACTTGTTAATAAAAGCCAAATTGAATTCATTTAATTGCCTCTGATTCATTTTTCTCCTTGGAAGCTTATACTTGGGTTGTTCTCAAAGAAAACATCGAGTATATCAAATTCAATTTTGATTTATTAAATTCCACCCTCATTTAAAAGAAACTAAAACTAAATTTGGAAATCACACATTCTAAGTGGCAAAGAGGTGTTTTGAAGAGTATAAACATCTGCAATAGGACATGCTGTACTTCACTGAAAAGTTTTATGACATTTCTATTATTTTTTTCAGTATAGCCTTATTTCTAAAGAGGAAATTTTTCATAGAAGATTACTATACTTACTCAGCTGCTTTTAATGTTTATTCCTTCTATTTCTTTATTTAATTAGTAGTCAAACATTAAACTGCCTTCTCTGCAGATCATAATCCTCGTCAGAAATAGCTACACTTTTATTTAGAAATTGATATGCTTGACATCTAAAACTGGGTAGATGTCTCTCATAAGTTAAGTTATAAATCAAGAAAACACTAACCATATTTGAATATAATAGATGGGGTATATTCATATGAAAAGTCATGCTTTTTATCTCTGTTGCTCTTAGGAATAGCACATACAGTAGCTGTTTGATTAGCTGGACAGACTCCTAATTTTGGGATAAGTTCTGGCTATGTCTAAGACCCGCTGCTTCATCTGAGCCCTGCTGCTGTCACCAGGACCATGCATGTCACAACATATCACTCTATTCCTAAAGAACAGTGTACTTTCTGTTGTTCAAATTAACTAAATCTTCACTTCTGAAGGAGGAATTTTAGTTTTCTGTTCAAAATAATTCCAAGTCAAAAGATCTAATTCACCACATCCAATTCACATAAACTGCTGTACTGCAAAGCTCCCACGTGCTGGAGATAGAACCTTTTAAAGGTCAGATGGGGTAGGAACAATGAAGGGTTGAGGCGGATGAAGGTGGGTGGTTGATATTTATATGTAATAAAGACTGATAAGTACTGAGAATTTCCTCTGATGACCAATTCTTACCATTTTGAGAATCTTAGTCTTGGGCGTCTATTCTCCCTCTCTTCAGTCCAGAGAGACCAACCTGCAAAATAGGTTTAAATACAGTAGACACATCACCTCACCACAGGTCAGCAAATGAAAACTGCCTCTTTAGCGCCTACAGACAACTAACCATTTTCTGTGGTTAAGTTACATGCAAATTATTGTAACCACGCGGGTTTCTGAAAGAGCTTTCCAAGTGGTCTATAGGCTTCAACAAGGGACAAAGGAATCCCTGGTCCTTGGCTTCGCAGAGTCCGGGGCTATTCTTGGTGTTTGGTTCATCTTTAAATTGCACAAGTTCAAAAGGTTTAGCAACTTAAAAGTAGAACCAAGTGATAAAAATAGATTGTTTTCTGGCTGCTCTTTGTTCCCAGACATACTACTGGCAGTATATTTGCAATCAAGACGACAGAATAGGAATCAGCCTTCCACCGTGTAGTGTAATGCCTCAGAGTGGATATTTTTGGAAATGGCACTGCATTACATAACCTTCCGTGTTAAAAAAAAAAAAAAAAAAAAAAACCTACGGGGGGAGGGGGCGGGAAGTCAGGAATATACACCATTATGCCCTTCTCCCTAAACCAAATAAACATTAATGTACATGCTGCAGTGATTTGCCCTCAACCTTTATGTCAACAGAACACAGCTCTTTTGTTAACATAGTTATGACAAAAATTAAGATGAATGGAGAAACTAAAAGTTCTCTAAAAGGGTATCATAAGCTCTCAGAGTTTTCCTATAATGTTATTATAGATACATATAAATGCAAATCAGGTTATTATCGTCACCAAGAAGAAAGCAGTCATTTAGTTTTAAGCTCCCCCCCCAACCCCCACCAAAGTTCAACTGCTTTTAAGAAAATGCAGAAAAAAGTGTTGCAAGATCCAATGCCTGAAAAGACCCTCGGCGGCAGCAGCAGCAGCGTTGAAAGGAGTAATCCAGTGTAAGGATGGAGGGACACAAATTCATTTCATAAAAGGGGGGGGAACCTTGCATGCACCAAAGTGCATTTAATGCAAAGAAACAAAACAGTTTGTAACAATGCTTTAGGAGCAAGAACAAAATTAACCACACCAACAAGCAAAAAACCCCACCCCTTCCCAAAAGAATTCATTTCTCCCTCTTAACTTGTGCATTTTAGAAAAAGCCCAAGTTAAATTCCAGTCTTAATGCAGCATAACCAAAATGCCCAAGGTACACGCTTCAGCTCTTCAAAATTTAGAGGGAAGAAGCATGAACTCTGCAGGGTTGAAGGGTCCAGCTAAGAGCAACGGCAAGGAATCGACACAAAAGAGAAAGCAGCGCTCCCAGCCGGGGATAGGAATGGCATATACTTACAGACAAAAGCCCCGCTCCCTGTTCACTCTCTCTCCTCTCTACACCTGAAACACAAATGTGGATGAAAAAGGGCATCATGCTAGAAAGACAGCTGGGGGAGTGGGGGGAGGGAAGGGGGAGAGGAAAGGGGTGGAGGAAGAGGAGGGAGGAGGGGGGAAGGGAAACAAAACCCAAACCGGCTTCACTTCCAAGAAGTGCAGCCTTGGAAAAAGAAGGAGGGGAAGATCTCCCTGCCTCGCGCGCGCTCTCTCCAAGAGTGTGTGTGTGTGTCTCTTTCTCTAAGAGTCACTCTCTTCCCCTCTCTCTCTCTTCCTCTCTCTCTCCCGCTGGTGTGCTAGTGAACAATGAGCTAATTCTGATGGAGCTGGCGCCGCGCCAGCGCCCCAGCCTTGCTGCCACTGTGCAGCCGCCTAGGAGCCAGACTGCTTACTCGGCAGGAATCGGCGGCTCGGGGCCCCGTCGGCGAGCGGCCAACACGCGCGCGCGCGCGCCCCGGCACCCAGCACCCACGCCCCGGGCGCCCCGCTCGCCGCGCCGCCCCCACTGCGCCGCGCCGGGCCCGGGGGACAAAGCGCACCCGCGGATCGGCGCGCCGCCCCGGCCCCCGCCCCGCCCCGGAGCACCGCGCGCACAAACCCCGGGCCTGCCTCCTCCGCCCCCCGGCGAGCTTCTCCGCTTCGACGTGCGGCTGCTTTTCAGACAAATAAGGAGGCGGAGGAGGCGGTTTGGGGGCGCGCCAGGCGCGAAGGCGGCCAGGGTGCTGCACAGCCCGGCGGCCAGCCAGGGCCGCGGGGAGAGGCGGCGCGGCCCGTACTGTAATAATAAACCTGCAGCAGAGGGCATCTGAGGGAAAGAGGACGGCGACGGGCGGCAGCCGCCTTCCCTTTTATGTGCCTGTCCTGAGCGAAGCAGAAAATGGTGCCCGCGGCGGCGCGGAGCCGCACGCGGACACACAAAGAGCCCGCGCTGCACGCGTTTGCACACGGCCCGGGTCGGGCCCCGCCGCCGGGCTGGGGACGCGCGCCCCGCTCCCGCCCGCGGGGAAGCCCGGGGCGGGGAGCACCCAGGTCCCGGCCCGGAGGTCCTGTGGCTGCGCGTGCACACACACACACACACACACACACACACACGTGCACACGGTCACACGCGCGCACAGACAGCAGGAGCCGCGGCCTGGCGAGACATACTCCCCTGGTGCTTCCTTCCTCCCTGAAGATTTAACTCGTTCCCCATTGCCCGCCCCTGTGACATTGTACTTTCTTAAATTGAGGATTGCTTTAAAAAATAAAGTGCCTTGCCATTTCTGATTTTTTAAACTCATCTTTCTTATTTAAAATCTATCGTTTCATAGTAATGTAATAGCTCAAAATTTTGCCACAAACTCAAACAAACTGATTTTGTTGCCAACAAAGCAGGATATCATTTTATGGTAACTGTCAGATGTTGGAGGAGAAGATTATTTCCTAATTAAATTGCTTTGCCAAGAAAAAAAAAAAAGATATAAAGGATCATAATGTCTTCTAAATTTGCTATCCACATTTTACCCCTGCTCACTGAAAGCAATGTTTTTCCATTGTAGCAGTCAGAGAAAATAAGGCAAATTTACAAAACTCAATTCTTAAACATATGTTTACAAAATGTCTTATTTTTTGAGATTTAAACATATCGGATATAAAAATAGCAAACCTTAAAAAGCGATACTTTACACTCACAAGTCTAAAAGAATACATTAGGTTTTTCTGTAAGCATGTTGCCAGGACTATGGATTGCCTTTCAAGCTACCAAAGCCACCGTAGCAACAAATACCTATTAGGCTGCACTGGGTGTGATGTTTAAGGAGCCCACTAAGAGTGTCCTTGAATTAATCTAAAACATCATAGTCATTTTCCTGCAAAAAAAAAAAACAAAAAAAAAACACCTTATTTGAGAGCCATGGCTAAGAAGAACAAAGGGAAGAAACAAAATTCCAGAAATTTCCCTGATGCCCTCAGGCCCAGCGTTCCCCTGCCAGGGGAAGGCTGAAAGGAAGGTGTAAGGAGCAGCCAGGGTGGTGGGAAAGGGGAGAGAACTGGGGGCAGCCTCTGTGTGTTGGAAACCCGGACAAGCTGGTCAAGGGCACCTCAGCAATGAGATCTCTGGTGTTCCTTTTAAGATTCAGGTTGGAAAGGAAACCCCAGGGAACACCGCCATCAAGGGCTACCAAAATCCACCCCAGGAACATTTGTTCAAAAGCTGGCTCTGCAGGAGAAACATACACACACACATGCATACACACAGACTTCAGTGTTTATGCAAAACTTACCCATGATGTCCTTTCAAAACACAGAGAAATATGGGATTTAGTAAATGTTAATTTTTTTTACTGTAACCATAGACCTTCAGGTGACAGATTTTTAAGAAATAAGAACACTGAGTCAGAATCATAGCCTATTCAGCTGTTGTATTCTAGAAAACACTTATAATCCAACTATCCAAGAAACATTCTTGAGTCCCTTCTAGGTAGCAATAGCTGTAGCAACAGCTGCCTCACAGTCCTCCTGACTGCCTTGCTCTGCCCCACCCCCATCTATCTGGAAGGTTGTAGAGTAGATCCACTCTCCTAAAACTCCTTTTTAAGCATGGTATTCCCTGCTTCATTACAGAATAAAGGCCACGTTTAGCCACAATGTGACCACAACTTTCTTTCTCCTCTATCTCTCTCCCAGTCATGGGATATCGGTCCTTCACTTCCGTCTGATTGATTACTTAGGGCACATACTTATCCCTAGACCATTAACAATCAGGAAGCAGTCACTCAAAGACTGACTTAAACAAAGATGTCTCAAGCCTTCAGTGATATTGCTACTTGCAGCTGGGTAATTCTTTGATGGGGTGGGGGTGGAGGGGGAGTCTGTCCTGTTCATTGTAGGATGTTTATTTAACAGCATGTGTGGCCTCTACCCATTGGATGCCAGTAGCATATATCAGGTGTCACAATCAAATATGTGTTGTCCAGACACTGCCAAATGTTCCAGGGGTGGGGAAGTGGCGGTGGAGAGACTCGCCCCTGGTTGAGAACCACTGGCTTAAACCATCAGATCCATTCCTTGAGGTGGAAAGAGGTAGCTTCACTTGAGTCCTGTGTACTGCATGGAAGAGAGACAAAGACCTCCTGAACCAAACCAGGATTTTCTTAGGGAAGAGGAAAAGGAAGTAGGCAATGTCCTTATCTCCATAGAATTTGTAGTCTGGGATGGGAGGTGGAGAGACAGCCAAAGTTAAGGAGCAGTGTGACAAGGACAATTGTAGACTTCTGCAAAGGGTGTACCGTGGGCATAAAGGCTCCTTTCTAAATCAGACCAGGGGATTAAGGAAAGTTTCCTAAGGGAGGTGATGCCTGAGTGAATTGGTGAAGTATGAGCAAGATTCAGCAAACTGAAAGAGGAGAGAAGGGGGGTGCATTTTGAGCAGAGGCAAGGGCGGACCCTGAGCTAAGAAATTTGACTGATGACTGGTGACATCCAGATGATAGAAGAAAATAAGAACCCTGGATCAGAACCTGATGCTTGTGTTCTGCCCCTGGCAAGTACATCACAGAACAGCCCAAGGGAGTATTTGGTCAAAAGGAGAAGACATACTATAGATACAGAATTTTCCTTCTCCCTCGGATATTTCATTCTCAGATGTTTCCTGGTATAGCCAAATGTATCTTAAATATACATTCCTGGAACTTTATTTGCAGTCTCAGTTTTGTCATTGCTTGGAGTAACAGGATCCATGAGTTTGAGCTCCAGGTGAAAGGCTATGTAGAAAAGTGGGTAAAGTCAGCTCTAGGTGACCTTGCATAAATTATTTAACCTTTTAGTCTCAGCTTATTCATCTTTCAATTGGGGTTTATACCAAAGTACTTTATTATGTAAAATTGTGTACTGTATGGCATATAAGTTAGCATTTTATATATGGTAGCAATAGATATTATACATAGCTTTATAGAATGAAACTTACATGATGTTTCATGATCTGCCCCTGCCTCTCCTTCTGGCCTCATCTCTTGTCCCTCTCTGATCAGACTGAATGATGTGCAACTCCCCAGTGCATTACACTGTTACACAACTCTTGCTATTCCTGCTGCTGGAATGCCCCTTTCCCTTTCTTCAATTTACTAACTCTTGAATCTCCTTCAAAAATTCAGTTTAGGCATTACCTCCTTTAAGAAACTTTCTTTGAATCCCTGATCCAATTTAGAAAGGAGTCTTTGTGTTCAGAATGCACCCTGTGCAGAAATCTACTCTTGTCCTTATCACTCTGCACCCTAATTTTGACCTTATTTTTCTGTCTTCACCACTAGACTATAAATTCCGTGAAGGAATAAACTGTAGTAGACATTATTGGTTGCCTACCTAACATCCATTGCCACTTTCCTCTTCTTTAATGAAACTCTGATTTTGTCCTGGTCTCCATCCCTCCCCATAGAGCCCACAAGATCCAGGGAAGGTGACCCTGAGGAGTAGATCTTAATTATTGTAGCAACTCAGTTTATTCAATTACCTGGATCTGATGATGATCTAGGGATAAGCATGTGACATAAGTTTAACCAATCAGACTGAAGGGAAAGAATTATATTGCATGCTTGAGTTAAGACATCTGAATGCTATTCTTAAAGCAATACAAAACGATTGAAGAAATTTAACCTGAAAGTGACAGGACAAGATTTTTTTCCAAGAAAGATTATTCTGAGGGCAAATTGGAGGATGAATTTGAGTGGGGAAAAGGAGCAGAATCGAGGAAGTAATCTAGGTGAGTAATTATGAATGGTCCAACTTAAGGTAGAGACCATGGGAAAGAAAAAGAGGAAAGGAGTCACGTTATACTATGGAGGTAGAATTTCAGGGCTCATTATGGGTTATAGAACATGGGAGATTAGCTGGAGATAAGAATCTAAGATGATTCCAGGTTTCTGGCTTTGTGACTGCTTGGATGACAATGATGGTCTTTCCTGAAACAGAAAATACAAGAAGAAAAGTGGATTTGGAAGGTGATAATGAGTTCAGTTTTGTACCTGTTGAGTGTAGAGCCCACATATTCACGTCCCAACAGCCAGCCTTGAGTAATTTTCTTATCACCATCCCTCTTTTCCTCATGTTTCCTTCCTGTGACAGGCTGAATTGTGTCCCTCCTCAAATTTATATGCTGACGTCCAGCATCTCAGGTTGAGACTGTATTTGGAGATAGTGTCTTTAAAAAGGTAATTAAGGTAAAATGGGGTCATATGATTGGCCCCTGATCTGAAGTAACTGGTGTCCTTTGAAGAAGAAAGGTTAGGACACAGACACACAGAGGGAAGGCCACGTGAAGACACATGGAGAAGACAGCTAGCTATAAGCGAAGAAGAGAGGACTCAGAAGAAACCAATCCTGATGACACCTTGATATCAGGTTTTCAGTCTCCAGAACTGTAAGGAAGTAAATCTTTGTTGTTTAAGCTACCCAGTCTGTTATGGCAGCCCTAGCAAACTAATACACTTGCACCCAACATGTAGAAGAGTAAGGGATTTGTAATATTTGTGTTTGTTATGAGATTTAGGATATTACAATAGAAAATCTAAGAGCGAGCCTGAAGCTGAAGAAATTACATGTCCATCAAGGGCAAGGCTTTATCCAAACTCTGCAGGTCACTTAAATATGTGTATGAAAGTTGCAGTCATGGGGGCTCAGCTAAAATTCATGGTTCGTTGTTCTCAGAACAGCATTCCAAAACACATAAAGGAAAGGAAACCTATTTACAATTGACCCTGTCCACTTGCAAGTTTCCAGCTGTATTTACACAGCTGCTGAAGGCAGCACAGATGAGAGATTCTCCACTTCACCACTGAGAAACCCACACTGAGAATGTGTTCAGAAAAGTGCCTTCATATTAGAGAATTCAGTATGTCTCAGGAAGGACCACAAAATATCAAGAACTGAGCCACTGACATTGGGGACATTGGAAATGAAAGAAGAAAAATAGGTGTAAACTTAGCAAAATGTGAAATGTGAGTGATAGAGTGAATACAAAAGTGATAACTTATAACTACATCACTCTGTAAAATGTGATGACGATGTTCAAATGTAAGAGGCAAGGAACTTTTTGACAATCATGGTGCTCTCAATCTTGTATTTCACCCAACATCTGAAAAATTGAAAATCCCTGGAAAAGTCAAATTTATCCTCCTGGAGGTTAAGAACAAAGAGGCTGTCACAGAAACAGAGATAAATGGAAGGAATATCTCAAAGGAAGATTTATCCGGATTATCCTACCACGCAAAACAGACCATATGAAACACATTTAAAAATTATCCTTCTGCTTGCCTTAAAATTGATCTGCATGGTGGTGTAAAACTTTAAAAATAATACTGGTGGTTAATGCTGTTCCAAAACAAGTAAAAAGAATTTATTTTAAAACCCCAGTATGTGTGTGTGTGTGTGTATTAACTAAATTGCTTTAACAAAGAAGAATGTTTTTATTCCCCTGGGAAATTCTGAGTTTTACAATTAAATAAAGTAATAATTGGATATTTTCCATAACACTGGGGAAATGCAGAAATGTGTTCTAAGAAACCAGTAAAGTGTATACTATTTTGTGATAGCAAGGTAGTGCTCGTCTTATCAACCAAGTGGTAGATTAACAAAAAATGCCTCTAGATTTAAGCATCCTCTGGTATGGTGCCACCATAGTTTAAACAAAATTATGTGCATACTAAATCTAATTTTGAAATTAATTCAAGCACCTTGACAACTAGGCAAAGTTCTGTCCTATTATAGTGGACTTCGTCTCAGATCCTAGGATTCAACAGAGCCTGAGGTATACAGAGTTATGGTTTAGGGGACTCTTATGAAGGCACCTTCTTCACTTGACAGTAGACGTAGAGTTGCTTCAGTTGACAGCCAGAAATGGAAGGAGAAGGTTGTCCAAAGAAAGGGCTGAGTGGAAGGCAAAAGATTCTTTACTTTTAGAATAAGGAGAAAGAAAGAAGGAAAGAAAGAAGGAAAGAGAGAAAGAAAGAGAGAGAGAGGAAGAAGAGAGAGAGAAAGGAAGGAAGGAAGGAAGGAAGGAAAGAAAAGAAGAAAGAAAGAGGGAGGGAGGGAGGGAAAGGAAGGAAGGAAGAAAGGAAGGAAGGAAGGAAGGTGAAAAGAAAAGAAAAGAAGAAAAATGAAAAGAAAAGAAGGAAAAGAAAAGAGAAAAGAAAGGAAAAAGAAAAGAAAAAAAGAGTGAGGTTCTTTTTTTCAAATGTTAGGGTAATTTACCTCCTCTCCTTATAAACAATACTCAAGAACCCTGCCAGAATCTTCAGTCATAAGATAGGATGGGCCCCTGGAATTCGTGGAAATATATATATAAAGGATAATGAAGGTGTTTTTATTAACAATAGTAATATCACACATTTGTTGTACTTTCTTTTTGAACTTGTAAATATCTTTCAATATATATATCTCATAAGCTAGGAGGAACAGGTTTTCTTATTCCTATTTAATAGACAAGGGAACAGAGGTAGAAAAAATGAAGGGAGTCATGTAGTAACTCTTATCGAACTGTCTAAATCATGACTAGACTGCATTACTTTTCACCATAAGCCCTCATTTCCCAGAAATTTGCATTTAAAACAAGCATCCTCCATATGCAATCACTGTTAGCTCAAAGACTATATCAGGGGTAGGAAACCTTTTCATGGTGGAAGGCTGCATTAATTTAGCTGTAATCAAATAACACCACATTCAAGAAACTTCAATTAGATATATTAAAAAATGCACATTATTTTATAAAAATCTAACTACTGTTACTTGTTAATAGTAGTTAATCTAACTACTATTACTTGTTAATAATTTCAAAAATGAAAACTATTTGTTACAGTTAACTAACATTTTAATGACTTTGTTATGTCTACTTTTTGTTGGAAACCACTTGTTGCTGTGAATCTACATTCTCCTACCTAACCCAAATCACTTGGTTGATCCTCTAGATGGGTATCAGTCATTTGTGACCTTAAGGGCATCTTGATTTGGGTTAGGTAGGAGAATGTAGATTCGCAGCAACAAGTGGTTGAAAGGCAAGAAAGCATTTTTCGGGCATGTGGCTGAAGCTGTGGGTATTCTACTGCATTTTCCCATATTTCAGTTGGATCTTTCTTAGCATCAAACAATGACTTTAAAATGTCATCTACTGAGAGCTCAATCAATTCCATCTGTAGTTCTTTAGGTGCCATGGTGATATCAACTCAGTGAGGCTGAAATGCTAATTTGAGTGTGATGTCATGATTCTCAAAGTCAGTGAACCTTTCACTGTATGCTCCAATTAATAGGTCTATAACAGCTGCATATTCTGCAGGATGATTTGTGTAGATCATGTTGCTCATCAATGACTTTTGCTAACTGGGGAAAATGTTCATCCAAAATCTCCTTTTGAAGAACTGTTTTGAAAAAGATAGCTTTTTTTGAAATGCTTGGATTTTTTTGGCCACATATCATATATAGAATTAGTTTAAACCTTGGAAAGAAATACTCAAGTCGTTTTGATTTGACATATCACGCAGAAATTCTGAATTCCCATAGAAATCTTCTTTCAATAATTCACATTGCTGATTCTGCTCTTCATAAAATTTAACGATCTGTTCTCACAGAGATAAAATTTTGGCTAACACCTATCTCTGTGATAGCCAACTCATTTTAGAATGATATGGCAAATCCACACTGAATACCTCATTGTTCAACTGTAGCATGTTACCAAACTGATGATGCCATGTTGCATTTGCACAAATACAGTTAACAATACTTGTAACTTATTGCAAAGTGTCACTTAAAACAGTAGCTTTAGCACAGAGATTTTGCTGACACAAGACACAATAAAAAGAAATGAGAGCATCTGGATCTGTTAATACTTTTTTTAATCTGTGCAATAAACCCTTCATGTTTTCCTGTCATGGAAGGTGCACTGTCTTTACATACACTCACTAAATTTACCAAATTCAGTCCAACTTCATGACATTTATCTTGAAAGTTGCTGAAGATATCTAGTCCCTGTGTTCTCTCCACAAGAGTGCCCAAAGTGAATAGCAAAGAAAATCCTCTTTGTAGCAAAGAAAATCCTCTGTCACAACCCAACTGAAGCACAAAACCTGCACTGAGTCAGTCATATCAGTTGATTTATCCAAAGTGATTGAATAATATATTTTTTCCTTTTGAAGTATTGCATGAAGTTATTCTGTTAACCTGAAGATGAATTCATGCTGCAGATCAGTTATGGTTCTCCTTGAAAGAGGCAATTGTACATTGAAACATTGTAAGGGTCTAAGCAACCTACCGCTTCGACAATGCATTCCTTCACAATTTCTACATCACTGAATGGCATCCCTTTTTTCCTCAAGTATATAAGCTACTTTATAAGTTGCTTCAGTGGCGTTGTTTCCAGGTCTTATTGCTGCTTGAAAGAATTGTACATTTTTGCTTTTCATCTTTTAATTTCTGCAATGCAACCCTTTCATGCCTCTCCCTCTAATTTAAAATATTTGTGGTCCTTATGAGTGTTATAATGCTGATGAGCACTGAATTTCTTTAATGTTGATATTGCAGTATCACAAAGCAAGAAAATCATCTTATCTTTAGTGGAAACAAGATAATATTGCAATTCTCAATGCTCATTTAAAAATCTGTTTTCTTCCTTGAGCATTCTATTGGTCTTCTTTGACATGATGGGCTGTTAAGCAGATAAAATTAAAAAACACTGTGGAGCTGTGCAACTACTCAGAAATCCCACTTCAAACAGGAACACAATGCACTGTTGTCAAAAGCTGATAAAAGACTGGTGAACTCGACCTTATAAACTCTTGCCAACCAGCCTCGTGCATTAGTGGCACCAGTCAGGTGGGGTAAGTTAGAATTAAATCATGAGTGTAGCAGCCATCAATTTAGCCCTTATGGTTCACTAATATCCTAATTGTGCTGGTCAATCCGTGAGCATTATTTTCATTGAAACTTCTTTTATTCTTTGGTATTTTAAATACATTCATTTTAAAAAATAAAATAAAAATATAAAAGATGAACAAAATTTTGTTTTCATCTAAAGGACAAAGTGTTCAAACTTATATTCTTCTCATCTACTTTAATATCTTTTATAATTTTTTCCTACAGTAGTTAGGAGAATCACATTGATACTTCATTTGGAAATAATAAAATGATGCAGAATGTTTTGCACAGTATGTAAAGATACATGAGTGGTGGAAGGGAAGGAGGAAAAGAGCAGCTATAGAACAGGGATGTTTTAAGAAGTACTGTATTAAGCACATTCACCTGTGTACTCTCCCTTAAACTTGACAATTTCTTGGAATTAGGCATTCTTTAACTCATTTTAACTGATCTGGCAATGCTGAGTAAATACTCTGCCTGAGAGCACACACAGTTAATAAATGACACAGATAGGATTTGAAAGCAGCACAGTCTGACCAGAGGTTTCATAGCCTTTTACATATATATATATAAATAATTTAATATATATATAAATATATACACCAATACAATATTTAGATGCAAGATTTTATTGTGCCATCAAAATGTAGTATTTCCTTGTGTCTTGTATGGTTCAATAAAAAAATGTATTATTTCCCTATCCTAATGCAAACCAAAATTATGCTATTAATAAAGTCCCTAAGAACGTTCTTTATGACTTCAGCCTTAGCTAAGGAATTAAAGCAAACGAATTGTGATTACAGAATGATTTTTTTAAAAACATCTGTTAAAATCCTTAGCTGACCAGTTGTTATGAATACCACTATGAAATACTTTCATTTGGAGAAGTTTTAGGAGAAATGAAATTGAAATAATCTGTAAAACGGGAGGCTAGACTAGATGGTTTTCCGAAGCCCTTCCACTTCTAACACTGTAAAATCTTATAACTCTAGAGCTTGAAATGTAATTACTATGTGAAAATTTACAAGGGAGGTCTTGTACAACTTAAATGCAATTCTATAGTTGCCCTTAAGCTGTGGTTTGCAAAATTATTATCTCAATCACAGTTTATTTGGCCAAGGGCTCACTTTTGCACTCCTAATAAATAAGCAGAGGTGAGAGAATGGAGATTTTTGTGGGTTTTGTTTTTTTCATTCTTCAGTAGTTTTGAAATACAATTTCTTTGTCATTTTTGTTAATCTTTGTTTTACTAAATTCATAGAAACTATTTTGAGATTTTCATCTTTAATATGCAAACCTTTTGTTTAAAAAAGGGCAATTACATTTTTATCCAAGAAATATTCCAGTCTCTGAAAGTCTGTAAGTTCAGCTGTAGTAAGAAAATCATAGCTTGGTTCGGGGGAATATCTTTAGGCACTTGAGAAGCATACTCAGTCTGGCCCTGCTGAAAGGAACAGGTGTACAGCCTCAGTGCTGCAGAATTAAGTCCTCTCATCCAGCCCTTCTCCAAACACACCAATTTGGATGCCTCTGGTCCTTCATGGGAACTATAATCATAGCCTTCGACCAGGACAAGCAGTATGTTTCCTGTGAAGAACACAACTGGGATCATTTTTGACTCAGCACCTGAAAGGGATCATTTTCCTGAAATGATTCTTTTCATGTATTTTCTTTATCGTGTATTACAAGAGTTTAATATAAATGATGCTGTGTTTCATAGCATGACAGCTTTGGATTAGTGTTATCTTGTTACTAATGGTTACTGCTACTTAGTTTCTCTTAAATAGCAAAATGATGATATTCAAATGGTCTATTTTAGGTTCTGTGTTTATCTGTATTCAACTAAAGTCAACATAGTATTGATAATTTCAGAATTTTACTATAACATAAACATACTTTCTTTGACTATTAAGCATGTTCATGTGTCATCTATGTGTCTCTGGTTGTGGGTCCCAACAAACAGTAGAGTGTACAAGTTATAGTGCATGTAATTTTCATTGAATTCTCTGAGGCTTTTTTTACTTTTAGTTTTTTTTTTTTGGTTTTTTTTTTTAAGAAACTGCTATCTGCCCAGCAGTCTACTATGTTTTCAGATTAAAGATTAATCTTTTGCTCAAGGAAGATATAGCCTAGGAGGGAAACAGAATTATAAACATACATAAAAATTCTCATAAATACTGAAATAAACAATAATAAATAGTATTTGGAGGTTACTAATTGGTCCTTGACCACTCTAAGATAATAGTGGTGACAAAGTGCTTTTGTTTCACTTAACCCAAGAAATGGGAGCTAAATTAATGATCAAAATCTCTTCTCAAGATATTTGGAGATGACTGTTTATTTTATCGAGAATATTTAACGATGAGGATTTATCTTTAATGAAATATGTTGGGAATCTGTTGTTTTCAGTTGTGTAACAAGGATCAACAAGAATTTTCCTCCTGGTAGATTGTAATCAAAATTTTCATGCAAAGATGTCTCTTTACTCTCTACAAAAAAGGACCCAGGACCAAAAGTAAGATTTGAGATCATCTAGGGTTCTTCCTTTACCACAGTGGAACATTTCTCTGTTCAAAAATATAGTGCCCTCTATAGAGTACCTAATATTCCTTCCCACATTTTTGAAAAACACTGTCAAGTTCAAATTGGGCTTGTGTTATCACAGAGCTCTGTGTCTGTATCCCTGCATTGCACAGCAATCTTGAGGTGCTTAGGGCACCCCCAGTGGTTTAGTTTAGACCAGGAGACACAGAACTTCACTGCTAGACCAGGCAGACCCTTCAACCCAGGCTGCAGGGAAGAGGTGGTACAAAGCAAGCTTACCCTTGAATTCTTCTACTCTGATCTCCTGGGAATTTATAAACCACCTGACAAATTCTTAATTCAGTATGTGTTCCCAGAATTTAGACTGAACCCTCAAGATAAAAAAATCTAAAAACATCATTCAATTAATCAGTATTTATTTAGTTTTCCTTACATTGCATGTCCAGCATTGTGCTAGGTGCTGTGGACAAGAGAGAGATAGGGATAGATAAAGATAGAGATGAGAGAGAGAGAGAGAGAGAGAGAGAGAAAGAGAGGGAAAAAGGAAGGAAGGAAGGGAGAGAGGGAAGGAAAAAGAAAAATAATAATACGGTAGGCAGAATAATGGCC
>CM052439.1:105779603-105814575 GCA_028533085.1 Varecia variegata | reverse complement strand
TATCAGATGAGCAAGTTCAAAACATTTGATGATTTATTGCGTGTGTAAATATGAGGTAAAATAGCCTCAAATATTTCCAGTAGGAGTATGCATTAGTTGAAACACTTTGGAGAGGAATTTGGTCATATCTACTAAAATTAATAATGCACATATCCTTGGGTCCAGCAAATTCACTTCTTATACTTTTTCCTTTAGATAAACTTGTATGTGTACAAAATGATTTATGTAAAAGGCTAATATTTGGAACATATTTTGTTCCAAGCAAATGTTTGGAAACAAGTTACTTTTTATTATATTAACAGTGGGCCAGTTTAAATAAGTCATGGAAAAATCCATATAATGCCATGCAGCTGTTAAAAAGAATGAGCAAAAGTGGAACAACTGTTTTGAAAAACTGTTTGGCAACATTCACTAAAGCTAAACATATACCTACCTCATGACCTAGGATGCTCCTAGGTATATACCCAAGAGAAATGAGCTCATATGTCTACCAAAAGACATGTACAATTCTGTTTATAGCAGCTTTATTTAAAATAGCCCTAAACTGGAAACATTCCACTTAGTCCATCAACAGGAGAATGAATGAATACATAAATAGTGATCTATTCATATAATGGAATAATACTCAGCAACAAAAAGAATACGCTGATGGAAACATGAGTTTACACAACAACATGGAAAATTACTCTGACATATTGAGGGAAAGAAGGAAGATTCTAATACGGTTTCATTTATATGAAGTTCCAAAACAGGCAAAACTAATTGTAATGATAAACGGTAACTAGTGATTGCCTCTGGGGCATGAGGGAACCTTTTGAAGTGATGGAAATGTTCTACATCGTGATGTGAATGGTGATTACAGAGGTAGATAAATATATAAAATTTATCATGCGGTAGACTTAAGATTGATGCACTTTATACACTTTCTAATTTATGTTATACCTCAATGAAAGCAAAAAATGAAGAATAAGGGAAAAGAGGAGGAGGAGGAGGAGGAGGAGGAGGAGGAGGAGGTGGAGGAGGAGGTAGAGGAGGAAGAGGGGGGAAGGAGGAGGAAGAGGGAGAGGAACAGGAAGAAGAGGAGAAGGAAAACAGTTATGTGTACCCATGTACGTAAGCTGCAAGCTGGATTGTTAGGTGACAGTATTTCTCAACCAGAGTTCCTCATTTGAACCGCAGCACACAGGACGTTATTTGTGAGTTCCCTCAATTCTCCCATGGATGGTACGTACTTAACACCATTCCTGATGCCTGGGAGAAAAGTGAATTTATTACATACAATGGATGCCTTAGGGCATGAGAGCTTAATTCTGTCAAGGAAACCTAACTGAGAATGTATGTTACGTGTGTGTGTGTGTGTGTGTGTGTGTGTGTGTTGTAAGTGTATATTTATCACAAGAAACTATCAGTAGTTATCTCTGAGAGGGAAGTGGGCAGCTCACTTTTCACTGTATGACCTGTAGTAGAATTTGAATGGTGTCCCGTGTGCATGTAAACACACACAAACGTCTCTCTAAGTGGTATGGTGGGAATGTAAGAGATGAGAAGCTTAGGATCAAATACAGTAGTGCTTCATTGTAGTTGTACACCAACCATGATGTGTGTGCTTGTGGTATTTAGCAACAAGAGTGTTTTGAGCTCACTTTTTAAGTCCAAAATGCTGTTTATGTAACTTTGAGTGATCTAAGAAAGAAAAAGCAAAGTTTTCATTATAAAAGCAAAGTACACTGTTTAAGACTGGCAAAGGTCCAGAAATTGTAGGTGTGGAGGAAAAAGGGAAATTTAGCAGGGGCGTAGTGAAACTATGGCCAGTTTCCAATGATATTCTACTAGCAGGTCCTGTCACTTTTCCCTGACTAGTCCAGTTGTCATCTGATTGCCTGTGGGATCACTCACGTGAAACAAGGTGGATGATTGAGATAAGTAGGCTAGAGGAGGTCTGGGAATTTGATTGTTTTGCTGGGAATTTGAAAGGTTAGACAGCAAAGTAACAAAACAGCATCTCGGTTTGGCCCCTGAGTAGAACAAACTGAAGAAAGCCAAATAGACTGACACCTGACGGCAGAAACTGTAGGATTTAGTACAGAACAGTTTGACGTGCACGCTCACAGGCGCACGCACATGTTGGAGAGGAAAGTGGTCTTGTTGAGTAGAGGCAAGTTGCTTGCCACTCTCCAGCCTGTACATCAGATTTTTCACATACCAGAATAATTGCGCTGGTATTTGCAGATGCATTTGTAATAATAAAGGTAACAACAACTACTGCTGTAAGTAGTCTGAGATTTATTGAGAGCATCAATGCATGTGTTTTATGTGCATTATTCTGTTAAATGCTCAGAACATCCTGTTGAAATAAATAATGGTGTTATCCCTGTGTTACAAATGAGGAAACAGAGGCCCACTGGGTTTAAGTAGCTTGCTTAACAGTTAGTGAGTGTGGGAGTCTACTTCCTTTCCTCTAAGAAAATCACGTCCTTATTTTGCATTCCATGGCCCATGGTCACTCAGTGGTATGACTTCCTTACAGAAAGAATTGCACATGCAGCTTCACATAGAATCAAACTCCTGATTTATTTAATTGTGATTTAGACTTTTTCCAACAATCCATCACATTTCTCAATTTGCTAATGCATTTCACCCCATTTCTTGAAACCAGCACACACTTTTCAGAAATGCCTTACAAGCTTGTTTTTGTTTGTTTGCTTGTTTGTTTTGCCATGATATCCTAAAGAAGAGATAGAGATTTCTTCAGAAAATTGACAAGTAGCATATTCTTTAACATCTCACAAAGCCCTGCTATGGAGCCCCCTCAAACAAAGTTCACTGTTCAGAGGTTACACCTGCAAAATGTCTTCAGAAATACTTCAACAGTATACGATTTTTTGAGAAAGTTTTTTTGGATACCTAGGATAAGAAATTCACCATGACATTTCATTCAGTACTAAAGTATGCTTTATTCTTTTACTGGCGCTAGAATATCATAGAACATCAATTACACTTTCTTGAAATTCATTGATATGTAATTCTTCACTACTTACAACATATATACCAAAAAAAATAGTAAATAAATTAACTATAATGAAAATAAAGTATCTTTCCATTTTCTTTCTCATGTCTAGTGTAGAATAATTTCTGTTCATTTGGTTGCAAACTAGCTGAAGCAATAAAATAAGCTTATTGCTCTGTGATTGGGCTATCTCTGCAAGCCCAGAAACAAGAGGAGTATCCAGGCCTCCTAAGGGCTGGGAGGCAGCACCTAGATGGCTTCTGGGAACTGTGTTCCTTTCTCCAGCTCTCAGAGGCCAGTTTGCATCCTGCCACATCTCTCAGTACCTACTTTGTGCTTCTGCCTCTGCCAAGAGGTTTGCTCTGCTTTGCTAAGACTATTTTAGTTAGTCTTTTAGTCCTATCCCATCGTCCTAGGAAAGCAATCTGATTGCATTAATTTGAGCTGTCTCAAGTATGTGGCATCATATGGCCTGCTCCCACCCAGTGGCGCTGTGGAAACCAGGTGGGGAGGCTTAGGGCAGGCTCTCCAAGAGGGGGCTGAGTGCAGGAGTGAGGACATGACTGTGGAGAAAATAGTTGGAATTTGTATTATAGTTTCCATGTCAATCTAGCTATTTAGGGACTATTCAGAGAGCATTTCTCTCATATTTAGATGTTTTCATAAAGGCCTCTCCTGGGTTAATCTATTGCTAAAAGCTTATAGCATTTAAGGATAGGCTTTGGAAAGGGAACCTAATCCGACCAGGAATTGTACAAGAGGAGAGAGGACAGAAGCATGGCGCACCCATTAGGTTTAGACACAAATGGGTACTTGAGGGCTCTCTTGACTGAATGGTGATGTTTGCCTCAGAAGTTCTGTTCTTAGGCATATTTGTAATGTCTGAGGCTGAGGCTTTCCCTGAATGTTTTGGAAATCAGAGATGGAAAACTTAAGTGGATAGCACTGGCTGCAGTCCAATGCACGCTAGCAGAGGGGGAAACGTCATTTAAAACCACAACTGAACGTAGCAACTTCTGCTTTTTCCGTGGAGAAGACAGGGGTGGGAATAGGGCATAATTCATGTAACTAAAAGAATAAATCTCATCACTGCTCTTTTCCCTTGCAGAAAGAGATGGAGTAGGGAGAAAGGGTGAGAGGCTCAGATTTAAATGGCTTGTGGTTCACAGAATGCATTAGTGGGACTTCGAATGTAAAAAGAGTCTATGTACTAAGTGTGGAATATGAAGATGCAGCAGAGCTAAAGTGAATTATTTTTTATAAGGAAACAAAGGTTTCCTTATAAAAGTTTAAAGTTTTTGCTCCTGAGAGAGAAGAGACAGATAAGAAAACAGAGGGAGAAAGGGAGAGAGGAAAGCCCTGGAACATAGGAAAGAGTCCATAAAGGTTTGCAAATTAGGGGTTTCCAATATTTTCTTTTATTTGTTTGGCTACGATATAAATCCCATCCGTTGCTGCAAACAACAGTCAAGCCGGCTACACAGAAAAGACTTTAATGAGTGTTTTTATTTGTGAGCGTTTGTTTGGAGGGGGGTGCATTTCACTGTGTGTGTCAATCATGGAGGAAGGCTGGATTTCAAATCCAGTTTTGTGTGGTAGAGAATAGGGAGATAACTTGAGGAACATTTAGAGACTCCATTAACGAAACTAACTTAGCAAAAGCAGGATCTAAGAGCCATAGATAACTTGGAAAATTGTTAAACTCCTCACTGTTGCCTCTTGTAGCAACCTTTACGTTGCAAAAGCCACACCAATGTCTAAGCCTTCTCCCAGGTGCTCCTTTTCCCATGTGATGTTGACACATTTCCATCCTGAAATGGAGTCTGTGTTCCTTCTTCTTGAACCTGGTGGATCTTTATACGTGCTCCAACCAATAGAACTGGGTGGAAGTGATCCTGCATGGTTTCTGAGGCTAGGTGGAAAAAGGCCATGTGACTTCTACCTGGCTCCTGTTTCAGGATGCCTTCCCTGGAACAATGCCACCCTTATGTGAGGAAGCCCACGCAACACTCAAAGGCCATGTGTGTATATTCCGACCCACAGCCCTAGCCAAGCACCCAGCCAGCACTAGCCCCTAAAAATGTGGGCAAGCAGCCTTTTGATGATTCCAGTTCCCAGTCTTGATGTTTCCCAGCTTAGATACCACACATCGTGCAGCGTAGCCAGGCCATCTCCACTGTATCCTAACCGAATTCCTGACTCAAAGAAACCACGGGAAATAAGAAATAATTATGGTTTTAAGCCACCAAATTTTGGAATAATTTGGTATGCTATAATAGATACATGATACATCATCATGCCCAGGATCCCCAGAAAAAATTAAGAGGATTTTTTTGATAAAATTTGTTCTAATTCTATTTGAAGCTTAAAGAATTGGGTCATAATTGTTTTCACAGCACTTTTTAGATCTCAAGTATTCTTTCCACTTCAAGAGTTCTGTAGCCTAAAAGACAAAGGCCCTCAGGGCCAGGGAGGGATGGAAGAGGAGTTCGTTCAACTTTCAAGAATAAAAAGGCAGATCTCAAGGATAGCTGAGGAGAAAACAAGTGACTTGACACAGTAAAGAATTAATTACTCTAGATTCAGCTATTACCAGCCATGTGACTGAAAGTTTACTCTGGTTTTTGCCTCAGTTTCTTCCGTTGTGAATGAGGCTAATCATATTTATAAGTTTTTTTTTTGTTTTAGTTTTTGCTTTTTATATAAGTTTTAACAGAGAAAATGCATGTAAAATCTTTAACTTTGTGTCTGGCACAAAATAAGCATTCTATAAATGTTATTCATAATGTGCTTAGCATAGTACCTAATACTAGGTAATAGCTTAAATAAATGGTAGCTATAATTATTGTAATATTCCAGATGTTTACTCTAACATGCTAACCCATATCGCTAAATTCTGCATTCCTCTTTCCATGGCTAATGTTCTTAGAATCTCCATATGGAGAGGATAGAAAGTTCTGTAGTATATGGGATTGTCAGCTGTCCAACGTGACTAGTAAATTCACCGTAAAATTGAACCCACTAAAAATGTCCTAACCTAAAGCAATTTGTTTTAATAATTATCAGCCTAAAAAGATGCTGGTGCATTTATGCATGTATTGGAGTATAAATGGCAAACCTTAGAGATGTGATCGTATACTCTGCCAAACCCTGGAATATATTCTTAACTTGGAGAATCTGTGTTTCAAATTAGACTCTTACATTTTTGGTATTTAATTTCGTTTATACTTCACTGTATGAAACGTTTGACTCTTCAGTAAAATAGAGCTGAAAATAGATTCTCTGGGCATCTGATAGTTCTAAATTAACTCTAAAAATAATATTTTGATGAGTAAAACAGAGAAAACCCAGAAATTTCCCATAAATACACAAGTAGAAAATTCAAGTAAGTGGATATAGGACAACAAAGAACCACATGGTATTTTTTAATGACTTTTTTCAGGCTTTGGGTGAAGAAGGCCTCATTGTTCCACAGTATCAGCAAGAAACAACCTCCAAGTTATAGGGGACACTCTCAATAGACTTATCAACTACATAGTTGGTCATGATATCTCTACTTAAAATCTCTATGCAGACTCCAGCCATGAGAAATGGAGCAAAGAAGGTGTACTAACTCCCTGAGGCAACCCAGGTGCCCTGTGTAAATTCCTGATTTATTAAGTTTGTAATTTGAAATTTTAATTTCCTTCAATGGTTAAAAACTTCCTGAGATTACCTTATACATTCTATATGTTGGAGAAACTGTACACTAGATTATTTGGCTCAAGTATTCCAGTCCAGTTGTTTTGGTTATCCTTATCAGCCAGCTAGATTGCAACAAAATAAAAGAGTTAGTTAAGATGTCTGCTGAAGGTGAAATCAATTTTGCCCAAGCGATGTCTCAATGTGTACAAATTCCAACAGATTTTTTCACAGAACCTAACAAATTGATTTTGAAAGTCATGAAGTAGAATAAAGGTGAAAAATTGCCAAGCCAGATTTTTTCATCTTTAAAATTTTTTCAACTCTATTATGGAATAATTGAAGTACACTAAACATACTTAAAAGTATATAATTTGATCAGCTTTGACATATGTATGTTCCCATAAAATCGAAATGACAAACATTTTTGTCAACCCTTAAAAGTTTCCTGTGACACTTTGTAAGGCTTTCGTGCCTCTATCCCCATCTATTAATATAAGCAACTACAGAAAAGAAAAAGACTGGGAGAAATGTTTGCAACACATATACCAGACAAAGGGCATGCATCTATATGTATATATTATAAATAACATTAGTATGTTCTGGTCATCATGTTGGATGATACCCTATTGTTTTGTTTTCCCTCTTGTGGTATTGTTTTATAAAAGCTGTGAGCTTTATCTTTTGGGTGTTTTTACACTGGTTGCTATCTACTGTGCTGTTCAATGTATAATGGACTTTTGAGCATTTCATGTAGGCCAAGTCTAGTAGTGACAAATTCCCTTAGTGATTGCTTGTCTGTAAAAGTTTTTATTTCTCCATCACTTATGAAACTTAGTTTTGCAGGATGCAAAATTCTTGACCGGCAGTTGTTCTGTTTAAGAAGATTAAAAATGAGGCCCCAATACCTTCTGGTTTGTAAGGTCTCTGCTGAGAAGTCTGCTATTAGTCTGATGAGTTTTCCTTTGTAGGTTAGTTGTTGCTTTCATCTTGCAGCTTGTAGAATTTTCTCCTTAATTTTGACTTTGACCATGTTGATAACTACGTGTCTTGGAGATGTCCTATTTGCGATGAATCTTCCTGGTGTTTTATGACCATCTTGTGCCTGGATACCTGAAATTCTAGTGATACCAGGGAAGTTCTTCTCAATAATTCCCTTGAATAGGTTTTCCATGCTTATTGCTTTTTCTTCTTCTCCCTTTGGGACACTGATAATTCATATATTGGCTTGTTTTACATAGCCCCATATTTTTCTGAGTGATTGTTCTTTTTTCTTTAGTCTTTTTTTTTGCATCTTCGACTGACAACTTTCTGCTGTATTTTGTAATTCTCTAAATGACCCTTTCATTTCTTTAAGTTTGTTTATATCCTTTCTTATGTTGTCTATTTCTTTAGTAAGTTTTTCATATTTTTCATTCATGTCCTAAAATATTTTTTTGATTTCTTTGTGTTGGTTTTCAGCTTTCTCTTCAAACCCAGTCATCTTGTTTGCCATCTATATTCTGAATTCCATTCTTGACATTTCAACAATTTCCTTTTGGTTGGGGTCCGTCGCTGTGGCTCTATTGTGATCCTTTGGGGGTGTCAAACTAGTTTGTTTGATCATGTTGTCAGAATTCTTTTGATGGTTTCTTCTCATTTGAAACCTCTTCTCTCAAATCAGGGATGATAGGTTTGTGGTGTACCTGTTCTCCTTTGCTGGGAATTCTCCTACTTTTTGAGGAGGAGGAGAGATCCCTAGATAGTGCTTTTGTGTCCTGCTCTGGAGGACTGACCCAACAGGAAAAGGGCAGTTGCACTGACAACCTGTAATGCAGCTGTTCTCTTGCATCATCCTGTTCCCCTGTGGTTGTCACAGTCCAAGCTGGTGCTGCAGGATATTCATTTGGATTAGTGGATTGATCCCAGGCCACTGTTGGAACCTTGGGCCAGGGGCTAGGCAAGTTCCTCTCCACAGACGCAGGTGGTATAACCTCAACCGGTGCTTCTCTGATAATTCACAATGCTCTCTCTGAGATGGTCCATCTGCAGGTGAACCTCTAGCTGCAACCTTTGATCCTCTCTTTGAGAGCAGCAAGTGCAGGCTGCTTATAGTCCGCCATCTTGGACCCTCTTCCAGTTTTCAGTGTTTAGATATTAGATCTTTTTGTTAAAGTCATTCCGAGGAATTTAACATTTTGGGGTGCTGTTGTAAATGAAATTTTTTTTAATTCAGGTTTTCCAATTATTTGCTGCTAGTATTTAAGTATAAAATTTACTTATTTTATATATTAAATTTGTATCCTGAGACTTTGATGAATTAATTTACTATTTCTAGCTTTAGCTAATTTTTAGATTCCCTAGGATTTTCTATAGAATCAAATATGCAAACAGGGATAGTTTTAAATTTTCTCTCTAATTTTTAGGAATTTTATATCTTTTTATTGCCTTAATTCATTGGATAGGACATCCAGCACTATGTTTTATAGAAATGAAGAAAGAGAGCGACCTTGCATTGTTTCTGATCTCAAGGAGGAAACAATCAGTCTTCTAACATTTAAACATGATGTCAACTGTAATTGTTTGTTATGTTTTGTTTTATAGATGCCCTTTATTCATTTGAGAAAGTCCCCTACTATTTCTAGTTTGCTGAATATTTTTTAGTTTGAATGGGTGTTGAATTTTGTCAAGCATACAAATATCTATTGAAATGATAATCAGGTTTTTTTCTCATACATTCTATTAATATAACCACCTGAAAAGTTTCCCAATTTTATTGTGTAAATATCTGTCAACCTTTAAATGGAGACTCTATCTTATTCATCTTTTATCCCTAAACCTGACACTTTATATATAATTAATAAATGTTTGTTAAATGAATGAATAAATGACTCTAGACATATCAAGAATGTGTCACCTTATATTTCCATTTACAACTAATAAAAACCTTCCTGTACAAGTAGTGATAGCTTCAGTAATCTGCATGACAAACGTTAAGTTTGGGTTAAGGAACTATTTTTTATTTCTCATATAAAGTCCAATTTATATGTAGGTGAGGTGGAATGGATGGCTCAGAGAGAAGAGGACTTTAAACCACAAATAATCCGGTAACTCAAGCTAATAGAGTGTTTGCTATCCTCAGCCTCTGGCTTTTGATGTTATCCTCAGCAAGAAGATACAGTGGGCTGGCAGGGAGGTAGTAAAGGATGTCAGATTGTTTTTTTTAAAGGCTCAGCCTTTAAGTGGTATGTTTAATTTTTGTCCATATTTCACTGGCCAGAACTTTGTGCATGGGACTGCATAGATGCAAGGGAAGATAGGTAGCCCTAGCTGGGCAGCTGTTTTCCTGTAAAACTACAGTAAAGAAGAGAAGCACGATCCTTTGGTGGACAGATAGTTATCTTTGCCTAAAAGGGGAAAAAATTATATTTATTAAGTACTCATTTAAGTCAGGTACTGGGCTACATGTATGCTACACTTCCTTTGATTAGTTATAAGGCAGCATTTCTCAAACTCTGTCCAGCAGAGCAAGGGTGTCTCACATCATTGATGGTCTTTGACAAGAAGGTTGGCATGGCCAAATAAGTTGAGGAGGAAATATAACTTTAAACATATTTAAACAAGTTTCTTTCCTTCCAGACTTCTCAAGGTCCTTAATATATTAATATGCATTTGATTCTCCAAGCATGCATAGAATGTAAAGCATTTTCAAACCTTATTTGGCTGCAAATTACCTATGAGCACTATAAGGCTCAGTCTGAGAAATTTTAGGACAATGGATACTCAATAATACCATTTAGTTAAAAAATTATGTTTTGAAGGTTCCCAATCATTACTCATTCCACTTATTTTTATAAAGAAAATACAATGATGCTATTTGGTAATGAAATTACTTTCTACAAAGTCAGGCTGGGTATCTCTGGGAAGGAGGAAACTGTCCCAGCCACATGAGGCTTGTACTGCTAGGCTCCTGTGGTGCCATTGTCAGACCTGGAGTTATAGAGTCACTGAGCATTTTGCCTGGAAAGAACACTAAGATATATATGACCTGCAGGCCAGAATCTGTATCCCGTCTTGCCTGCGGAGAAAGAAGAGGAAGTTTTCCAAGCAGCAATCCATCACTAGGATCCCTGTTTCATTTCTTCCTTTAGTACAGATTCTTTGGACCACAGAATATCTACCATGATTTTCCTCATTAATGAAAAGCATGGCTTTGTTAAACATAGAGGTGCTGTACTTGGACATGACTCATTTGTATCTTAAAGTGACTAATCCTTATTCTCGGTCTTAGAAGCTACTATTGGTAAAAATATGTGCATGTGTGGTAACTCCAGAATTTGTATGTATGAGTGGCTTATGGGTGGTAAGTTGACGGAAGGAAGAAGAAGGGGGATGTGAAGTGTGAAGTTCTGTTTGCCTAGCGTGTTTTATTAGATTGGAGGAAACATCAATTATCCACGGCATTGAGTAAGAGTGGGGTGTAGAGAGGGATGAGAGGGGCAGGAGCAAGGTCTGCAGCTCTCCCGTGTCCTCCTGAGCCCCCATAGCTCATCTATGCAAATTGTCAGAAGGAGCTGGATGGAGAGAGGGAAGGGGCTTGCAGAAGGAGGACAAAAGCAAGAGCAAGACCTAGAAAGAAGAATGGAGAAAGGTCACTATCTTTTCATCAAGTTGTCCAGAAGCAGCAAAAGGCCTTAAAGGCCACCTTGTCCAATTTCCTCAAAAAGAGCCTCTATCTTTCATTGATGATCATTTGGCCTCTGATCATTTGCTTCCAGTGGCAGGGCAAATATGCAGTTCTCAAAGCAGCTCATTCAATTTTCAAAAAATTCTAATTGCTAAAGCATTCTTTCTTATATTAGCTAAAATATCCCACAGCACCTAGTTTGCCATCCTCCTGGCCTCCAGAGTAATATAGGAACGTCTTAAACAGAACTGTCTTAAGTATTTAAAGATAGTAAGCATGGACTAAGTTTTTTTCTTTTTATTCTCCAAATATCACCAAGCCTGTCACATGTCTCTCAGATATGAAGATTTGAGAAATCTTCCCCATTCTTGTCACCTTCCTCTGTATATGTGCCAGATATTCAATGTCCTTCTTAAAAGCTAGTATGAAATAAATGCAATAAATGTGCAATATATAACTAATGCTTTTGCATCTGAAGATAGCACTTTCATGAAGGAGGGATCTGTGGAGATTTGATAATGTTAATCTTCCTTGGGGAAGTAAAATGATCAGAATTTTTTATATTGGAATAGGAATTTTATATATAGAAGTGAGCAGCTGTTTTCCTATAAAACTACAGTGAAGAGGAGAAGCATGAATCTTTGGTGGACAGCTATTATCTTTGCCTTGGAAAGGAAAAAAATAAGTTATATTTATTAAGTACCCATTTAATTCAAGTACTGGGCTGCACACTTCCTTTGATTTATTATAATAGAGCATTTCTCAAACTATGTCCAGCAGAGCAAGGGTGTCTCTCCTTCTATGGTCTTTGAGAAAAAGGTTGGCATGGCCAAATAAGTTGAGGGAAGGAGTCAGCAGTAGCTACTGGAACTGTTGGTGTAGGAAATGTCTCTGTCTTGTGTTCTCCACCCTGTTGGATACCCCCTCACTATACTCCCCTTCCCCTCCCAACAGGGAACATTCTCTGCTCAAGGTCCCCACAACCACTCCTCACTTGGCACCGGTGTTTCTCAGTGTTCTTAGCAGGAAAACATTCTGAAGCCAACATACATCAGCTCCAATGCCCAATAGTGTGTGTGTGTATGGCACAGGGGGGAGAGAGAGAGAGAGAGAAAGTGAGAGGGAGAGAGAGAGAGAATATTATTGTTTAAAATCAGCTAAGCACTGGTGATTCTCCCTTCTGGTTGTGTTATTCCTGGCAATGGGAAAATAAATCTTACTGCTCCTTTGCATCAGAGTTTGGTGGGGAGCATGGAACATTGCAGTAAATCCATCTTTAAAAGTGCAGAAGAAATTGGCCGGGCGCAGTGGCTCACGCCTGTAATCCTAGCACTCCGGGAGGCCGAGGCAGGAGGATCATTTGAGCTCAGGAGTTCGAAACCAGCCTGAGCAAGAGCGAGACCCCATCTCTACAAAAAAAAAAAAAAGAAAGAAATTAGCTGGACAACTAAAAATATATGGAAAAAAATTAGCCGGGCATGGTGGCGCATGCCTGTAGTCCCAGTTACTTGGGAGGCTGAGGCAGAAGGACTGCTTGAGTCCAGGAGTTTGAGGTTGCTATGAGCTAGGCTGATGCCATGGCACTCTAGCCAGGGTGACAGAGTGGGACTCTGCCTCAAAAAAAAAAAAAAGTGCAGAAGAAAGCCTAGAGGTGAGGATAAGCACTAGACAAAATTCAGTTACAATGAACAGGAATTTAAAAGATTAATATCTTAATTTTGTTAACATTATTATTTTTGCTACATAAAGGATGGAAGCAAGTAGTGAGGAGAGAGCAAGAGAAAAGGAAAGCTTTAAAGAAAAGGTAAAACTAGGTGGGGCAAAGGCAATATATGTAACCTAAACATTTGTACCCCCATAATATGCTGAAATAAAAATAAGTAAGTCAATAAATAAATAACAAAAATAAAAAATAGAGAAAAGGTAAAGAAACCAGGCATATAATTAAAGCATTAATTTCGAAAGGCTTTTTTTCTGTCTTTTTTTTTTAATTTCAGGATATTATGGGGGTACAAACATTTTGGTTACAAGTAATGCCTTTGCCTCTCCCAAGCCAGGGCTAGAGGCATGCCCTTCCCCCATACAGTGCACATGGCATCCATTAGTGTGAGGTTAGCCACCTCCAACCCCTCACCTGACCGACACCCAGTGAATATTACTACCATGTGAGCACCTTAGTGTTGATTAGTTAGTACCAATTTGATGGCGAGTACATGCGGTGCTTATTTTTCCATTCTTGTGATATCTCACTTCGAAGAATGGGTTCAAGCTTTATCCAGAATAATACAGGAGGTGCTAGGCCACCAGTGCTTTTTGTAACTGAGTAGTATTCCATGTATTGATGGGCATTTGGGTTGTTTCCACATTTCTGCAATTGTGATTTGTGCTACCATAAACATTCGAGTGCAGATGTCTTCATTATATAACGTCTTCTTTTCCTTTGGGTAGATGCCTAGTAGTGGGATTGCTGGATCAAATGGTATTTCTATGTTTAGCTCTTTGAGGTATCTCCAAATTATTTTCCACAGGGGTTGTACTAATTTGGAGTCCCATCAGCAGTGTAAGAGTGTTCCTATCTCTCCACATTTGTTGTTTTGGGACTTTTTGATAAAGGCCATTCTCACTGGAGTTAGGTGATATCTCATTGTGGTTTTGATTTGCATTTCCCTAATGATTAGAGATGTTGAGCACTTTTTTATATGTTTGCTGGCCATTAGTCTGTCTTCTTTTGAAAAGTTTCTGTTCATGTCTTTTACCCATTTATTGATAGGGTTGTTTGATTTTTTTCTTGTTGATTTTCTTAAGTTCTATATAGATTCTTGTTATGAGCCCTTTATCGGATGTGTAGAAAGCAAATATTTTCTCCCATTCTGTAGGTTGTCTATTTGCTCTAATGATAGTTTCCTTGGCTGTGCAGAAGCTTTTTAATTTGATCAGGTCCCATTTATTTATTTTTGTTGCTGCTGTGAGTGCTTTGGGGGTCTTCTTCATAAATTCTTTGCCTAGTCCAAATTTTTGATTCTTCATGCTAATCAGTAAAATATTCGAGTGCATATTTCAAACATCTGTATATGTATATTTCTTTAAAAATTTTGTAAATATATTATTATTGATCTGATACTAGTAAAAATTAATTTCTTACTTTTTTTTAGATCGAAAATAAATATAAGCAGAAGTTCTAATATTGTGTTCTTGAGCCCAATGGATTCTAATGCAACCCCTTAAGGTGAATTTGATCCACTTTTGGAGGTGGAATGGGCTAACATGATCAAAATATTTGTAATCAGAAATGGAAATGTCTAACATAAATTGTTTGCACTTCTGGCATAGGGAATCACCCTGTAGTCTCAAAAGCTTTAGTAAAATCTGTCATATATACAAATACTTTGGATGAAGTGATGGTCTGTGTGTGTTTGGGTACATGACTATGTTGGTTTTATCACATGTGGAAATAAGGAAGAGAAGCTAAGCTGTGTCTTTGCTGATACTGTGTGAAATAAAACAAAACACACATGGGACAATGAGAAATCCATTAAAAAAAAAATTCAAGCCAGAGCTTGAAGTCAGAACTGTCTTGGAAGAATATAAATCAGTCTCTCACACACCCAGAATTCCTGGAAAGACTGGGGAGAAGGCCAGGCATCCACTTCACATGCAATGGAATTTGAATGAATTTTATTTGAATCTCAAAGGTCAGTGTTCACAGATGATGTCTGGCTATCATAGCTATATTTCAAAATAATACATACTGTGATGATTAATTTTATGTGTCAACTGGACTGGGCCATGGGGTTCCCAGATATTTGGTCAAGTTTTTCTGAGGGTGTTTTGGGTGAGATTAACATTTAAATCGGTAGACTGACCAAAGCAGACTGCCCTCCCTAATGTGGGAGGATGGACCTCATTAAATCAGTTGAAAGCATGCAAAGAATGAAAGGCTGACCCTTCCCTGGTTAAAGAAGTCTCCTGCCCAGTCGTCTTTGAACTGGAGCATCAGCTCTTCTGCTTGACAAACTGGGACATCAGCTCCTCCTGGTTCTATAGCAACTTCCAGTTTTTAGACTCAAACTGGGACATTGGCTCTACAGATGTTGGATTTGCCAACCTCCATAATTGTGTGAACCAATTCTTTATCATAAATCTCTTTGTGTATATGTATTTGTGTATGTGTATATATAAATGTATATGTGTGTATGTATGTGTGTGTATATATATAGTGTGTATATATATATATATAATTGGTTCAGTTTGTCTAAAGAAACCTAATACATATAACCCAATTGATACACTTTTTTCTCTAGGTGAGTATCAGAAAAAAGATATAATCAAACACATTGTGAAAACAATCAACTTTGTTTTCTCAGTTGAAACTATCATATTTAATGATGTGTGTGGATGTTTCCATTTTAATCTTTTTTAAGTGTGTGATTCCACCCAAATAAAGACAAAGTGGTGGTCCATCCCCATGTTTTTTCCTCCAAGATAAAAATCATTAGTTAATTTAGTGTTGCATGTACAATTTCTGTTAGATTTATCTTTGAACAAATTCCTGGTCTGAGTTTCTTAAGCCTATGTTTTTATAAGGGAAGCTTGAGGGCTATAGGCAGGGCTATGCCACTGTTCACAGTCATTAATTCATTTCATAACTAGTCCATAGTTTCTCTACTGAGTCAAACCCACAGAAGTCCCCGAGGTTGCTCTCATAGTACTTTCAATATAGTTGTAGATTCTCTTTCTAAACGTGAGGAGAATGCTATCAACAATACAAGACTATTAGCAGCTTTTATTGACCCTCCCTTAGTTATTGATCTTTTGATAAGAATTAGTCTTGAGCCAAACCACATAAACTCAAATTAAATTACTAAGAAAAACATAGGCAAATATGTATGAGATCTTGGGGCTATAGATTGGTTTGTTTTTTTTTTTTTGTTTTTGGAAACAGGGTCTTGCTCTGTCGCCCTGGCTAGAGTGCAGTGATGTCATCATAGCTCACTGCAACCTCAAACTCCTGGGCTCAAGCTATCCTCCTGCCTCAGGTGCTGGAGTAGCTGGGACTACAGGTGCTCACACCACACCTGGCTAATTTTTCTACTTTTTGTAGAGATGGGGTCTCTTTCTTGCTCAGGCTCGTCTCAAAATCCTGAGCTCAAATGATTCTCCAGCCTGAGCTTCCCAGAATGCTAGGATTACAGGTGTGAGCCACTATGCCCAGCGGCTATAGGCTTTTGAAGAGCTTCCTGGTATTGAGGTAACACTCAAAAGATATAAAGGACCGGATTTAGGGATTTGACACTTACAAATAAAATATGTTGATATATAGGAGAAAATATAAGCAAAATTGAAAGGCAAACAACACACTAGGTAAAAAAAAAAAAAACTTGCAACATATATGACAGCTATCAGGCAGTATTTTTTATCTAGAAAGAACTGTTATAAATAAATAATAAAATAAAAACAACTTTAACAGAAAAATGAAGAAAAAATATAGTTAATTCACAAAATGAGAATTACAAAAAATCAAAACACATGAAAATTTTTCAGTTTTCCTCATAAAGATGCACAAATGTTAGTTTTTTTGAATTGTCAAAAATTTTTATAAAACTATAAAATCTAGTATATCCTAAAGATAAGCGAAAACAAGAACTCCTATACCCTGATGGTGAGTCTATAAATTTGACCAAACTTTCTGGAAGAATTTTGACACCATACATCAAAAGCCTTAACAATGTTTTGCATTGATTTTGGTACTGCAATTCCTCTTCTAGAAATTTGCCTTAGGAATTTAATCAGAAAAGATATATATTGATATCTGTTCAAGAAAGTTTATCCTATTAGTGTTTAAAATTATAAGAAGAGTTTGACTTCTTTAGAGTCCACATATGAGTAGCACAATCCCATTTTGAATTAAATGTTTAATGTGCTGTTTATTCATTCCTTTAGATATCCTACCATTATCTCTGGATTAAGCTAGATCATTAAGGAGCTGCCTAATTGGGCCATGTTTTGAACCTATTTTATTGAGTTTGTTGGTTCTGGGACTCTGTTTTCTGATTTTTAAGATGGGGATAAAATACTTCCTACTTCAAAGGATTGTTATAGGCATTAAATGAGAAATGGTCTTATAAGATTGCCTAGAAAAAAACACTATATATTAATAGTTATAAGCTAACATCAAAGTTATTATTATCATGTACATGATTTTCTTTAGATCTAGGTGTGAAGAAATTACTTGCTTCTCTGGAGGAACAAATATTTTATGATATTGTATATATGTTGATGGATTAAAAAAAAGAAATTCACATATAATTGATAGCTTAGAGCTAATTCTATAGGCCAGGTTTTACAATCATATAAGCTCTTATGGACTACATGAATGCATACTAACCAGCTACCCTGACAGTCTCATCCTCTTGGTCAAAATTTTTATTTTAAAATTTGTATTGTCTTGTTTAGAGTCTGATACACTGCCTCAAATGTCCTGTATATAATGAGATAGGCCATAGTTAAGCAGCCAACTAACCCAACTTTATAATAGGTTTGGAAGAGGTTTAATATACGTGTTGTTATCAACATCTTAAATTAAAATAAAATAATTATAAAACTTCAACTTGGATACACAATAAAAAATAAATGGCTTGATTTCTCACAAAAGGATATGGTTTTAGCAAGCCAGATGACAACTAGGATTCTCCTCTTACAGGGCCCATGTGGAAAAAGAGTAAAGCACAGTTTTCTCACGACACTTTGCTTATATAAATATCTACCACACTTTGAAAAAGAAAAATGGCTAGATGTGACAGAACCAAAAGAAAAAAAAAACATTTGGCAAACTTTCAGCATCCAAAAATAAGAGAAAGAAGAGAGAAGGAAAGAATGAAATGAACAAACAAAATTCATTGCTGCTGATGATTCAACCATGACTTAGCTTTATGTGTGTCATTTGTAATGTGGTTGGCAATTGGTTAAATTGGCACATATTAAAGCCACATCAGGATGGGAAAATTCCTTTCTGATGACGTTTCTTTTTATTTGGTGGTTCTTTGTTATTTCTAGTTTTTCTAGCTCTTGGAAGTTGAATATCACTATGCAAAGGATACAGATGGGCTTTTGGAAGGAAAAGAGGACATGCTGTACTGATTAAAAATTATAACCAGGCATGACAAATGATAGAGCTCTCCACAAGCCACTCAGTAAACTGGGTGCTATAAATTCAAATGAAATATGGGCATTTCCCAACTGTACTGCCTTGCTTTCCTTTTGGAAAGTGTTAGATTTTAGGAACTGTAGTAGTCAGGCTTTACCCGAGAAACAGAACCAATAGGATATATATGCATATTTAAGACAATATTTATTATGGAAATTGGCTTATATGATTATGGGGACTGAGAAGTCCCATAACATGCCATCTGCATGCTGGAGAACCAGAAAAGCTAGTGGTGTAATTTAGTCTGAGTCTAAAGGCCTGAGAACCTGGAGAGGTGGGCGGTAAGTCCTGGAGTCCAAAGACCTAGAACCAGAAGCTTTGATCTCCAAAGGCAGGAGAAGATGGTTGTCCCAGCTCAAGAAAAGAGAGAGAATTCATGCTTCCTCTGCCTTTTTCTTCTATTCGAGCTCTCAACAGATTGGATGATGCCCACCTTCCTTGGTGAGGGTGGATCTTCTTTACCCAGTCTACTGATTCAAATGCTAATCTATTCTGGAGACATCCTCACAGATGCACCCAGAAATAACGCTTTTACCAGCTTACTGGGTATCCCTTAGCCTGGTCTAATTGACATATAAAATTAACCAACATAGGAACCTTCCTCACTCCCTAGCATAATGTTTTGCACTCAACGAATGCTAAGGAAAGTTGATGGCAAATATTTATTGTAAAAAACTTCTGAAGTTAAGGTATAATTTACAGCATGCATCTTTAGTAAAGAGAAAAGGAATTAATTTAATGCCATGTGTTTCCATTCAGAATTCAGTTTAAAAATTCAACATAATTTAAAACAATGAGATACCACTACATACCTATTAGAATGATCAAAATCGAAAACACTGACACCACCAAGTGCCGATGAGGATGTGGAGCAACAGAAACTCTCATACATTGCTGGTGGGAACACAAAATGGTACAGCCACTTGGGAAGATAGTTTGACAGTTTCTTATAAGCTAAACATACTCTTACCATATGATCCAGCAATTTCACTCCTTGGTATTTACCCAACGGAGTTAAAAACTTATGTCTACACAAAAACCCACATGAGAATGTTTATGGCAGCTTTACTCATAATTGCCCAAACTTGGAAGCAACCAAGATGTCCTTCAGTACACGAATGGGTGAATAACCTGTATTACCTCCAGACGATAGAATATTATTCAGTGCTATTATAATGAGAAATACCTATCAAGCCATGAAAAGACATGGAAGAACTTTCAATGTGTATTACCAAGTGAAAGAAGACAGTCTAAAAAGGCTACATACTACATGATTTCAACTATATGACATTCTGGAAAAGGCAAAACTATGGGAATAGTAAAAAAATTAGTGGTTACCAGAGAGTTGATGGGGTGGAGGAAGGGATGAGTAGGCAGAGCACAGAGGATGTTTAGGGTTATGAAAATATTCTATGTGCTACTATAATGGTAGATACATGTCATTATACATTTGTCCAAACACATGCAATGTACAAGACTGAGAGTAAACCCTAAGGTAAACTGTGGACTTTGGGTTATAATGATGTGCCAATGCAAGTTTATCAATTATAACAAATGCACCACTCTGGTGGGGGATGTTGGTAATAGAGGAGGCTATGTATGTCAGGGAGCGGGAGGTACGTGGGCAATCTCTGCACTTTTCTCTCCATTTTGTTGTGAACCTAAAACTGTTCTATTAAAAAAAAAGCCTTTAAAATGTTAAATGTAATGAATTGCCTTGTCTTAAAACAGTTAACCAGTTTAAGTATCTTTGATTCAAGCAGCATTATAATGACTTATATGAAGGTACATTGCTATTCTTTCATACTGTGTTTCTACTTTGCTTTCTTTTAATCTTTCTATTAATACTTTGTTCCAATAGCTGGGGAAGCACAGATGGATCATTACTAGATGAATACACAAGAATAAACAAAATGAAGATGTCAGTGGCCGGGGGGTGGACAGGCTGCCTCCTCATGGCTATATTCTGCTTGAGACTGCTGACTCCTATAGGAAACTTCAAGCGGATTTTGCTGACTTTGCTTTCCAAGAAAGGCACGCACAGCTGAATGTAGTGGAAACTTGGCTTTCTTTTGGCAAATTCAAGCTGCGTAGACAATCAATCTGAATTATTCTGAACCGCTTCCCTTGACATCAAAGTTTTTACACGGTTGCTTGAATCATCCTTTTGATTTTGATTTCCTATCTCCTTGGCAGGCTAGGATTCTTTTTTTTTTTTTTTAAATAGTATTTAATTTGTTCAAGCTGCATACAAGTTAAGATTTCTGTTACTAATGTTATTAATATTTGGATTGAAGAATTCATATCTTTAACCCTGAAATCAAGTTGTTTTGTATTTTTGTTTAAGAAACTATTCCCGTACTAAGTGCTTTGAGGGTATTGCTTTGATAAAATTTAGCTAATTCTTCCAGGAATAGCTAATTAGATGGGTCAAAAATACATGAAAGATACAATCTACATTTAAAAATCAATTGATAACAGAATCATAGTGTAAATAAGTACTCAAGCATAGCTAAGCGACCATTTTAGGAGGTACATGCTTTTCTTATTCCCATTTTGCAGATAGAAACACTGAGGCAAAGCTGGGTCTTTGAACAGCAAAGCCTGAATTCTTAACCACTGTATTAGTTTCTTATTGCTGCTCTAACAAATTACCACAAACTTAGAACCACACAAATTTGTGACCTTATAGTTCTGGAGGTCAGAAATCCAAAATGGCTTTTACTAGGCTAAAATCAAGGTATCAGCAGGCCTGCATTCCTTCTGGAGGTTCTGGGGGAAATCTGTTTCTTTGCCTTTTCCAGCTTCTAAAAGTCAATTTCATGCCTCAACTCGTGGCCTCTTCCTCTATCTTTAATGCCAGCGTGTAGATCTTTAAATCTCTCAATCTGTTTCTCTCTTCTCTTTTTATCTCATCTCCAACCTCTAGCTCCTGTCCTTACACCTCCTTCTTTGACTCTTTTCCCTCCTTCTTCCATCTTTTAAGGACCCTGTGATCGCATTGGACCCACCCAGGATAATCTCCCTATCTTACAATCCTTAGCTTAACAACATGTACAAAGTCCCTTTGCCATGTAAGATAATATATTCACAGGCTCTGGGGATTAGAATGTGAATCCAGTTGAGGGACAATTATTCTGTCTGTAACAACTACCATATTAATTGGCATCACAAAATCTCTGGGCGAACAAGGTAGAGTCAAGACAAGTCTCAGATCATCTGCTTATTCACATAATTCTTATTTGAATCATATTGTGAGACAGGGATTACAAGAACAGTCATAGCAAAAGAAAAACATTTGGAAAAAATGCCTGCTTGAAACCTAAAATGGTGTCACAGTCTGGCTCCGTAAATATTTGGCCAATTAATGAATAACTACTAATGGATAACTCATTTGTTTAGTCAATCAAACATTCATAATATAATGACCACTATAATTGCCTAATATTTTGATCAGACCTATAGGTAGGTAGGAGCTTACAGCATTGTCACTGTTCTCAAGAAGATTAAAATCACATTGCAGAGACAATGTTACCTTGTATGAAACCATTAAACAAATGCAAAGCAGTAAATAAGAACCAAATTGTTTTTAGGGGTTTATTGTCCCTGATGTAAAATTGGATAATAGAAGGAAAATTTGAAGAACCAGTGGGGTCCCTGCTGCTAAGAAGAATAGTAGAATCTTGGGAATGACAATGTTCACTAAAGAATCAAGAAAATGCAAGTGCAGTGTCTGTAGGTAGATAGGTAGATAGATAAAAGTAAAAAAAAAAAAAACAACAAAACCTCACTAGTGTCAAATACACATAGACTGTGGAACAGATTAGAAAATTGAGATTCATTAATTTATCCATTCAGCAAATATTACTTTGGTGAGTACCTATTATGTACCAGATATTATTCAAGTGTCAGAGAAAAATGTTGAAAAGCTTGTAGCTTGTGTTTATACTGTGGCATTTTATTTTCTTGCAATTGCATATTTTACTTACAGCCCAAAATTATGCTAAGGAACACTGGCCCAATTGTTATCCTGTAAGAAGTGTTAATACCTTGAGGATTAGGCCTATATATGCTAGAACTTAGGGAAGAAAAGAATTTCGAAGCACAGACTTTACAAATTTTATATTCCCATGGTCTGTCTTCCCTTGAATTTATGGCATCCATCACTTAAATATACACTTTCTGATACTAAATATAAAGCTGATAATCTTGCTGGAGCTCTTAGAGCCTCTGCAGCTAAACTGGGAAGGCCAGCAGGACAGAGCCGCTGGGCTGCAGAGTCTCAGATGTCAAATGAGTTTGAAATTGTGCCAGTTTGATCTTCAAATGAAATGAGCCCACTAAATAAGATAATTGAAATGAGAGAGCTGGTAGCAGTCTCAGTGAGTCAGAACAGCCTTCCAACTGCAACGGGCCTGATGAGGATGGGATTTTTAGCCTCTTTAGAAAAATTGGTTTCCTTAGGAAAAGGGAAGTAATAGCATGAGGTAGATTCCAGACAATTCAATAGAACACATTTATGGAAGAAGGAAAGTAGAGTTTAGGTAAGAGGAGAACAAAGAAATGTGTAGAAAGTGCAGTAAGTCAAAAGTGATAGGAAAACCCACCACATCTTCAAGAAACCGAGAACTCATTCATTTTGTAGCTTGCACACATAATTATTACTTGGGACTTGATACTAAGCACAGATTACCGGGAATTAATTAGATAATTTTCCAGTCTTCCCCTTAAATTTAATGACCTAACTTGGATATTTTGACCTAATGATTATAATTATAGTTGTTTATTTGAAAAGGGTATCCTATGTCTTTTGGTAGAGCTGAGTTTTGAAAGGTAGGTCAAATTTACTTTTAGCAAATATGATTAAAGTAAACTTTTATTTATATAATATCATAGAGAAATGGGAAACCAAATTATTTAAGCCACAAACATTCTAAAAATTAAATACAAGAATCTTTGGAAATGGATTATATAATTCAATAACCTTGTCAATAGAAGACATCCTGTGTATTTTAATGTTTCTGGGAAAATTGGGCATTATTGTTGTTAAATGCCACGTGGGATTGATAAATGTTGAAGAAGACCTTTTGCCCTAGGATAATTAATCCCAGAATACAATTCCTTTAAAATCTTTCTCTTTTGTTTTCTGCTTCTGTTGTATTCTTGCTGTTTCTACTGCCAAAATTTCCTATATGCTTCTAATCTGCTGTTGTATCGTATAAACAAATGTTTGGCATGGAAGTCTGAGATCAGTTTCATATTCCCACTAAGAAATAAAACACTTGGACTTAAACCTAGTTATTCCTCGTTTAATAAGGTTGTCTAGGGGGCATAGTTACTCAGCTCTGGGTCCATAAACTCTGAAACAGGCAAAGGGTGATATTATTTACTTGGGAAATTATTTATAACTAAGACATTTCTAAGACTTAGCCAATAGTCCACGTTTCTGGAGTAAAAGTAGATATAATGAAATTCAGTAAAAGAATTTTGTCTTTTTAGAATTTGTTAGTAACAAAATTTTATATTTAATGAAATATAATTTAAAAAGGAATAAGCCAGAAGAAAAATTATTGGCATTTTCATTGTTTAAATTATTTTATTGGAGTTCAGGGCCAGTGGTTCAAATAGTATTTGCTATAAGTCAGTGACTGCTAATATGGGTCCATATTAGAATCACCAACAGGGTCAACTTCGTGGACATGCAAGCTGTCAATCACACAGAGCCTGTGCTCAGAAGAGTTCACACTTGGTTTAATGCTCTGCTGTGGCCCTTGAAATTCTTTATAATTTTATCTTTGAACTTGTGTTTTGTAGTGGAGTCTTGTGGAACAATAGAGCCAGTCTATTGTCATTCCTTACCTCTGCATTTGCATGCAAATGTGTCCCATGAGCGCAGAATTTCCATGGAGTTCATGGGAGTTAAGCAAAATTCAAAGTGCACATTAGTTGGGGGGATATATTTAAAATCAAATTTCCTCCCAATCCAGAAAACCTCTCCACAAAGGTAGAAGAAGAAAAAAACAATTTAATTATTGAATAAGCATTCAGCTAGATGTGATGTGCCTTGTAGATAATCCCCTAAAGAAATTGTTAACAGCAATCTCTTTTTTTATACAGCCATGCAAATACAATGCATCATATACATATCCTCCAGATAAACAATAACTAGTCCTCAAGTAAGAAGACTTGACAGCACAATTCATCACATATAGTTCATCCTAAATTCACTTGGCAATTGGGGTGACCATCTGTGTTAGCTAGTTGGATTTATCCAAAGGAAAAATAAACTTTTATATCTTTATGACAGGAGGTAGTTTTGAAGCAAAGCCCTGGAAAAGTTAGGCTCCTACTTTCCCACAGAAACCGGGAGTTAGGGGCTCTATTTTCTTTGATTACATTTCAAAGAGATGGTTCTTTGGTTCTTGAGAAAAACATTTCTGAGTCATAGAGCCAGCCAAAGGCTTATGTAGCTTTTAAAAGATCTACATACATTTCAAAGAGATAGAGAAAAAATTTATAATTACAACTTTGCTAAAGTAAATGCTCTAAGAAAAAGGAAGGGGAAGAATTCTCTTTCCTTATTTTCAATAGGGAGAATTAAGTTTCTTATTTTTAAGTTGTGTTTGCCCTTACACCATGACTGGGCAAGTGAGGTGCTACCAGCCCCAAGAGGCCACACTGGCCATTCAAACCAACACTTGCTTTAAATTCAGAAAGAAGACGATGGCAACCAAGGAATCAATCATGTCATTCCTTTCTTACTTGCGTTACTCCTTTGTATTCATCAATTACCTATGCTAAAAATGATGACATAGAAAGAGAATGATAAGTCTACTCATAGTTCCTTTTCTTTTCAGTTCTTTCTCAACAGCAAGCATAAGATAGAGAGTGTTGGTAGAATGTACTCATATCGAGAAGTGAAATAAAAACAGTTGAGTTAGTTTTGAGTTTTCTACTATCCTGATAAGAAAAAAAATATATATATATATGCCACAGAGTATCAATTATGTAATTTCAATGATTCCATTTATGAGTTAAATATTCTTATATTTGCATCTAAAACTGGCATTGTACAATATAAAGATGAGCAATAAAATTCATTCTAATAACTTAAATTTTATATTTTTTGCAATAATGACTTTAAATAGCAAGTAAAATATACCATGACAGGATGAGAGATCATGAAAAAGCAGGGAAAGCTTTCTATTTTAGTACTTTTAATGGCACTTTTCTTTCCTGCTTTTTGAACAAGGGGCCCTGCATTTTTGTTTTGCCTGAGACTTTACAGGTTACCTAGCCAGCTCTGATCCCTGGTGGAGCTTTAAAAAACAAAGTTCCCAGATTCTACACCTTAGGCCTATGGAATAATGATCTCCAGGCAGAGGGCCCAGGCATTTGTACTTTTAAAATTTTAAGTTTAAAATACAGGATTCTGGTAAGTATCTCTATTTAAGAACTATTACTACAGACAATTAGGAGAAGACTGTGCTGTTCAGAGTGGTCAGGAAAGGTTTAATGAAGAACTTGAATAGAGCCTTGAAAGAAAAATAAGACCTAGTTGAGTGAGAGTAAGTTTAAATGGGATGGTATTAAGTCTAAGCACACAATGAACAAAAACACGAAGAGTGTGTCAAATATAGTGCTGGGAAAGACAGCAGCCAGACAGTTTGCTTTGGGCAAAAGAAATAGGTAAATGATCAGGCAGATGACCCACAAATTGTTAAAGATGTTTAGGGTGGGTCCTAGTCTTGAAAACACTGGGGAGCACAGAATGTTTCTAAGAAATGGACTTGGTGTCTTGTGCAGGAGGCTGTTGAAATGAGAAATGGGAGGCAGGAAAGACAGAGACTATGACGCTACAGAGCTCCAGGCAAGAGATGAATAGGGCCTAGATCAGTATAGTGTTTTTTAAAAGGCAATTTAACAAATGTAGAGAATAACAAACTGGTGGCATGAAAAATGTCAGCCAAAATGCATCCCATTCCCTGAATGTTAGCTGAAGCAAATTGACATGTCCTTCAGCACATGTTAGAGGATAAAGATCAAAAACATAATGTATTTTTTTGAAAATTATAATTAATTTACACTTCAAAGTCACTAAATATATATGAAAAAGATAATTTTAGAGCTTTTTTCTCTGAAAATGCAAAACAGCCTGAAGAATATTTAATGGATTATTAGTGACTAATGAGCTCCATAGATGACTCTTTGCGCAAAATTGGACCAGACTATGGTAATGTCCCTAAGAATGAAGTTAGAAGAACAGAAGCAAGAAACAATTATGAGGAAAGACTCACCAAATTTGTTGGCTGATTGTAAATGACTAATGAATGATGAGATCAAAAACTGGGAGAATGGTGTTGCCAAAGACAAAAATTGGAATTTCAGAAAAGAGAATGAATTTTAATGTAATGGTAGAGCAAATCAATGGAAATTAGTAAATGCCATTGATACCAGCCATACAGTCAGAGTTCAGAGGAATGAACTCACATGGATAAGGTATATTAATACGGATTTTATTTTATTGGGAGAGGAAATGATTGAAGTTATGAGAGTAAGTGAACCTTTCAAAGAGAAGCTTTAAATAGAGACAATCTTGGCAAAAATGGATAGAAGTGATTATCAAAGGAAGAGAAGACTAATTCACAGAGGTTTCAATAAATCTAGTTTGATATAGAGTCACAGGAATCAACTGAATATTTTGTCTAATTTGTCAATTAATATTATTTAATATAATATTTGTCACTAGACAGCAAATTGTTGTGTCTGAATTCTATACATATCTTTCCAATGATCCTTTTCTCTGATCCTTTTATCTGTTTCCTTTTACTTACAGGCTCATATTGATATTTTATCATTTGGGGGTTTCCCTTCGTAGCAAATGTTAAGTTTATCTTTTATTGCTCAGAGCATTTATGTTGATGCAAGTGGGAAAGACAAGGTTGCATTTTAAATGCCTATTAATATTTATTATTGTCACAAAGCAAGAATATTCAGCATAATTGATAGTCCTATCATCTAAAATTCCCTTGATATATTATCTTAGTTATATTTTCTGTAGACACTTTTCAATATCATTTTATGTATGTATCTCTCACAGAGACTAGTGCTTAAATTTGAGAAGGGGGTGATCAAGAATCATGTATAAATACAAAAGATGAAATAGACAGGAATAAAATTAAGATATGTGTAAGTCCTGCTCAGTGACACAAAAGTAGACAAACAGAAAGATATTCCTTGTCCTTGGATTAGATGACTAAAGATCGTAAAGATATCAGTTCTCCATAGATTAATTTATAAATATAATACAACCCCAATAAAACTAGAAATCGTTTTTTCCCCTTGGAACTAACAAGTTGATTCCAAAGTTGCTATAGAACTCCTTCTGGAGTGGTCATAAAAAGTTTAATGAGAAATAATTTGAGATAAAGTGATATGAAAAAAATCAAAGAGATGAAGGAGGGATTGATCCATTAGAAATGTAAATAAAATCCTCTAGACTTAAAACAATGTGGTACTGGCACATGAATTCTAGAACCATAGAGTAGAATAGAATAGAAAATCCAGAGAAAGAATACATAATGGAAATTTAGTATATGATGAAAGTCACATCTCAAAACACTGGGGGAGTAGATAAACTTTTAAATAAATGGTTTGGAACAACTGAATAGCCAATTGGAAAAATAACATGCCATATCTCACATCCTGAGTCTAGGCAAAACTTTCTAACTATAACTCAAAATCCAGATATCATAAAAGAAATAACTAACAATTTGGACTACATAAACAACAACAAATTTTTTTTGCCATGGCAGAAAAACACCATGAGCAAAATCAAGGACAAATGCAAACTGGGAGACACACTTTTCAATATATAGTTGAGAGAAAGCACTACCATCCTTAATATGTAATAGAATGCTGAAGAGTGGATGAGACAAGAACAAAAAAAAAGTTTATTAGAAAAATGGGTATATGACATGAACAGCCATAAAAGCATATACAAACAGCTCTTAAACATAGAAAAAAGGTTCAACTTTACTCATGATAAGGTAAATGCAATTTAAATTGAGATGCCATTTTTGACCCATCAAAATGGTAGACTTCAGAAGCTTGACAACACAGAGGCTGTGGGCTCTCTCATTGTTGGTGGGAGTGCAAAATTACACAGCTGTTCTGGGGGGGAAATATGCTTCATAGATATTTGTTCTCCAAACCAGTAATCCCACATCTAGAAGTTAAACCTACAACAGTACAGGAAACAAAAGGGACACAGTTATTCATTGCATATTTGTAGAAGGTAAGTATTGAAAATAGACTAAATGCCCATACACTGGAGATAAGTTGGATAAACTATGATATGGCCACGTAAGTATTCTGTAGTGGCTAGAAACATTTAGGAAGACCTGTATGAACTGATATAAAGTTATTCTCAGAATATGTTGTTAACTGAATAAAGCAAGGTACAAAATAGTGTATGTGAGGTATCTGTGGGCATGTGTTTGTGCATGTATACGTATGTGTGTGCTTATGTGTGTGTGTGTGGGTGTCTACAGCCCAAGAAATGCAGGAAGAATAATCAGACTAATGACATGTGCTATGTACAGGGAACAATCTGTTATATATAGGTCATCTACTATGTATAGGGAACACAGTCGAATATACCATCTTACATAGTTTTGACTTCTGAGCCATGTTAATGTTTTATGTATTGAACAATACAGTTAAATAATAAAAGATGGGGGAATCCAAAATTTAATGTAAACAAAAACAAATGAACCTAACTATATATCAAATAAATAACAACCATACAGAAAAGAATAAAAGAATTCAGGTAATTTTTGAATCCTGAGCTCCCTAATTGACGCCCCGAGAAGGACACGATATTCCCTGGGTAGTACTCCTGACAAGAAATGTGTACCCTGAAAATAATCACAAAGAAACAATCAGGCCAATCAAAAGTGAAGAACAATCTACAAAACAACTGGTCTAGATTCTTCTTCAAATAAAAACGTCAGTGTCACATAAAGACAAAAAATGTAAAAGGCTGGGGAACTCTTCTAGATAAAAAGGAGACTAAAGAGACATGACAGTGGAATGCAACATATGCTCTTAATCAGGCCTTGGGGGACGGGGGAGCTGGGAAGTTTCTCATTGGGACAGCTGATAAAATTAGAAATGAACTGTGCACTAGATAATAGTATTGTATAAATATTAAATTTTATGACTATATGGGATTTGTACTTTTTTTTAACAGATTCATGCTGAGGCATTTGGTGATAAAGGGTTACAAGGCCTACAACTGGGTCTCAGAAGCCTCAGCAAATAAGCGAATGAATGATTGAATGAATAAATCAGTGTGTGTGTTTGTTACAGAGATACAGAGAAGAGAGAGATTAATCAAAGGTGAGAAAATAGTAACAATTGGTGAATCTAAATTTCAGTAAGACAGGAGGAATAAATTCATGAGATCTATTGTACTTCATGGTGGTTATATTTAATAGTTAATAATGTATTGAATGCTTGCAAACTGCTGACAGTAGATTTTAAATGCTCTCACCACAAAAAAATAAAAGTATATGAAGTAATGGATGTGTTAATTAGCTTGATTTAGTCATTTCACAATGTACACATATACGAAAACATAATGTTGTACACCATAAATATACAAAACTTTTATTTTTCAATTAAAAAAACAATTGATAAATCTAGATGAAATGGATATGAGTGTTAATGTATTATTCTTGCTTCTCTTTGTAGGTTTGAAACTTTTCAAAATACAAAACTAAGGGGTGGGAGGAGAAGAACATGCATAGGCCTCTAAATCAGGTACAGAAATAGCCATGCATATCTATCCCACCCACCCTTGCCCTCTTGTGTCAGAGAATACAGATACCCCCAGCTATTCCTGTGGATGGGCACTGCTGCCTCTGCCGACACAGCCTGGACCACCATGGAGCTACATTCCGTGCTGCCCACAGTATCTCTATACAGGCAGAGAAAGGGAGATTCATGTGGTTTTGAAAATGTGTGTTACCCTTCATCCCTTCATCTCTGCCCACTGCAGAAACGGGTAGTGGATTCACAGTTGTGTGTTGATATTGTGTCACAGTAAACCAGCAGCCTTGAAAAGGGGTATGGAAAAGAATAAGAGAAAGAAAAACAATTTCTTACTAGTGTTTTTGGTGGAAGGTGAATTACTCAGTGAATTTGTTACAACCATCAGCCTTGGAGATGAATCTGATTGTAATTTAGCCTTAGAGTTCGTGATCCAATATGGGAAAGACAGTAAGCATCTAATTCAGGCCTTTCCAGCCCGGACTGTTTGGATTCTGGTGTCAGCTTCAGAAATGCACCAGACTGTGGATCAGGTCACAAGCCTGATCTAAACTCATGTGTGTGAATAGGGCAGGTGGGTGTATCTTAGTCATGGGTTCCTGGCGTGGGAATAAGACCCCCCCGGGAGATCATGCTCTGGAAACAGAGCCCTGAGACCTGCGTGGGTCCTGCGCAGACCTCCAGGGAGAGCCAGACTTGGTGTGGCTTTTGGCTGGGGAAGGGAACAGACTGTGCTGGGGAATTTGCAACTTGGAGAGTCTATTTCAAAAAAATGTGGGCTGGCAAATTTTGATGTCTTTACAAGGCTGCATGTAAGATAATTAAACCTAATTAATCTTAAAAAAAAAATCTTCATGTTTCTTACTATTGACTTCAGCTTAAAATTAACCCCCAAATACCTTATGCCTCTTAGTTATTGACTCAGTGTTAAAACTGGAAAGCCAGAGGTTCTTTATTCCAAGCCCAATTTTAGTGCAGTCTCTCTTGTAAGATGGAACAAATAACTAACTCTATTACGTCCCATCAGGTTATTCAATCATTGGAGAATAACAATCCTAACCTTTCTTTCAGATGTTTCTTAAGAATGACTAATAAACATGAAGGAATCTTGCCTAGAAGTTACCAAATATTATGTAGATGATATGGATGAAAACAATTTAACCAATTTTATCATATTATAAGGGTTTAAACTTTATAGAAATGTATTCTATTTTTTTAATCTCCATGCTGATTTTTTTTAACGAGGAAATTTCCACCTTTAAGGCAGCAAGTTTTAAAGACAATTTTTAGAATAACAATAGTAGAAGGTGAAAATTAACTTTATTAGATAGGATTCAGATAATTGAGAGAAAGTTGTTTGCTTAGAAGCCCTGAAGAGTCTTTAAAAAAATAAAAACCGGATTTCAGGGATGATTTGCAAACGTTTGTAAGATGCCTTATTACGCACATCTTATAAGTTTATGAAATTTCCACAGAAAATGACTCAGCAGTTCCATGAATGAAGTTAACCCAACGACTCTGAATATCAGGTAAAGAGAAAATACAGTGCTTAATACAGGAAAAGTTTCATCTTTATAACAAAATAAAACTCTATTCTCGGCAGGGCGCGGTGGCTCACGCCTGTAATCCTAGCACTCTGGGAGGCCGAGGCGGGTGGATCGCTCGAGGTCAGGAGTTCGAGACCAGCCTGAGCCAGAGTGAGACCCCATCTTTACTAAAAATAGAAAGAAATTATCTGGCCAACTAAAACATATATATATATACAAAAAATTAGCCAGGCATGGTGGCGCATGCCTGTAGTCCCAGCTACTCGGGAGGCTTAAGCCCAGGAGTTTGAGGTTGCTGTGAGCGAGGCTGACGCCACGGCACTCACTCTAGCCCGGGCAACAAAGCGAGACTCTGTCTCAAAAAAAAAAAACAAAAACAAACTCTATTCTCAATTATTCAGTTAAATAAGGCATAAATGCAGTTTTCCTTTTTGGGGGAAGCACAGAGATGACTTTTTCTCTTGATTTGCAACCTTTTAATAGTTCTGTACTCTCTCTTTTCTCTGGTCACACATGCAAGGCTTTCCTTCTGCCTGGTGCAAGAATCTTCTCTCATTTCTTTACCTGGCTAACTTTTAGTTATCTATAAGAATGTACTAAAATTTTACTTCTATGACACCCAAGAGTACATAAGCTTCTCTTCCAATGAGCTACCATCTCAGTTCCTTGTCCCATTCAGAAATTTCTCACAATTACTATAATTGCACATCTGCCTCTCCCACTGCATTGGAAGTCCCTGCTGGGAGGGGATATGTCTGTCTCATTCAGTTCTGTATCTCCAGCTCCCAGTAGAGTGCTGAACCTTTGATATTTAAAAGAAAAGCAAAAACTTTTTTCTCTGTTATGCTGGTTAATCAGGTATTGTTTGGTATTGTTCTTTTCTGTGTAGCAAACTATTCTTTGTCCTGGAACTGAGCCCCCACCATTTTTCCCTCAATCTCATCCTTTGCTTGGGCTCACAGGCCTCAATTTTGACACTATTCCCTTTTGGGAAGCCTTCCTTGTGCTTCTGGCCAGGTTTTTATACCCCTCCTTTGTGCTTCCTTAGCACTCTACGCCTTTCCTATGACCGACTTTATTGCTCAGTAGTGTCAGTGCCGTTTTGCTTTTCTGTGTCTTCCACCAGGATCTAACCCCCATGATAGCAGGGACCACGCCACATTTTTAACCTTTGTATTTCCAGCACGTGGCACATGCTGGCATGTGGTATGTACTTCAGAATCATTTTCTGAGTGAGTAGTATAACATTATCATAATTATGTTATAATTACAAATGACAATCTTCTTTTCAAGTTCTTGCTCTTCTCCCCACCCTTTGTACCTCTGCCAGGTTCTTAAATTCTGCCTTCATCAACTTATTGCTTACAACTTTTCAATGCCACTTTATTGACTACATAATAAAACCTAAACTTCTGTATCTAGATGTTAAGACATTCTTTAATATGCCTTTTCCTACTATTCTCTCCTTAGGTTCTTCTACTTCTCATTGTATCTTCCACTCAAATTAGGACGATTGCCTTATTCTACATTGATATGACTATGGACAAAACTGTATACTCACTTATGATTCTATGATTCTACTTCTAGTCTAACCCTAAAAATGCTTGCCACATCCATAGTTCCCTTCTATGGAATTTTTAGCACAAAAATGGACAAAGACAGAGTCTTTTTCATTAAAGTTCCTATGTTGATACACATAAATTTTACCACCTTGTTGATTGGGCCTGCAGTTTCTCTGCATGTGTGTGTGTGTGTGTGTGTGTGTGTGTGTGTGTGTGTTTTCAGAGTGGAGTTATTGACACAATAACAGCCAACCTCTAGACTAGCTAGAATCTATGAAGTAGCCTGGGGTGCAAATTCTGCCTCGCACAGACAGCAGTGATCCAGGAAACAATCAGACTAATCTCTTAAGAAATTAATCTGAATGAGTCTGAATGAGATATCAGTTAGCCAGATAAATATCCAGAAAGATATAGCTAGATCAAGAGAGAAGGGTTTGGTGGGGGTGAGGAGGGGAGAGAGGTAAAGAGAGAGAAGAAGAAGAAGTTGGTGGGGAGAGGAAGCAGCAGATACATATGAGAAAAGCAGGCCATGGGTTATGTATGCAGAGCCCATGAGGCAACAGCAGCTGTGAGGAGGAAGAAGGAGAAAAATACACAGTAGGGTATGAGATGGTTGGTAACTGTTGAAAATCAGGAATTAATGACACTCTGCTGCTGTGGAGCAATGAGATAACTGAGTCACAAATGCCGTCTGGGCTATGAGAAACCTTTCAGTTCCTGAACCATAAGCCAGTCTCCATGAAATCAACTGCACAATTTGCTCTGTTTGCATAATGCCCAATGTGTGGCCAGGATCTGAATCATCCTTATTTTCACATGTACTATCATGACCATCACATATTTTATTTGAGGTATCCTGAGTGAATGTCTGTTTCTGTCACTCTGAAAACCTTCACATAGATTCATTTTGCTTTTATAAAGCAGCAAAATACAATTTCCTTTGAAGGAATCCCATGAAGTAGAAATGATTTTCTACGTGTAGAAACACAATATAGCCTCTTGTGTTGTGCAGTTTCTGGAATCCAAATTTCTTAAGCTGCTCCATCATTGAAAAGAATGAATGAGCATATTGCTTTGATAAAAATGGTTTCTCTCTTAACAAGTTTCATACGTATTGAGTCTTTTGCGGGGGGGGGCAGGTACAAAATTGTTACTGAATTGTGTGAGCCCTATAATTATGCTTCAACATTGACAAGTAAGACTGAATGTTAACTGAAGTAATTCTTCCAAGTGCATTATAAGTACCACATACTTATTGAAAATTACTTGGCTTATCGGTCAACACTCTGCAAATTAATTGAGAGAATTGATTCCTGGTGTTCACTGGGGAAAGAAAAACCAAGGAGCCTTACATGAAATAATTATAGAGCATAAAACCATATGTTGTTGAGAAAAACAGTACAATAATGTGGAATAAACACTTAACTTGTGCTCATAAAATTTGCTTCCCTTTTCTCCCCAAACCTGACA
>CM052439.1:105741637-105779103 GCA_028533085.1 Varecia variegata | reverse complement strand
GGAGGATCGTTTGAGCTCAGGAGTTCGAGACCAGCCTGAGCAAGAGTGAGACCCTGTCTATACTAAAAATTGAAAAAATTAGCTGGGTGTGGTGGCGTATACCTGTAGTCCCAGCTACTTGGGAGGCAGAGGCAGGAGGATCGGATCACATGAGCCCAGGAGTTTGAGGTTGCAGTGAGCTAGGCTGACACCACAGCACTCTAGCCTGGGCAACAGAGCAAGACTCTGTCTCAAAAAAAAAAAAAAAAAAAAAGATCTAGGTGAGGAAGACAGAAGACACGAGGTGAATCTGAGATATATTGCTGTGCCAGAAAGCAAGAAAGTTTCCAGGATTGATAAGGGTTGTGTCGAAAGGACAATGAAACCTTACTGAAGGGCTCCCACTGTCCAAGATGTGAAAATTCAAACATCAAAAAGAATAATGATTGAAATTAATTGAAAGACATTATATATATGAAAAAATCTATGAGTTCATGATGATATTCAAAAAAAGAAAACAAGAAAAAGTACTTGGTCATCATTTATAGCAGCTATTAAGTCAATCCTTTACTTTGAAAAGTGATAATTAAAAGAGATAAGAATTTATTTTACCTTTCCAATTAGTATTCATAGCAACCAAATGGCCTGAATAAATAGATAACCTTCACTTTATAGAGGAATGAGAATTAATTATGTGTAAGGAATGACAAAATTGGACATTAACTATTTTTTAATCCCTGATGAAACAATTGATTCAAGCAAGCATTATCAGTTGCTATCAAAATCATTAGGTGAATTGTCAATGAGAATCAAGATACCATCTGGTGGCAAAGTAACATACTCAAATTACCTTCTGACCACAAGAAGAAAAAAACCATAATTTTCTCATTGCAGAATCAGAGGATCATCCCCTCAGTCCAGTAGCTAACCTCTAAATAACTGATAGTATATAAGACAATACTTTCTACTGTCATATATAATCTTGCTTGGAAAGTTTAATCTAATCAAACCTTTATCATCTAACTTCAAAATTACAGAAAATACAAGATCTACAGCAGCACTACCCAAAAGAATTATGTGTGCCACATATATATTTTAAAATTTTCTAGCAGCTACATTTGAAAAGTAAAATAAAACAGTGAAATCAACTTCAGTAAGTAAAACAATTTGTTTAATCCAACATATCTAAAATACCATCTTTTCAACATGTAATCAATATAAAAATTATTAATGAGATACTTTACATTCCTTTTATTTGCAGTATGTCTTCTAATTTTATGTGGATTTTGCTTTTACAGCACACCTCAATTCCAACTAGCTACACTTCATGGGCTCAGTAGTTGGTGGCTACCATATTGGACAGCACAGGGCTAGAAGGATAAACTAAGGAAGATTGTGATCATCAGTTGTCAACTTGGCTAGGTTATGGCACCTCTTTATTCAACCAAACACTAACCTAGGTGTTACTGTCGAGATATTTTGTAGATATGGTTTAACCTTTACAATCACATGACTTTAGAGAAAAGAGATTATCCTTGATAACGCGAGTGGGCCTCATCCAATCAATCAGGTGAAAGGATTTAAGAGCAAAACTGAGTTTTTCTTGAGGAAGAAGAAATTCTGCCTCAAAACTGTAGCATCAGCTCCTGCCAGAGAGTTTCCATCAGCAGCCTGCCCTACAATTTCAGACTTGCCAGCCCCCATAATTCTATAAATTAATTCCTGAAAATCATAATGAGATATATATAATCTATATAAGACACACATATATAAATAAATGTGTATCTATTTGATGTGTATACAAACAAGTTCTAAAGGACATATTAGAGACAATTGGAAAATTTTGAATATAGAGTTAATTAGATAATTAAGAAGATTTTTGTCAATTGGGATAGGTGGGATAATGTAAAGCTTTCAGTGGAGGAAAATGTTCATAATTTTTGGAGATATCTTCTGAAGTATTTCAGAGTGGAATGTAATGATGACCCTGAATTATACTCTATTGGCCAAATATACATGAAATTGTAACCCTTTAGTAAGATTAATGAAATATACCCAGCCCTCATCCTCATTTTATATACTACATTTTCTCTAGCATAGCAAGTAATAGTTGACAAAGTCTTAGCCTAGTATTTAATAGAGTTTTACTGCAGGATAAATCGGTTTAAAAAACTCAAGGAGACTTTCAGGCTGTGATGTGGTTGGCTCTCAGCAGGCCAGGGACCAGAAGGTCTTCTGTTTCCCGAGCATACAGGGCAATACCAGAGTCGTGGGAGGTGAGGCGGCTGATTCAATATATGAGTTTTTCCCATTCAGCCCATGTCTCTTCATGACATCCAAGGACACCGTGCCTCAGAATGCTGACTCTTTGAAATCAGCTGTAAAATGGATATTTTGGCTTTCCGTATTGTTTTCTTAAGAGTGCAGATGTCCTGGCCAAGTTACAGTATGTTCTTACCAAAATTCTCCCATAGAACTAAAATGACAAGATATTTTTCCTTCCTTTCCTGTCATTAAATTGTAATGAAGTGTTGATGACCTTACTGTTATGGTTACCGTTGTTGCTATGGTGACTGTCCTATACATTCCAAAAGAAGAAAAACCACCCTAGTCCAATGTATAATATTATTTAAGGTCCTCTGTCAAAAGTAGAAGGTAAATTTATTTTATTAATATAAATTCTTAATAAATATTTGTATATCTGGTAAGATTTAGTTCAGTGTTGGATAGAATAGCATTTTCATATTATTTGCATAACAATATATTTAATAGTTTGTGTGGTATTTTGCAGAGGTCTTTTACATATAGTTACCTTATTTTAACCTTATGAGACTCTGTGGAGTTGAAAGGCTAGGCACTATTAGCACCATTTTACAGAGCAGGAATGTGGCAGACACTATTGTTTGCCTACCTGACACCCATTCATCCCATCATTCCATCCTCATTGCTAACAAAATCTTGATTGTATTTGAGACAGAAATGTGTCTTTCCTCAAATTAGATACTTGTTTTCCCAGCACTGCTGCTAGGGGTATATAATACAGTTCAGGCTTATGACTTGTAAAGAAATTTGCTAGCATTTCTGGGAAGTCTTTGTATGCTTGTTGGGTTTTGTTTATTAAAAGGACCAACATGGCTATCTCTCCCCTCCATTCTTTTTCCTGACTTGTATGTGAATTTAAGGATAGCAGTTATCATAGCCATTATGTGACGAGGAAGGAAAAACCAAAAGAACTAGTTTCAGCAGTTTGCTTCTGGACTTTGTTATGTGAAACTATAAGCTCTCATTTCATTAAGAGACTGTAATTGGGTTTTCTGCTACCTACAGCCAAATGTATTCTCAACTAGGTCTAAGACTGAATGTTTTAAATGACATTCCCAAGGTCACACAACCTATAAGAGGCACAGATCAGACTAATTTAATTCAGTTATTCTTTACTCTTTATAAAACTGTCTTATATCCATTTCATGGTCAACAACATTTTATTAAATACTTACAAATTACTAGTATATGGAAATACTAAGATGAACAGGACACAGTCCTTTTCCCTAATTCCACAAGAGTTAAGCCAAGGAGATAAACATGTAAGTAAGTATGGATAGTAAAGGTGTTCATAGGAAAACCTGTATGAACCAGACAAAATAGGTCTATAGGCCAAACCGAGTTTATGACCTCTGATGTGGAAGAAAATATTTGAGCAGGGGTTTGTAAAATAAAACGCTTTGTCAAATAGGGAAGGAGAAAGGTATTCCAGCCTTAAGGAAGAGCCAAAGGAAAGGCACGCAGGTGGAGCTTCAGTTGTTTTGTATAGTTCTGTGTGCTTGAGTTTGAGTTTTTTTCTGAAAAACAGAGTTTAGACAAGGGATTGTACACATGCTGTTTATTTTGGGTCATGATCCCAGGGAATAAGTGGAGGTGTCTTGGAGAAGTGAAACAAGGATAGGGAAGAGCCAGTACAAGGGTGTATCATCAAGTAGGACCCTACTGTGAGTAACTGGAGTTCGGTCTTGCTGGGACTCTCCAAGGAACTGTATGAAATACACCTTGGAATTGTGCACCTGAAGGCTGGAATATGGGAGTGTTCATCCATCAGCTCCTGTCCTCCACTAGTCAGGGGTTGCCCAAATTGTTAAATACCTTGTACTTTCAGATTTATATATATCAAGAAAGTTTCCAACAGCATTCTTGTCTTCCTTTCAGAAAAGTTCCAGGCAAGAGATAAGAAGTATAGCTGAAGTACAATGTTGTTAAGTTACACCTGCAGGAAGCTGATTTCTACAGCAATAGCTAGAATATAAGGTGGACCAACTGGATATAAGGCCAGGCACAAAAGACTGTCTAATGCACTAAGATATGATTGTAATGGAAAAAATAACGTCTAGAGATGAGACTAGAAAGGTAGGCTGGGTCTTAAAGGAAAAAAAAGTCTTGAATACTGATGGCAGGGGAGTCTTAAACCTGGGGTCTCCACCTCCTTAGGGCACACTCTTGAATTTTACATGGAGGTTTGTTTATATGAGTGTGGGCATGCATTTTTTTTTTGTAGTGGGAGGTCTTAGAGTTTCAGAGGGCTCAGTGATTCAGAATAGGTTAGAAACCCTTTCTTTGGGAAATAAGCAGAGGAGGCAAGAAAATATTGGGTTATTGCTCACATTTCAATCTTTGCTAATGTTTCATGCTTTTTGAATCTGATAAACTGGAAGGCCAGTGTCAAAGATGCATTTAGTGAAAGCTTCTTTGGTTAGCACGCTGTGATTTACCCTGAAATACCCAGGGGTCTTCTGGATGGAAAACTCTGGTGTTATCATATTGCTGTTATTAAACACTGCTGCTGAGTGCTGATAATTTCTTGTAGCCATCTATATGTCACCTTATTTCCTCCTGACATGATTGCTGTAATAACTCATGATGAACTTGATGCTAGTTTTTGCTTAACTGAAGTCATAATGCTCTTCTGCTGTAGAAATGTCTTAATACTTTCCTTTTTATCAGGGAAAATACGTCCATGCCTCAAATTTATGATTGAAATTGAGGCCCTAGGCTGGGCTCAGTGGCTCACTCCTGTAATCCTAGCACTCTCAGAGGCCGAGGTGGGAGGATTGATTGAGGTCAGGAGTTTGAGGCCAGCAAGGCTCTGTCTCAAAAAAAAAAAAAGCAAGAAATTGAGGCCCTAAAAGTTTAGATAGTGGAGACATCACATCCTTTTCCAGCGGAGAATTATTGTAAGGATTCCAGGAGGTGCACCAAAGTCTCATTTTATGCAAAGATAAGGTTCTAAATGCAACATAGAAGTCAAGTTGGGAACATCCAAAGTTACCCTTGAAAATCCTTCAGGAAGGAGCTCTGCTGAGCAACTCCAAGCCACTGCCCAATTGGTACAACAGAGCCAATCTTCCGTTCATGTTGGAGCCACTCTCTCTTCTTTAGCTGAGCACGTTCTCTTTTTCAGTTGCAAATTATCTTGCATCATGAGGGAAAAATGTTCAAACACCACAGATATTTTTGTTGTTGTTGTTTTTGTTTTTTTAAATAACAGCTTTATTGAGATACAATCCATATACCATTGAAGTGTACAATTCAATCTTTTTTAGTATATTCACAGAGTTGTGCAGCCATCACCACAATCAATTTTAGAACATTTTATCACCCCCAAAAGGAACCCGCTACCCTTTAGCTGTTACCCCCTGACTGTACCGTCCTCTCCACCCCCCAGCCCTACACAACCTCTGATCTGCGTTCTGTCTCTATAGATTTGCTAATTCTAGACTTTTCATGTAAGTTTAATTATAGGATATGTACCTTGCTGTGAACGGCTTCTTTAATTTAGCACAATGTTTTTAAGCTCCATCCATAGTGTAGCCTATATCAGTACAGCATTCGGTTTCCTTTTTTTTTTTTTTTTTTTTTGCATTTTCTTGTTTTTTCTTTCAGAATATTACAGGAGTACAAATGTTTAGGTTACCTATATTGCCTTTGCCCCACCTGATTCAGAGATACAAGCATGCCCAATCCCTAGACAGTGTGCACTGCACCCATTAGGTGTGAATATACCTGTTCCCTCCTCCCCCCACCTACCTGCCCAACACTCAATAAATGTTTCTACCATACGTGCACATAAGTGTTGATCAATTAGTACCAATTTGACAGTGAGTACATGCAAACACCACAGATATTAAAACTCTAGAGTCACATGAGGGAAGAAAGATGCTTACCCTAGGGAGGACAGAGCGCGAGAGCAAGGGAGCTGAGATTGACTGAGAGAGAGACAGTCCCCTTCCCACCGTATTTTCCTTCACTCTCCTTCCGGGGCATTCGCTAATTGACTGGGACAGCAAGAGTAAATATGCACATTATGTTTTTGTTACTCCTTTTGCTAAGCTACTTGAATTTATATAAGTTAAATGGAAGTAAGAGTGACTCTGGAGATCAAACAAGAGTCTGAACAGCTAACACTTATTAAGTAACCACAGAACTCTACATGTTTAACTCATTTAAGCCACACAGCCACCGTAATAGGGAGATGCTATGATTATCCTCATCCTGCAAATGGGGAAGCTGAGGCACAGAAAGACAAGGTAACTTGCCGGTGGTCATATGCCTAAGCGGAGGGAGGGCACTATGACAAGCAGACAGGCTGCAGAATCTATTCTTAACCAGACTCTGTGACAGAGGGAAGGGGAGAGAGGGAGGGGTAGTGGGAAGACAAGGACTTGAATTTTTTACCATAAAAAGATTGAAAAGGCTGGGAGCAACCACTTTAGTACAACCGCCTGATTACACACATGAGGAAAATGAAGCCCAGACAAAATGAGATGCCCAGTGCAACCATTCATGGGATAAAAAGGTGCAGTAAGATGAATAGTGGCCCCTAAAAGACATCTGCATCCTAATCTCTGAAACCTGTGGATGTTACCTATTATGGCAAAAGGGACTTGCAGATGTGATTAAGTTAAGGATCTTGAAGAGGGGGGATTATCCTGGATTATCCCCATAAACCCTAAATGTAATCACAAGGTCCTTTATAACAGGGAGGCAAGAGGGTCAAAGGAAGAAGTTGGAGATATGCCCGTGGAAGCAAGAGGTTGGAGTGAAACTGATTTTGGTGAAACTGATTTCAGACTTCCAACCTCCAGAGCTGTAAGAGAATAAATCTGTATTATTTTAAGCCACTAAATTTGTGGTAATTTGTTATGGCGGCCATAGGAAGTTTTACACAAAGGGCCTCATTATTATTATCAATTTGTTAAACAGTTGTTATGGCTTAAGAACCCCTATCACAACACAGTCTATTCTGTGTTACATTAGCTTGAAAAGAATCAAAATTTATTTTTAAATTTTTCCCCAGCTTTATCGAGACATAACTGACATAAAATTTGTATATATTTAAAGTATATTTGATGATTTGATATATTAAAGATATACAAAGATTATCACAACCAAGCTAACACATCCACCACCTCACATATTTATCGTGTGTGTGTGTGTGTGTGTGTGTGTGTGTTTATGGTGAGAACACTTACGATCTACTCTTTTAGCAAATGTCAAGTACAACTGGCCATTGAGCAACACAGGTTTGAACTTATACATGAATTTTTTTTAATAAATACAGTTGGCCCTTTGTACTTATATGTGACTTTTTTAAAATACAGTTGGTCCTTTGTACTTATACATGAATTTTTTTTTAATAAATACAGTTGGCCCTTTGTACTTATATGTGACTTTTTTAAAATACAGTTGGCCCTTTGTACTTATACATGAATTTTTTTTAAATAAATATAGTTGGCCCTTTGAATTGGCAGTTTCCATAGTTGCAACCAAATGCAGATAGAAAATACAGCATTCACAGGATGTGAAACTCACAAATACAGAGGGCTGACTTTGCAACTTGAGTATGCATGGATGTTGGTATATGATGGGGGATCTTGGAACCAATCCTCTGATACAGAGGAATGGCTGTATACATACTTGAAAGTATTATTAACTAAAGTCACCATGCAGTACATTAGATCTCCAGAACTTATTTTTTCTGCATATTTAAAACTTAGTACCATTTTATAATCTTCCCATATCTCTCACTCCCAACACCCTGACAACCACCATTCTACTTCCTGCTTCTATGATTTCAACTTTTTAAGATTCTACATGTAAATGAGATCATTTAACTTTATGCACCTAGCTTTTTTCATTTAGTATTCTGTCCCAGGTCCATTCATGGCATTGCAAATGACAGGATTTACTTTTTTTTTTTTTTTTTTGAGACAGAGTCTCGCTCTGTTGCCCACTCTAGAGTGTCATGGCATCAGCCTAGCTCGCAGCAACCTCAAACTCCTGGGCTTAAGCAATCCTTCTGCCTCACTATAGGCATGCAACACCATGCCCGGCTAATTTTTTCTAGATGTATTTTTAGTTGTCCAGCTAATTTTCTTTCTATTTTTTTAGTAGAGACGGGGTCTCGCTCTTGCTCAGGCTGGTCTTGAACTCCTGAGCTCAAACGATCCACCCACCTTGGCCTCTCAAAGTGCTAGGATTACAGGCGTGAGCCACCGCACCCGGCCAACAGGATTTACTTTATTTGTAATGAATAATGTTCCACTATACGTGTGTGTGTGTGTGTGTGTGTATACACCATGCCTTCTTTACACACACACACACACACCATGCCTTCTTTATCGGTTCATCCATTGATGGACACTCATTTAGGTTAATTCCATACCTTGGCTATTATGAATAATGCTGCAATAAACATGTGAGTGTAGATATCTCTTCAAGATACTAATTTTATTTCCTTTGGGTATATACCCAGAAGTGGGATTGCTGGATCATATGGTAATTCTATTTTTAATTTTTTGAAGAATGTCTATACCGTTTTCCATAATGGCTGTACAAATTTACATTCCCACCAATAGTGTACAAAGGTTTCCTTTTCTCTGCATCCTTACCAACACTTATTTCTGCCTTTCTGATGATAGTCATTCTAACTGGTGTGAAGTGATATCTCATTCTGATTGTAATTTGCATTTCCCTGATAATTAGAGATGTTGAACAGTTTTTTCATATACCTATTATTTATTTGTATGGCTTTTTTTTTTAGAAATGTCTATTCAGGTCCTTTTAAATCAGGTTGTTTTCTTGTTATTGAGTTGAGTTCCTGATAAATTTTGGATATTAATTCCTTATCAGATGTATGGTTTGTAAATATTTTCTCCCATTCCACAGGTTGTCTCTTTAGTCTGTTGTTTCTTTGTAATATGCAGAAACTTTTTAATTTAATGCAATCTCATTTTTCTATTTTTGATTTAGGCGCCTGTGTTTTGGGGGCCATACCCAAAATATCATTACCCAGACTAAAGTCAAGAAGCTTTTTTCCTATCTTTTCTTCTCAGAGTTTTACAGTTTCAGGTCTTACATTTAAGTCTTTAATCCATTTTGAGTTAATTTTTTTGTATATAGTAGGATATAAGGGTCAAATTTCATTCTGGTGCCTGTGGATATCCAGTTTTCCCAGCACTATTGAGATACTATTCTTTCCCATTGTGTATTCTTGGCAATTTTGTCTCAGATCAATTGAACGTAATGTGTGGATTTCTTTCTGGGCTCTCTATTCTGTTCCATTAGTCTATATGTCTGTTTTTATGCCAGTACCATATTGTTTGGATTATTATAGCTTTGTAGTATATTTTGAAATCCAGTAGTGTGATCCACCAACTTTGCTCTTCTTAATCAAGGTTACTTTGCGTATTTTGGGTCTTTTGTGGTTCTGTAAGAATTTTAGGATTGTTTTTTCTATTTCTGTGAAAATTCCCTTGGACTTTTGAGAGGGATTGCATTGAATCTGGAATCAGTTGGTGTAGTATGAACATTTTAACAAACCTAATTCTTCCAGTCCATGAACATGGAGTGTCTTTCTAATTATTTATGTCTTCTTCAATTTCTTTCATCAATGTTTTATAGATTTTAGTGTAGAGATCTTTAACCTCCTTGATTAAATTTATTCCTATTTTTGGTGTTACTATAAATTGGATTTTTTTCTTAATTATTTTTTCAGATACTTCATTGTTAGTGTATAAAAACACAACTAATTTTTGCATGCTGGTTTTGTTTTCCTGCAACTTTACTGAACTCCCTTATTAGTTCTAACAGTTGTTGTTGGTTTTTTTTTTGTAGAATCTTTAGGGTTTTCTCTGTATAAGAACATGATATCTGCAAACAGAGACAGTTTAACTCATTCCTTTCCAGTGTGGATGCATTGCACTTGACTATTTGCTCTGGCTAGGGCTTGCAATGCTATGTTGATGAGAAGTAGCAAGAGTGGGCATCCTTGCCTTGTTCCTGATCTTACAGGAAAAGTTTTTAGCTTTTCATTATTGAACATGATGGTAGTTGTGGTGGGCTTGTTATTTATGGCCTTATTATGTTGAGGAATTCTTTCTATACCTAATTTTAAAAAAGTTTTTATCTTGAGAGGATAAATTGAATTTTGTGAAATTCTTTTTTTGCATATATTAAGATAATCATATGGTTTTTATCCTTCATTCTGCTTATGTGGTGTGTCACATTTATTGACTTGCATATGTTGAATCATCTTTGCATTTCAGGGATAAATCACATTTGATAATGGTGAATAATCCTTTCAATGTGCTGTTAAATTACATGTTGAGCATTTTTGCACCTATGTTCATCAGGGATATTGGCCTGTAATTTTTATTCTTGTAGTGTCCCTGTCTGGCTTTTGTGTCAGGGTAATGCTGGGCTTGTAAAATGACTTTGGAAATGTTTACCCCTCTTCATTTTTTGGAATAGTTTGAGAAGAATTTGGTTTAATTCTTCTTTACATGTATAGTAGATTTCACCAGTGAAGCCATCAGGTCCTGGTCTTTTCTTTGTTGGAAAGTTTTTGATTACTGATTCAATCTCCTTATTCATTATGGATTTGTTCATATTTTCTCTTTCTTCATAATTCAGTCTAGGTAGGTTATATTTATCCATTTCTTGTAGGTTATCCAGTTTGTTGGCATATAATTCTTTTATGGTAGTCTTTTATGAACCTTTGTATTTCCACAGTATCAGTTGTAATGTTTCCTCTTTAACTTGCAATTGTATTTATTTGCATCTTCTCTCTTTTTTTCTTACTTTAGTTAAAGATTTATCACTTTTGTTCAGAAGCATGTTTTTAATTTCCACATATTTGTGAATTTTATAATTTTCCTTTTGTTATTGATTTAGAGTTTCATATTGTTATGATTGGAAAAACACTTAATATTATTTCAGTTTCCTTAATTTGTTAAGATTTGTTTCGTGACCTAACATTTGATCTATTCTGGAGAATGTTTCAAATGTGCTTGAGAAGAAAGTGTATTCTGCTTCTTTGAAAAGGAATGTTCTGTATATGTCCATTAGGTCCATCAGTGTATAGTTTTGTTTAAGTCCTTTATTTCCTTATTGATTTTCTGTCTGGGTGATCTATCCATTGTTGAAAGTGGGGTATATGAAGTTCCCTATTATTACTGTATTGCTTTATATTTCTCCCTTCATTATTTTACTATTTTCTTTATATTTTTAGATGCTCTGTTGTTGGGTGCATATACATTTACAATTGTTATATGCTCTTGATGAATTAGCCCCTTTCCTGTTGTATAATGACCTTTTTTCCTTGTCATAGGTTTTTGACTTAAACTCTATTTTTTTCTGATATAAGTATAACCACTCTTACGGTTGTACTCCTTTGCTCATCACTTTGTATGGAATATCTTTTTTCATCTCTTCATTTTTAGCCTATATGTGTTGTTAAAGGTAAAAAGAGTCTCTTTTCTGTAGCATATAGTTGGATCATGTTTTCTTATCCATTTGGCCACTGTATGTCTTTTGATTGGACAATTTAACTGTTCACATTTAAAGTAATTATTGATGGGTAAGGGCTTAATATTGCCATTTTGTTAATTGCTTTCTGATTGGTTTATTCCTTTCTTCCACTCTTGCTGTCTTCCTCTGTGATTTGATGATTTTTTATAGTTGTAGGCTTTCACTGCTTATTCTTTTGTATATCTACTATATGTTTTATCTTTGTGGTTACCATGGAGTTTGCATAAACATTTTATAGCTATGATAGTCTATTTTAAGTTGATAATGACTTAACTTTGACCACATCCAAAAACTCTACACTTTAGTTTCTCCTGCCCCCATATTTTATGTTATTGATGTCATAATTTACATATTTTAATATCATTTATCCATTAACAAATTATTTTAGTTACTTCTAATACTTTTATATTTTAACATTTATACTACATTAACATTTATACTACAGTTAAAAGTGATTTATGCACCACCATTATGATATTAGAGTGTTTTAAATTTGACTATATTTCTACTTTCATATTAAATTTTATACTTTCATGTGTTTTCATGTTGTCAGTAGTAGTGTCCTTTCATTTCAACTTGAAGAACTCGCTTTAGCATTTCTTGTAAGGCACTAGTGGTGATGAACTCCCTCAGCTTATGTTTGGCTGGGAAAGTCTTTATCACTCCATTTCTGAAGGACAGCTCTGCCAGGTATATTATTCTTGGTTGACAACTTTCTTCTTTCAGCAGTTAGAACATATTATCCCATTATCCCCTGGCCTGCAAGGTTTCTGCTAAGAAATACACTGATAATCTTATGGAGGCTCTCTTGTATGTGAAAAATTCCTTTTCTCTTGCTATTTTCAAAATTCTATTTGTCTTTGACTTTGGAGAATGAGATTATATGTGTCTTGGTGATGATCTCTTTATGTTTAATCTATTTGGGGTTATTTGGGATTCATTGATCTGAATGTTCATTGCCTTCTCCAGATTTGGGAAATTTTATGCCATTATTTCTTTAAATTATCTCTCTCCCACTTTCTCTTTCTCTATTCCTTCTGGGATCTTCATAATGCATCTGTTGGTTTGATTGATGGTGCCCCATAAATCTCATAAGCTTTTTTCACTCTGTTTAATTCTTTTCTTTTTGTTCCTCTGACTGTGTAACTTCAAATGACCTCTCTTCAAGCTTATTGGTTGTTTCTTCTGCTTGATCGACTCTACCGTTAAAGTGTTAAGCTCTCTATAGAATTATTCAGTTTGGTCTTTGTATTCTTTAACGTCAGAATTTCTGTTTGGTTCTTTTTTTTGATTTCTATTTCTTTGTTGAAAATCTCATTTTATTCATGTATTGTTTTTCTGATTTCATTTAGTTGTCTATATGTATTTTCTTGTAGCTCACTGAACTTCTTAAGGTGATTATTTTGGATTATTTGTCAAGCAGTTTGTGGGTCTCCATGTCTATATGATCAGTTACTGATGCTTTATTTTGTTCCTTTGGTGATGTCATTTGTGATCCTTGAAACTGATTATTAGTGATCCTTGAGGCCTTGTGTTGAGGTCATCTGAGCATTTAAAAAATTAGGCACCTCCTTTGGTCTCAACAGACTGGTTTTGGCTGGGAAAGCCCTTCACCAGGCAGTCCATTGGGAAATCGTGGTGGGGCTGACTAGTACGATCTATAGGAGTTCTTGAACTGGCTTGTCTGGTGTCTGGGTCCTCTGAGGTGGGTCTGGCATCTGAGTCTGCAGGAATAGCCCTGCAGCCTGGGTCCACAGGGACCAGGTGCTTGGGTGTGCCTGGAGTCTGAAGTCAATAGGGCTGGCCTAGTGATGATGCAAAACTAGATAGAGCCTCTGGCCATGAGGGCCAGCCTGGTGTAGGGGCAGACCTGGACCTTGGGGCCACAGCAGTCTACCTGGTGCCTAGGACTGTGGGGGCCAGCCTGGCATCAGGATTCAATAGGGCAGGCCTTACACTGGGGCCCAGGGTAACGTCAGGTGCTCATTTCATTCTTCTTCCCCACGAAGGGTATATATCTTCACATTGCGCTACGTGGGCTTGGGGAAAGGGTGACACAGGTAATGTAAAAACTTGCATATACAAAATAGTTGATAATAATGTTCTTCTGTATTGTACAAGAAGGGAGACAGGGACCACTGATAAGACATAATATGAGGTATTAATCAGATTTGTCCTCTTTCCCTCCCCTTCATCAGAGGTTGGACTCTCTTCATTTTTGGTTTCTCCACTTTCTGCAGGTAAATCTTCTTTAGTGTCTTGGTTAGCCACTTTGGCCTATTTTCCCTTTGCTCCGCTTTTTCCTTTTGTTTGCACTTTTTTTGTCCGAAGAGTTATCCTTCCCTGTTGAGTTTTTGGTTTTGTTTCCACTTTTGCAGGAGCAGGTTGAGCTGACAACCTCACAGATCTCCTCTTGGCTCTTCCTTCACCGCTTCTTCTGCTGAGCTGACCTTGTTCTTGAGCATCTTGGTGGTGGGGAAGGTGGGATCTGGGTGCCTGCAGGCTATGGCATGCAGAGAGCTTCCACAAATCTGGGCTGCCTGGCTGCTGCCGCCCCTCCTGAAACTTTATTTTTTTAAATAATATTATACAGTTTGCTTTTCAGTAATACAAGTTTACCTTCTCCCTGATTTTTCCTAGTCAGTGATATTTTAGTGTTCTTCTCTGTGACTCTCTGCTTTACAGTTCAATGAAGATAATACCCAAATCTATATTTTGCCTGGTTTGCTCCTTGTATATAAGATTTCTTTCATTAGCTTAACTATGCCTAAGGCATATTTAATAGTTATTTGTGTATAATTTATGATAACTTGATTATAAAGCAAAACTTGTTTATTCATATTCATTGTTCATTCATTCATGCATTAATAAACTAATGTTTTATTAAGCATTTACCAAATGTTATAAAGCCAATCAAAAGGATTTAGAGGACCAAACACTAATAAAAATGATAAATGATCCCAGAGGCTTCTCAGCTGTGAGCAAGATCTAAGCTTCTTCGGTTCCACGAGGGTACTGATATATTTTTTTTAAATGAAGACATGACAAACATATTTTTTACGTGGTATATTGGATTTATCTGCTAGAAAGGAATATCATAGACTGAGTGGCTTAAATAACAAACATTTATATCTTATAGTTCTGGAGACTGGAAGTCCAAGATCAAGTTGCCAGCATGGTTGGGTTCTTTGTGAGGGCCCTCTTCCTGATTATATTCTTGCATGGCCTTTCCATAGTGCATGCACAGAGAGAGAGAGAGAGAGAGGGAGATCTTGAATCTTTCTCTTTTTACAAGGGCATTAATCCTATCATGGGGACTCTACCCTCATTTCTTAATCTAATCATAAGTACCTCCTCAAAGCTCCCCCTCCAAATCCATCACATTAGAGGTTAGAGTTTCAACATATGAATTTTAGGGAGACACAAACATGTAGTGTACAGCACATGCTAAATATTACATGTAACAAACTAATGCTTTTTATACACACAAATCAATGTGATTTAAGTATGCTCTCCCTGCAATAACAATGGGATTTATAAACTCTACTAACTTAGAGTGTTTTGCAAAGCAGTATGGTCCAGTAATGGACCCAAGTTTAAAGTTATCTGATGAATGCCATCTGGTTCCAATCTTGTGAGCCTGTCTGTGGCTATTTGTATATCCTTATTTAGAGACGAGGTCAAATTTCTAAATTTGATGGCCTTTGCGAATGTGAGGCCTGGGCCAAATGTTCCTGCCTGACTCTAGTTATTTACTAGCAAATTAGAATAACTTGCATATGTAGACATCAATCACATAGTTAACTATGTACAAATATAATTCAAAGTTTCTATTCATAGCCACAAACTGGTCCAAACCATTGGCTGCATCAACTCTGAAGGGAAATGTACATGTAGGTCCCCCATTCTAAAATATTCCTGGAGGGCTCTTGCCAAAAGATTTAGGACCAAGCAAGTGCTAGGAAGGATCTTGCCTTGGGTATGCTGTGACCCTAAGTTTCAGTAAGACATAACTTACTGAGTCCTGAAGGTTTTGTCCTGTCCAAATTCTTCCATTGAAGGGAACATTACAAATACTCTAATAAATGTCTGAATTATGGCTTTCGGTATCTCTTTGGTATTATGTCCAAATACTGGTGACAATAAGAAGAATACAATTAAAAGACATTTTTGATTTTTCATTTGCCATGAAATTTAAAAGTTGGTGAGTTCTTTCTTTCACATCAACTATTTTTAGACACAGTTGGCAGGCCATATGGATGTATTTCTAGTTCTTTATTTCTAGTAAGGTTTTATTTGAAAAGAAAAACACAGACTAATGCTAAAGCTTTCAAATTAGTACAGATTTCAATGCTAGCCATTTAGATGCTCACAGGATGCCTTCAGCACGCTCATTTACCCACATGGAGAGAAAAATCTTTTCTCTCCCAGTAGCACCTTGGATACACACCTGCCTGTTTAAAATGAACAAAAAAGGAAGTGCTGATGAATTTGGTGCTGTCTAGACAAGTATACTACAGTGCAGTGTTGGGCCAGTGGTTGCCATGGTAATGTGCAAATAAGCTTTTACAGCTCTGCTAAATAGTGGGTTGTGGATGCTTCCTTTACAATAGATAATTTTCCCTCCCTTGAAATGGGGATTGCCAAAAACAATCTGACTAACTCTAAGACATGGACTCATGGCATCCAACAATGTTTCAGGATGTAAGATGAATGCCACATTTTAATGTTCCTTGTCACAGTAATTCATTTTCTTTGCCATTTGTCAGCAGAGTAACAAGTTCCTCATTATGTAGCAGAGGATCCTGAGCCTAAGAGACAACAGTGAGTGGGCAGGAAATCCAAAGTGTTTTCACTTGCTTCAATAAATGATAGCTTTTGAGTCTTTCTCTCATTAGAGTTATGCCTTCATTGCATTCAACCAGTATTTTTGGATGTCATACTCCACACTGGGCTAAAGTCCAGATGCACAAATTTGGATAAGGGGCTACCTTTTTCAGAGAAGCTGATTATTATATGGCAGATTTGGATAAGTGGTACACAGGACATGCAGGGTGTTTCTGGAACACATAGGTATGGTCAGAATTCAGTCCTGGAAGGTCATGAAAGTACCCTGGTGGACATGGTATCTCATTTGAAGAAAAATATTAATAGCAGGAATCCAAGAAAAGTGGGGAAAAGCATATCCAAAAGAGGGAACAGGAGAATCAATGCCTCAGAGGCACCAGGAAAAGCATTGCATTCCAGTCAACTGAAGAAATTGAGCGAAGGAGGAGTGTAGGGTGTAATAGGCTGTGTGTAGGGACTAAAGAGAGGTGAGTCTTAAAAGGTAGGTAGGGTTCTAATCATGAGAGCTTAACTATAGTTAGAGTACAGGACTTTATCTTGAAAGCACTGAGGAGCCAATGAAAGCTTTAAGCAGAAAAGTAACACTTTGGAAACTTATTTCTAATTGCAGTATGAACAACAAATTGGAAGACAGTAAGACTGAAGGCAGGATTCAAAGGTCTTTTCTGAATTATTACTATCCTTTGCATCTGCAGTAAAGGCTCTAGTGGTCCCCCAATATCCATGCTTTCATTATACAGTAAGAAGTTGAAATTCATTTGGGCACATGGTTGCTCAGCTGAAATATACATTTCCCAGCTTCCTTTGCAGCTAGGTGTGGCCATGGGATCTAAAGGGAAGTGATGTGTACAACTTCTGAGGCAGGCCCTCTCCATTTCCCTTGTCTTCCTTCCTGCAGTCTTGAATAAAAATGTATGCAGGAAGTGGAGGAGTTAACTCAGACCATGAGAAAGAAGCCCAGTGCTAAGAGGCAGAGCAATAGGCAGAAGGGGCCTGGGATGTTGATGATTGTGGAATAACCACACTAGCCCTGAACCACCTAACATTTCCATTTTGATTTCTCAGTTACAGAAGTTAAGCCAGTATCCTAACTAATAGATTTTCCTTATGTCATTTGACAGCTAGTCACTTCTTCTACAAACTGTCTACTATCTCTTGTGCATGACAAGTTCCCTATCTATCCACAGCTTGTCATCTATCATCTCTCTCTACCTCTACTGCTATCTCTCCCTTTATCTATCTCCCTATTGACCTCCCTATCTCTCTGTCTGTCTATCTTTGTCCTCTGCCTATTTGCTAGCTTTCTTACATTCTCTTTGTCTTCCTCCCATTGTGGGTATGAGTCAAGGCTCTGTTCTACACTTCCTCCTTTGGAGGACTCATGACTTTATTCAGTACAGAAGGCTTCCAATTTTATATTTTAGCCCGATCTTTATCTAGACTCATATTTGCAAATGCCTGCAGCATATTTCCATTTATGTCTCTAGCTATCATTTCCAAATCAACACGTCCCAGACTGAGCTTGTTGCTTTCTTCCCCTCACCCACATGATTCCATTTCCCAGGCCTGTCTCTTCTTTCCAAGGCAGTATCATTTCTTTCCTTCTCTGTCAGTCTGAAGCCTTATGGTTAATCTTAATTGCTCCCCCGCCCTCTGCATCTCTTACCTCCAACCAGTTCCTAAGTCTTGTTGCTTTGGTTTGTTTCACATAACATTTATATTTGACCTTCCCAATATTGTTGCCACCATGCAGTTCAGCCTTTGTCGCTGGGCCCTCTACTTTCATTCTCTTCTTTTACTACCCTGTCTTAAATATGTTAACATCGTGAACAATTTCCTACATCATTACATTTCCCTTTCCTCTCTTCTATAACCAATAGAGGGTGTCTGGGCTTTATCACATCGGTTCCCCAAGAAAGACTGTGATGCAGTAGAAAGAATGATGTTTTCAGAGTCTGACAGAACAGGGTTTGAATTACTAATCTATTCATCACTGTGTGTGTGACCTTGAAAAAATTTCTTTACCATTTGAAGCTTCAATAGTCACATGTAAGAAACAGAGATGGTAAGAAGTCATATCTAGAGGTTATTATGAGGCTCAAGTGAGATAATTGGCCTTAATTGTGATCTTGGGCACATGGAAGTTGTCAGTAAATATCATTTCCTTCTGAGTGACTAGAGTCTAGTGCTACTACACCTGCCATGTCTGAGTTCTGGTTTCTTCTGCCTCACACTGACTGTGCTCAGTTCCACCTTTGCGCCTCTGTCCACAGTGTTCTACCCATAAAATGTGTATTTCTTTCCTTTTTTTATTAAACAAATATTTATTGAAAGCCTTCTATGTACCAGGGACTGTTCCAGCCACTTACTGAAATCCTGCTTATCTTTATGATGTAGTCAAGCTGCATGAAGCTTTCTGCAGATATTCTAGCATATCCAACAGAATTTTCTTCTCTCTGAACTGCCGTTGCCCTAACCCTAGAGCATTTGGTTGTTCACTAGCTGTTTGCTGGCTATTTTCTCATGTAATGTATAAGCTAGCTGAGAGTTGGAGAATTTGTTAACTGTACTCCTTCCGCTTTCCGAATTGGTGTTCCTTTCCTGATAGTAGCCAATCCACAAACACTGTTAATTAATAAATTAATTTCAATTCGAATATGTATCACTTAAAAAGGAAACCTTTTTGGTTACTTCAGCTCTGGCTTAGGAAAAGTTTAATTTGAAAGAAACAAAAGTTACATCCATACTAATATGTTTTACAACAAGCCATCATTATCTGCTTACATAAATATTGTCAGAGACTTTAGAACTATCCTTTTAGCCTTCCTCCCCTCAATGAATATTTATGATTAAAATTTAATGAGTTCAACCTTTTTAGATTCCACATGTAAGTGAGATCATGTGGTATTTGTCTTTCTGTGCCTGGCTTATATCACATAATGTCCTTCCAGGCTCATCTATGTTGCCACCAATGGCAAGATGTCATTCCTTTTTAAAGTTGAATACTATTCTGTGTGTACGTGTGTGTGTGTGTGTGTGTGTGTTTTATATCCACCACATGTTCTTTCTCCATTTGTCTGTTGACAGACACTTAGGTTGATTCTCTAGCTTGGCTATTGTGTATAGTGCTGCAGTGAACATAAGAGTGCAGAGAGCAGAGTGGTGCTTGCCAGGGGTTGGGGTGTGGGGGCTGGGGGGAGGTTAGAGATGCTGGTCAAAGGATATAAAATTTCAGTTAGCTAGGAAGAATAAGTAAAAGAGCTCTATTGTACAACATGGTGACTATAGTTAATAACAATATATTGTATTCTTGAAAAATTCTAAGAGTAAATTGTTAGTGTTCTAGCCAAAAAATGATAACAATGTTAAGTAATGCATATGTTAATTAGCTCAATTTAGCCATTCCACAATGGATATATATTTCAAAACATCATGTGTAGAGGATAAATATATATACTTTTGTCAATGTAAAATAAAATACAATGTTAAAAAATAGACAACGTCCTGAAAGACATGAATATTGTCATGGTTTGAATGTGTGCTCCCTCCAAACCTCATGGTGATACTTAATCCCCATTGTGGTGGGGCCTTTGGGGAAGTGATTAAGTCATGAGTGCTCCACCTTCTTGAGTGGATTAGTGACTTATAAAAGGGCTGGAAGGAACTGGCTTTGGCCCTTTTTGCTCTTCTACTTTCTGCCATGTGAGGACAAAGCAAGAAGGCCCCCACCAGACACTGAACCTACAGCTGCCTTGATCTTGGACTTCCCAGCCTCCAGAACTATGGGAAATAAATTTCTGTTCTATATAAATTACCTAGCCTCAGGTATTTTGTTATAGATGTATAAATCGACTAAGGCAAATACCCTTCCCAAGAATTTCTTCTTCCATAGAAGACAGGCAATCTGCTAATGAGCTTTCCATCAGAAAACAAGAGTTCTAGAGAGTACCTTAGGAGATTCAATATCAACAGCAACAATTTTTTTCCCAGTGGTGGTAGAAGGTAAGGAAGGGTGGGAATGAGAGAGTGTTGTGTGATTATTCTACCTTCAACATGTGTACTCTGCTTTTTTGTATCTCTTGCTACCTAGTCAAAACCTCAAGGAGGCCCTTGGAGTTTATCACAGTGTTATGTTACTGCTCTACATCTTCTAATGTATGTCGGGCTTTCTCCACATTCTGGCCAGGGGAGCAGTCTCCAATGCTGGAATGCTCTCAAAGCCTAGAGAAATGCAGCATCTTAGATCTTCTAGGATTTACGGGCACCCTGTTTGTCATTGTTTCCCTTGAGAATTTAAATATACTTCAATTTATAGGAACAGATATGTATGAAGTGCCTGCTCTGAGCAAAGCATGCTATTGAAGTTGTATTTAAAGTTGGGAGTCCTGGGTTTTAGTTCCACCCCATCAATGACTTTGGAACCTTTGGAAAGCTATTTCTGTTTTTGGAGGCCATACGTATTTCACTAGAAAATTAGGAGGTAAGTCTTCCTTAGAGTACTGTGTTCTATGACTCAATATAGTGTCATTATTTTTGTAAAGTACAAGCAGGACATTAAGACATTACAACCAGACATTAAGAACATGGGCTTTAGAATCAGATCACCAAAGTTCAAATCTTGGTCCACCATTTTAGTCACTATATGACCTTGAGCAAATGATTAAATCTCTCTGTGCCTAGATTCTTTGTTGTAAAGTAGATAGGAAGAGTGCCTTCCTCAGAGGTTTGCTGCAATAACTGAAAGTGTACATGAAGAACTTAATAGAAGGGGCATGGGGGAACAGCTTGAGTGGTGGTGGCATCCTACATCTTCATTGTGGTGGTGGTGGAGGTGGTGGTGGTGGTGGTTATACTACTGTATACACTTGTTAAAACTCATAGAACTATACACCTGAAAAGGGCTAAATACCTTAATAAACCTGATTTTAAAAATAAAAGTCCACTGCATGATTCCAACTATATGGCATTCTTGGACAGACTATAGAGATAGTAGAAAGATCAGTGGTTGCCAGGGGCTAGTGGGTGGGGAGGCAGGGATGAACACATGGAGCACAGGGGAATTTTAGGACAGTGAAACTATTTACAATACTTGTCATTATACATTTGTCAAAACCCACAGAACGTACAACACAAAGAGTGAACACTAATGTAAACTATGGGCTTTAATTAATAATAATATATCAGTATTGGCCCATCAGTTGTAACAAATGTATTACATCAATGCAAGACATTAATAAAAGGGAAACTTTGGGGGAAGGGAGGGTTGTATATGGGCACTCTCTATGCTTTTCACTCAATTTTTCTGTAAAACTAAAACTGCCCTAAAAAATAAAGACACTTATAAAAAATTACAATCCCCCCAAAAAAGGTGTTAAACAGAAACAAGCACTAGTTTAGTTAAAATTATGATACTATTCCTTCCTATAAAAACAAACAAAGCTTTTCTTAAAAACATGCCAAGATACCTGGGCTTGGACAGGATCTCAGCGGGAGATGAGTGTAAGAAAAAGAAAGAGGGTGGCTCCGCCCCACACAGACTTCTTAGATACTGATTTATGTTTAAGGTTAACATAAGCATATAAACGCCTCCCCCTTCCAGCCTCTCTGCGAGGTCGCAACTGCATGTGGAAGCTGCTCTTTTCTCCTGAGCTGCTCTTGCTCACCATGATTCAGCCACAGATGCTCTTTCTCATTTCAGGATTGTGTCTGCTGTTTTACCAAGGAACTGAAGACATGGAACAGCCAATTAAATAGCACATTTTCAGTGCCCTTGGGAAAGCCATACAGGAAACAGACTGTGTTTATATCTCACACCTCTGGGGAGGCTGCACAAGCTGAAAGCAATGTAGGATTTTTCCTTCTCTTTCTTCTCAAAGAAGAATTAAAAACAAAAATCCAAGCCACACAGCCACCCAAAACAAACAAGAAAAATGTGGTTTCAAATATAAAAACACTCTCCGTCATAATGAATATGCATGTGGGAGAATTGTGATAGTCGGTGAAAAATTGGCTGTCTGATCTGGGGGGAGAGTCAGCAGCTATTGGTGCCAAGGGTAATTAGAGCTCAGGCACCAAGTCCCCCCAGCACAGCCAACTCGCCTTTGGTTATGTCAGGCAGCACCTTGCTGGGGTTCACCTGCCGATGGAACACTAGTTGACAAGCTCATGGTGAAGGGTGTGAGCCTCTCAGGGAGTCAGAAGCCTTGTAGCCCAGGCTCAGTGGGATGAGGACTCTCCATGAGCCCGTACACATGCTACATAACCTCCCTGAGCTGCAGTTTCTCCATGAGTGAAACACGCAAGTTAGATTAGAAAATCTCTGGGCTTCCTTCCAGCCCAACCATCCTGTGATTCCAATTTCCTACTGGGGTTTTTCCACAACTGAAATCCTACATGAAAAATATTTTTAATCAATTAATTGATACATCTATCTCTCAATTTCTTTTATTTGCATAAGTAAAGCATGAAAATGAAAAAATGAAAATGAATAATAAAATATGAAAAATAATGAACATTTTATAGATAAGGCCAGAGCCCCTCTGATTACCATCTCTATCTGTCCCTATCTCTTCTCTTCTGTCCCTTCCCAGAAATTTCCACTGCTAATCTGTATATATTCTTCCAGATCTGTTCACACCCATATAGATCCAGAGAAAATAAGCAGTATTGCATTGTTTTTGTTTTTTACATAAATGGTATCATACCATTTGTTTCATTCTTTTTTAATTGCTATGTAATAGTCCACAGTATGAATAAACTGTTGTTTATTCATTTATATCCTTACCAATAACCATTTAGGTGGCTGCATTTTTTCACTAATAAAAACAATGGTACGACCAATACCTCACAGTGAAGGAGTGGATGCATTTCTCAAAGGTAGACACAGATAAGTGGATTTGCTGAATTAGTTAATAAGTTTATTTTAATAGGTATTACTAAACTGTTCCTGAAAGTGTCTATGCCAAATTGCAGACCTGTAGGGAGTACATTTTCACAGGGTCACATGGAATAATGGTTAAAAGCACAGGCTCTGGAGACAGACTACGTACCAGCACATTAGTTCTGATACTTGGTCAAGATATTTTCTCTGTGCCTCAGTTTCCACACATGCAAAATAGAAATAAAATGTTTCTACGTGGTAAGTTGTTCTGGGGTTTACTAGGACAGTCGCTGGCACGTAGTAACTAATCAATATTAGCTCTCATCATGATTTTTACCAGCTTTGGTTTGAGGAGCTTCAAGCTTTTGAACCAAATGGGTCTCCAGTCCCACCTCCTCGATTACTCCATAAATCAGGATTTTTCCAGACCCAGAGGTTAGATTCCTGCTGGGCATATTTAACTCACACTTCTTTGTCTCTCTGTGAAGTGAAGCCAGCAGGGCCCTGACTGACAGGCCGCCAGCCAGCGCCTGTTTGTACAACAATCTTTGCTAATGTAAATAGCTAAATGCAAACTGCAGCGTCCAAGAACCTTCAGGGGATCTGAGGACATTCTTAGAGGAGGCTGATTTCATTAATATTTAAGAAGCAAAACACCTCGGACACAGGCCTCTCAGATCCCACATGCGAGGCCATCCCTAGGGGTTGCAGGCCCAGGACAAATCACGCAGGGCCAACCTTCTCAGTAATGCTTTCATGCAGGTGAAATCAGGCTACAGTGAGCACCAAGGACAGCTTGGAGGGAGAAAGAAAGATGAAAGAAAACTATCTGCAGCGGCTATAGGGATGTTTGTAAAGACACAAAAGTCCTGTTTATCTGCATTTCTCTGGTGTTGCGGGAGAGGACCCAAGTGTGAACAGACCCAGTGTGGACCAGCTTTGGTTAACCAGCTGAGCAACAGCTGGAGAGGCCGCTCCATCTTGTCCCTCCCTCCCCTGTTAGTTGCACTAGTGCACCTGCCACCGAGGGAGGGGGAAGCAAGGTGGAAGATCTGGGGTGTTTCCACTTTGGACGCTGCCTGCCCACGTAGACAATCATCTCCAAGGGCTACCGAATCTAGCTGTTTTCAGGGGGATTGTAATACTATGAAATAGATTTTCTTTTCTTTTTTTTTTTAAGTAAATTTTTACAGAAAGGGATAGTGATGCCCAGAGAGGATAATGGTCATACACATAGTGTCAGAGCCAGAAAAGGACCCAAGTGTCTTGTTTCACAGCCTAATGCCTTTTCCACACATAACACTCACCCCTGAACATATGTAATAAGCCAACGAAAGAAACCAACTCAGATCCTTAGATTGAAGCTCCTAAGACATAAGTTCATTCTCAGACAGATGCTCTGGACTTTGCTCTTCTGTATAAAGGACAGTGCTTGAAGCAGGATGGTGGGGGCTTAAGAGCAAAGGTTGGGAATGTCACCAACCTCCGTGTGAATGCCAGAGCCCACACTCTTTGCTAGTCTGCACACTGCCTCCACTAGAAGGAGTGCATTGTACCCTGAGATCAACTCCCTGACCACCTGTCCTCAAATTGGTACCTCGAATCATCACCACGTGGATTGGTGTCAGGGCATTCAAATTTGCCTATCTTATGATATTAAAACTTGACAAAGGGGATTTGATGACTTGTTCCAGAGTCATTGAAAGAATATTTAAACTTCAGTCTTTGTCCTCTTTTCAACTTCCCTTTGACAAAAAGAGAAGATAAGAAGTACCAATTGGATGACTAGTCTACTGATTAGCCTACTTTCAACACGTACAACTGTCTACTCCGGGCTAGATTGCTTTTATAAATTTGATACCAGTTTCAGTATGTCTTGATTTAAAGTTGCTTTTGTTTCTGTGTGTTTCAATTTCATCTCTTTGTAATTTTACCTCAGATTTTTCTGTTTACAGAGGCGTGCTAGTTAAATACTGCCGCACAATGACAAAAACACAGCTGTAAAAGGAAATTTCCGCAGAACGCAAAGCGCATGCGCTCGATTTACAAAGGGAAGCTGGCCTGCGTGTTTCCCTGGAAAGCAGGGCTGGGACAGCCTAGAGGAAGTGTGGGAGTCTTGGCCTAGTGTCTGTCACCCCCACGTTGTGGGCCAGAGAGTTCACTGCATCCAGAAGTTTATCTGAGCAGGAAGGAGGCCAGGCACTGGGGCCACGTGGTGCTGTCTAGCACTGACTTTACTGAGAGCACCAGTGGTGCTCGTGACAGGCGAGAGAGCAGAGTTCGAAAGGCAGACTGATAGTTCTCCAGCCCACATGGCCGTTCTCCTGCCTCTGAACTACCGACCTTAAAATTAGTATCACATAACTTAGCACTTACTGAGAAATGGAGCATTCTGCATAAATACTCCTGGAATCAAAGTCTGGTAGCCTTAGGCCTCCTGAGTGTATGGATCACATGTTGTTCTCACCCTGGCCTCAGCTGTGTATCAGAGTGTTGGGTGTATAGCAGGTAACCTGTAAAACATATCTGACTGATCACTACATTGTCTTCCATAGGACAGAGGAATTGAGTTCTTTTCACCATGCTCTGGAATATAAGCTCCATGAATAGACAGATTTTCATTAATCTTGTTCATCACTAGATCTTCAGCTTCTAGAAAAGTGATTATGACACAGTAAGAACTTAATATTTGTTAAATGAAAAAATAAACGCTCATGCATATGCTGTTTTCTTTTGTCCTATCGATGGCAGCAGAGAAGAAACGAGATGTCCACCTTCCTATAGTATATAAAAGCAACAGAAAGTGACAATTGCCACTGCCCCAAGAGTCAGTCCCTCCTTATACCAAGCCTGGAATCAGCTCTAAGGGAGAAGAAAAATGACCCATTCAATTCTCTACTGTTTGAGTCCACTTTTTAACTAAAATGCTCACCTTCAGGCTACAATACCTAAAAATGAGAAAATGACCTAGAGCAATGGCTCTCAAAGTGAGGTCCCAGGAACGAGTATGACCAACATCACTGGGAACCCGATAGAAATGCAAACTTCCATGCATTATACTGGACCTACTGAATCTGAAACTTTGGAGGTAGGGTCAACAGTTTGTGTTTTAACAAACCTCACAGGAGACTCTGATGCACCCTCAAATTGAGAACCACTGTCCTATAGGTCCATGGCCCTTGTTTCTAAACTTCCCTCCCTCTTCTGTAGTAAGTTTCCTTTCTATTTTATTCCTTTTTACCTTTCTCTACCTACAGGGTCTGGTTTTTCCACAGCCCAGGTCTCTCCCACCAAGTCCAGAGCAGCCAGATGGACTGGTTTCATCTCATCCTATATGTCCTGGGAGTATGTGTGCCCAGCTGGGAGAGTAGAGTAATTCTCGTGAAGGGACCTGGACAAAAATAAGAATCTGGGGGCTAGTAGGGGCTTTGGCCATCATAAGATCTGACTATTTTACGTATGAGGAAAAGGAGTCTTAGACTAAATATCTTACCCAAAATCAAAGACAGTTAAAAGGCTAGAACTTGATCTGGTCACTATAAAATCCCCCATATAACCTTACATTCCACATAGGATGTATGTTTGTAAAGAAAGCATCAACCACCAAGAGTACATGGAACATTTCTATATCACAGTGATCCTCACATAAACTTCCATTTCATGCCCATTTCCCACCAAGAAAGCTGAAGCAAAATAAAAGGTTATATATGAATAACCAGTCAATGAACTGGTCATGAAATATAAATGACTGAGTCAGGAAAAGACTATGTTCTTTTTCCTTCTACTCCACAGCTCTAGGTGGGGGTAGATCCTGCTGCCCGCATGCCTCTGATATCGTTTACCATGAGTTGACTTAGATCATATGAATTGCTTGGACTGAAAATGATTGTTAAAGAGGTCATTCCCAATATTTCAAATCATAGCTTCGACAGCATGCTCCTTGTCTCTCACCCACTGAAAAGACCTCATCTAAGAAGGAGTCATTCTAAGCAAAGAGTTTTGTCTTTGGCTGCTAGGTACTCAGGAAGGAATTTCACAGTATGAGGTAGACACGAGTACTAGCTAACCAAAAAAAGAAAAAAAAAAAATCCCAGGCATAATTTAAATGTTGCAGCAAAATATTCATCTATAGAAAGGGAAATGATACAATGTTTAGAAAGGAGAAATTGCTTTCAGAACAAAAAATAACTTTTGCCAAGGAAAAAAGTCAACATTTGAGTCAGAGATGAGCTTATGCCAGGGCAGCCGTATCCTACAGTGCCTCCTCTTGTTGTTCAGTGTAAATTAGGAAACCAAGGCTGGAAGCTTGTTAGAGGCTTGCTTCATGGAGGATGAGGGTTGGGATGAGGGTCGGGGGACAGGTCTTAAAAGGGCAATGCTAATGGGCTCACAGATCTGTTGGGGATTTGGAGCTAGGCACAGCCTTGCACCCTGCCAGCTCACCCCTCTCCTACTCCACCGTACCTGCAGGTATTTATTTTTCCAAAGGCTGAAAGAGGAGGTCAAGCCCGGCCATGCTGAAAACAGAATGGTTCCAGGAATCTTGCTGAGAAGTCCAAAAATATCTACCATCCCACAGGCAACTTTATCTGCCCAGTCTTTTTTAATCAGGTCATCCTCCTCCTAACAGTGCCATGGTAATGCTGTTTCTCGGGGCAGTGAACATAAACCTAAACTAATTCAGGATCAACACACAGGTCGTGTTGTACATTTCATTAGCATTCTTACTTCTCATCAATTTGTCTTTATAGGCTCACCCAAATTTCTTTCAGATGTCAGGTCTTTGGGCTAATTTTCAAGGCAGGCAAATACTCTGGAGTCTTACTTATGACTCTCCTATTACATGCACGTTGCACAATCGTGTTGTAAGTGAAAAATGATGTTGTAATGAAATCCTTCTAGGACTTCCAGGAATAAGCTTTCTTGGATGGGGTCCAAGATGAAATCACCTTATACTGAATTCAAGGTTTATGGCAAGTGTTTCAAGGCACCAGTGTGAGTATGTGTGCACTGGGGAGTAGGAGACACTCCCTTTGAGTTCTCTGTCTCCACAGTTGCTGCCACTGTCTCCCTCAGACTACACTGAAAACCTTGGCATCCGCTTTGATTGCCTCTTTCTAACACTCACGGCCAATGTTTCACCAAGACCTGCCATGAGTTTCTTTGGAATATTCCTTTCATTTATACCTCTTCTTCATTCTATTTGTGTCTTAATCCTGGATCTCATTAGTTAGTACTTAGATTACTGCAGCAATTGCCTAGCTGGCCTTCCAGAATCCAGTCTGTCACTCTTTCAATCTGTCCTGAACTCACCTTTTAATCAGTATCCAACAGAGAAATCTCTTTGCCTGTTTTTTCAGGGCAATCCCTAACAAGGTGTATATTTCATATTTCCAACTTTATTTTATATTCATCACCAAACATATAATAGACAACATTCAAAAGAGCAAAGTGAAAACTCATTGTGTTAGAAAGGAATGGATAATTCATAAGAAAATGCTTTATGTATTCAGAGGTATTATACCAATGTAAAGAATTAAAGAAATAAAGCTTCCAGAAACACTTTGGAAACATTTGTATCATATCTTATGTATAATTTTATGGTTCACTGCTCATAAAAACTTTCGATGATGTATGCTCTGGAGACAGGATCAAGATGGTGCTCTGTCATTCTAGAAATGAGAGAAAAAATCTTAATATCCTGAAAACAAAGAAAAACAAAAAAATTATGAGAATTCTTTGGAAGAAACAGATGGGAAAGGAATACTGGAGGAAACCACAGCCTACAATGCATTTAGAAGTGAACTGCTCTAAAAGTAGGAGATACTGAAGGCACCTTGAACTCAGAGGCTCCAAGTACAGAAATTAGGAAGTGTTTCCTACAGCAACTGCTATGGAATGGGTTTGAACAGCCAGGATGTGGTGTCCTCTCCCTAATTTCTGTGTGGACCAAGCAGTAGGTCTTTGCCCCCAGATTAGCGTGTGGAATGCTTGAATCAGAAAGGCATGGTAGTGACTCTGGTGGCCACTGATACACAAGGGGAGAGGGTTGCTAAGTACAAAGAGAAACTGATGCCAGGCACCTAGAAGACTCAATGCAAGCATCACCTTCTCAGTGAAGTTTTCCTTGATTTCCCCAGGGCTAGCTAAGCTCCATTTTTCCCTGTGATCATTATATCTTCTACAGATCTCCCTTACTTATATCAATTATCACTTTGCATTACATTTAATAGCAGAGGAATCATAACAGACATAACTCTGTCATTTTATGATTAGATTTCAGAACTATGACAACACAGCAGCTGCTATATTGCTACAGACAACAATTTGAAATGGTTTTCATTGGTTGTCTTAAACTCTAGTCTGAGAAACATTTTACTTTAGATGGAGGTAACATGGCCAATAACAGCAGCTTGCATATAGTAGGTATGAAATAAATATAAATAAATATTGATTAATGATAATCCTAATCATCTTCCCCAGTAAAATTCTAAATAACCCACAAAAAGCTTTTTTAACAATTGGAAGTCAACCCAGAAAGTTATTACAGTTCTGACATACATAATATATAGTGTAAATGACATTACATCATTCAAATATCAAGTGAAAAATTTGATGGCTACGCATGGTGGCTCATACCTGGAAATCCCAGCACTTTGGGAGGCTAAGGTGGGAGGATTGCTTGAGGCCAGGAGTTCAAGACCAGCCTGGGCAACATAGCAAGACTCCATTTCTACAAAAAATAAAAAGAGAATTAGCTGGGTGTGGTGGCACATGCCTTTGCTCTTTAGTTCAAGGAGAATTACTTGAACCCAGGAGCTCAAGGCTGCAGTGAGTTATGATTACCCCACTGTATTCCAGCCTGGGTGACAGAGCAAGACACTGTATCTTAATAAAAAAAAAAATCAAGCACAAAATTGAAATGAATGAAATGATACATCAACACAGGATGATTTTCTTATTTACCTTTTTATCATAATGACTGTATTTTATATTCTTCTAAATAGTTGTGGAAACTGTTTATTTTTAAGAAATTATGAGTAAATTTTGAGAGCATATGTATTTTTATCAATAGAAATGCATTAAGTCACACCATACAAGCAAATAATCAACCAAGTGCAATTCTTTGTGTACAACCCCCATTAGGAATGAATTCACTTGAAAATTATAATTGGTGAGATGTCTATATTTTGGACAAGAATCAAAACTCCCTGAGGACAGTCACAATAGACTTAGATTCCAGCAATTATCCATGCAAAGAAGCATGTAAATTTCTTCAATAGTAGGTAGGTTGACAGGTGATGGTGCATGGCTGGTGCAGAAAACAGATTGGCATTGAAATATTTCCAAGGACATAGGTCAGATGGCAGGGAAGCCAGCTAAATATATGCACCTACTTCACTATGTAAGAAAGGAAACTGTGGCTTTCTCCAAGGAACGCCAGAGAGTATAGCGAGGCTCACAGAGCAGCTTCAGTCCTACTCTGGCTCTCCCACTCAAGGCAGCAATATTAGGAGAATGCAGGCTATGTGACTGTTGCAAAACAGTCGGCCATGTTCTTGCAAAGTTGTCTACCTGGGCCGTGCTATATCTTTTCACACATTTATAAGTCTCTTATCAATCATCAGCCAGGAGAAGATTAACTATTCATGTATTCATCAACTTCTATTATGTAACTGCTGTGCCAGGCCCCGTGCTATGTTCTGGGAACACAGCCATGAACATGACAGACAGGGCTTCCAATATAGAGCTCGCAATCTACTACAGAAGACAGATATAAAACTACCCATGGCATAATTATTTGTTTATAACTTTGACAAGTATAACCTGGAAGACAGTCAGGCGGGGGCATTTCATGTTTACAAAACCTAGAGATAGCCAGTGTAGCTCATCTTATCCAAGAAAGAGGAGGGGGACATAAGAGGAGGTTTATTAAGGTAAATAGGATGCCACACCAGTTAGGGCATTAGAAGACATGATAAATATCTTGATATTACTTCTAAGAGCAATGGTCATTAAAAACTTTTAATCAAGGGATGATAAGATCTCATTTGCAATTTTAAGAGATCACTTTGCCTTCAAGGTGGAAATAGATTCGAGAATGGGCTCTGGGAACAGTTGGAAGGTTATGGTAGTATCCAGGTGATTTGATGGTGGTTAGGTGCAGAGTAATGGTAGTAGAGATAGATAAAAGTAAGAAACATAAGAAGAAATAAGAGCTAAAATCAAGATGATTTGGTAATAGATTAGACATGGAGAGTGAGTAAGAGGAAGGATGATTTTCTGGTCTCTCTTTGGGTGGTGTGCCATTCACTGAAGTAGATTACACTGGGGAAAAAAGAGATTTGAGTTCTCTTTTGTATGTGCTGAGTGTGAGATACCCACAAAACAACCTAGTATAATAGGTTGAGGTAGGTAATTGGTTACATAGATTTGGAAATCAGAAAGAAGTGTGTGCTGAAAATGTACATTTGGGAATTGTCTCTTTACAGGTGGTTGAAGATATGGCATAGATAAGTTGGCATTGAGAGAATATATAAGTAAGAAAAAAGGAAATTCTAGGACCAAGTCTTAAGGAACTCTAAAATCTAAAGTTTGGTGGCAGGAGAATAAAAAACGATGAGTCTAAGAAATGGTGGCCAAAGAAATAAGAGAAAAACTATGAGAATGTAGTGTCAGTGGATCAAGGAAAAGTGAGTATTTCAAGAAGCAATCATAATTAATGTCAAATAGCAATGAGCAGTTGCATAACATAAAGATGTTACTCCAGTCATCTGTTACTGCTTTCCCAGGTGGCTCATATACATGGCCAGTAAGCTAGTGCTGGCTTTTAACCAGAAACTCAGTTGGGGCTGTCACCTCGGATCCTCAGTTCTTCTCTGTGTGGACTACTCCATGGGAACTATTTGGACTTCTTCACACCTTTGCCACTAGATCCAACAGCAAGTGTTCCAAGACATAGAAAGTCTCTCAATGTCTGGGCCCAGAAACTAGTACAGAAACATTACTGCTATATCCTTTTGGTCAAGCATGAGTCACAGAGCTTATGAAGATTCAAGGGAATGAGGTATAGACCATACTTCTTGATTAAAGACTGCCAAGGAAATCATGGCATCTTTAATCTACCACAGATCTCAATACTTGACAATCCTATTCATTGCAATGTGTTTTATAAGCACAAGAGATTGGAATTAACCTAAACATCCATCATTGGGGTCCTGGATAGGTAAATTAATTTAAGTTTAGAAAATGAAATACTATGTACCCATAAAAAAGATGAGGATATTTTTAATGTAATGTTACAGAAATATTACAATGAGTTAAAAAAGCAAAGCCCTGCTCTGTTCTTTGCTTTTTTAATTCAATAATCTCTCATGGCAATATACATATATGAATAAAACATCTCTAGAACATGTATTCTCAATAGGGAGATATCGTCTCCCAAGAAGACAAAAATTAGTTCTTGCTTCTGTGGAGGAAGTCTTAATCTTTTTGTATATGAAGCACAGACAAAAACAGATATACAATATTGTAAAATTGGTGGTGTAGGAGCAATCAGAAAATAAGTCTTAAAAGTCTCCTTAGGGGAGTAGTAACAAAAAAAGATTGAGAAACACTGCTCTGGAGAAAACAAAGAAATGATTCCAAATGGTTGTCGGAGTGGAAACAGATTACAAGGAAAAGGAAAAGATGAGAATGAGAATGTTCAATGTGTACTCTTTTATGTTACACGTTTTTTGGTAATAGATCCATGAAAATATAATATCTATCAAAATTGAAATTAAAAATAAAATTTAAAAAGAAGATTATCCACTTTATTTAATGATATAGTATTATTGAATAGAAACTTTTAGCTATATAAATATATATATAAGTATATATACATCTCACACTTTTAAAAGCCTCGTATAGGTGAGGAACTGATAATTTTGCTCAGTTATCTTGACTTTTCAAAGGGGAAGCTGGGGAAGCTAGCAAAGTGACATTTTATGTGCAATTTTCAAAGTCAATTATTTTTATTATATATTCAAAGAAAGCAGTTTTAAAAGACAAGTCAGTGCACGTACCTGCCTCATTCTGAAGGGATAGAGATCATATTTCTCTCCCAGGGGTGTGACGGGCCCCTGCAGCTCTCTCAATGCTAAGTTTTTCCCTTCTTCACACCCCAGGATAGGAAAAACAAGTATAAGATCTAGAGAGGTGCATACTGTGTGAATAATAAAAGTCCTTAGCAACATCTGGATTTGAAAAACTTTTTCTTATGTGTATCAATGGCATAACTTACACTACAGAAGAGCATGGCCATCAAAAATAATTGAAATCTTCCTCTAGTTGGACAAACCCATATGGAAAACCAGCCAAATAAACATGTCCTTGTTGTGATCTCTGCTCCCTAATATTGGAAATCCTCAGACGGGCTGTAGCTCTTCGACAGCTGAGGTCATCAGGGGATGAGCAACATTAGACTTGACCCTGGAGTGTGAATGGCAGCATGTAACACTGAGAACTGGACTGTGTCCTAGTGACAGAAGCATCCTTGCCCGGTGCTGCAAGCAGCGGCCACGTGGCACCATAACTGATAGAAAACAGCCTGAAAAGATAAGGAAGAGACTTGGAAGCCAGCAGGATTTATGGCTTAGCCTAATACTGGCCTTGCAAAATGGTGGCTATTTTGTTATCAGCGTTCTTGTCTTTTTCCAATGATCCCAATCGATATAGATAAAGCTGAATTTTAATCGTGTAGAAATTCCACAAATAGCACTATGAGGTAGCACATGGATAAAAAGCACTGAAAATAATTTCAAAAGTCCACTTAGACCATCCATCCTTTCCAGACTTACTCACATCATGCGCAGCTCTGATAAAAACTGCATTTTGGAAAGGATGTAAATACATATGGCACCGAGTCTAAACCATAAGTTCCATTCAACAATGCATAAAAACTAATGCTAAAAAACACCATGGGAACACATAGCCACTCCCTGACAATTTTGAATGTACTCCATTGCCTTGAAATACAGAACTCTCCTGTGGCTTACTCTACAGACACTCAGGTAGGAGTTGTTAGAAAGAATGATTAATACTCAGCTAACTTACTGTCTTAGCTTGGGCTGCCATAACAAAATACCACAGACTGGGTGGGTTAAATAACAGAAATCTATTTTCTCACAGATCTGGAGGCTGCAGATCTGAGATTAGGGTGCCAGCATGATTGGGTTCTGGTAAAGACTCTCTTCCTGGCTTTGTAGACTTGGCCATCTCATTGTGTGGTCACATGGCCTTTTCTTGGAGTATGCATGTGGAAAGCTCTCTTTCTCTCTCTCTCCCTCCCTCTTCTTATAAGACCACCAATCCTATTGGATTAGGACCCCACCATTCTGCCCTCATTTAACCTGACTTACTCCTAAAAGCCCTATCTCCAAATACTGTGACATTGGGGGCTACGGTTTCAATATATGAATTGGTGGAGGGGGGCACAATTCAGTTTATAGCATCTAGAAACATAACCCCTCTAAAGGTAAATATTCATCCTGGCCCTATGGAAATGGTCTTTTTTTGAAAACTTGAGGTAAAATTCACATTACATAAAATTCACCGTTTTAACCATTACAAAACTGGGTAATTCAGACTTCCAGTACTTTCAAAATGTTGTGCAATAATTACCACTAATTATACATTTTTGTCAATCCAAAAAGAATCCTTGTACTTGTTAAGCAGTCACTCTCCATTTCTGCTACCCCTAGTACCAGGTGTTGGTCTTTTAAATTTTATGAAAGACAATTATGAAGGTGCTTTCATTCTTCTTTGCACTGAAAAAAAAAAATGGTAGTATTTTAAAAGCTACTGGAAACACCACCTCAAAGGGAATTTAACATTGAGTCTTTATCTCATGTCATCGTGGAAAGAACAACTTCTCAGGAACATGGAATCAGATCACCCAGAGGATGTCAGTTTCCATTGTCTCCCCAAATGTGTTCCTCTAAACTAAAAAAAGTAGCTATCATGTCCTCATACACTTTTGCAACAAGGAAACAAACATATCTTATGTTGAAATAAGTTTAGGAAATCCAAAGTTAAACCCTTAACAGATTTCTTTGTGAAGCAAAGAAAATGAACAGAACACCAGTAGGGAGGTTTTTGTTCTTTGTTTTAATTATCACTGCAGAATACTAGTTGCAAACTGGCTATTTTTCATAACAAATGGACCAAAATCACAGACAGATTTCATTTTTCAAAGAAATTATGCTGTAAATTTAATACTTGTAAATTTCACACAAAATGTATAGATTTCTAGCTTCACTTAAAAATACTGGGTTAAGTGGCAACTTACAGCTATTGGCAACATTTGGGTGGAAATGAGAGACGATTGCTGTTTTTAGAAAGGTCGTGCATGTCCAAGTTTACTACAGCGCTCAGCTGGTCCATTTCCCTCATGTGTCAGCTGCCTGGTCCCTGATGGCACTTGAATTTGCTTCTCCTATTGTAGAACTGCCTCTGCAGAGAGATTTCAGAGGCACATCATTTTAACCATATTTCAAGCACAAAGCCATCTAAATGGCAGAGAAACTTGAAGCATCATCCAGTTTTTTACCACAATCATGAATTTTTCATACTCAAAATAAACGATGGGTGCTAATCCTAAGGATCTAGCAACATGAGTGGAAAGTATAAGGTTTCTGAGTGGTGGATCAATGACTAAATCTGCCTATTTGGAAAGGTACCCAGAGATTTCTACTTATGTGGCAGATGACCATGGTATTTTGATACCCATCATAGTAGCACACAAGCTCACTTAGAATCTAATAAGAAATATGTAGGAGCCACAAGGTGGGAATAATTTGAGCAATAGCAATAGTTTACAAATGGGAGTCTATTTGCATGTGCGTGTGTCTCTCACACAGACACAGATACAGTTATAGAACCTCCATGCTCATACTAGTTAAGGAGGACAGACCATTTATCAACATCAGAGGAAGCAAGTGGAGCATTGAGGCTGACTCAGAATTGTTTGTCTGTTCAGTGGAAGAACAATACTCAGCATATTCTTAAATTCCATTTGTTGACAGGCTGCTTGAAACCATTCTAAAGTCATTTCTAATATTCATATTTCTGACTGATCTATTTAAATAAAAAAGCAAGGACTTTTTTGAAAATTATTTTATTCACATTTAATGTCCCCTCTAAAATCCAGTAATGTGGTTGCTCTTGAATGAATCGTTGGTAATGAAGTTTTAACTAAATATCCCTAGTCTGAGCAGCAGTTACACAGTGTGCTGCACTTGGTTTATGCTCGTGCTGTTCTTGGTGTTAAATAGTGTAACACAGGTGATCCAGTACAATGTCGTGCTAAAAACTCAGGCTCTAGAATCAGACAGACCTGGGTTAAAATGCTCATGTGGAGAGGAAGAGCAAAGGGACTTGTTTGAAGGGATATATTTTGAGAAGTGTTAGGGAGTAAAGAGTGACACCCTAAGAGCATGCTCAAAAACAACAGAAACAGACAGCAAGGAGAGAAATTTGGTTTTTTCAATGCAATCCCTATTAAGTTACCAACATCATTTTTCACAGATATAGAAAAAATAATTTTACGCTTTGTATGGAACCAGAGAAGACCCCGTTTAGCAAGAGCAATTTTAAGCAATAAAAACAAAATGGGAGGTATTAATTTGCCAGACTTCAAACTATACTACAAGGCTGTGGTTATTAAAACCGCTTGGTATTGGCACAAGTGCAGGGACACAGACCAGTGGAACAGAACAGAAAATCCAAATATAAAACCATCCTCATATAGCCATCTAATCTTTGACAAACCAGACAAAAACATACTCTGGGGAAAAGATTCCTTATTCAATAAATGGTGCTGGGAAAACTGGATAACCACATGTAGAAGACTGAAACA
>CM052439.1:105718726-105741137 GCA_028533085.1 Varecia variegata | reverse complement strand
GATTGACTTTAACGGACTTTGGCATAGACAGTGTGATATTGTGTATAGGCCTCTTAGTTTAAACTTCGACTCTAGAGGTAAACAATTGACCTAATAATAATGTCTGGTACAAGCCACCTTGTATCCACAGCTCTCTGTATCTCCAAGAACACCTGAGGCTTTTTAGCATAACACTGACATGCTAAATCAGTGCAATTAGCACATCAAATAGACTTTCTTTGGTGAAATCAATGACTTAATTAGCATGATAAATTTTTAAAAATTGATTTCATTGGGGAAATTAGGAGGTCCTCAACATATCTGGATTGCTTGAAATATTACATAAATAAGTATGTTGAAATATTACATAAATAAGTATCAAGGATTGAATCATGTCCCCTCCCCCACAAAATATATTGAAGTCCTAAACCCCAGTACCTTATTTGGAATAGATATAATTAGTTAGTTAAGGTAAGGTGGGCCATTTCCAAGAAAACAAGAGAGAGACACAAAGAAAAAATGCCACCTGAAGACGGAGGCAGAGATTGGAGTTATGCAGCTGCAAAGCAAGGACTGCTGAGGATTGAAAGCTGCCACCAGAGGCTAGGAAGAGGCGTGGAAAGAATCTACCCAGGGTTTCACAGGAAGCACAGCCCGGCTGACACCTTGATTTCAGACTTCTAGTCTCTAGAACTATGACAGAATAAATTTTTGTCGTTTTAAGACATTCAGTTTGAAGTCCTTTGTTACTTTGAAAAGAAGGCAACAAGGCATAGAATTCTGGAAAGGATTATCGCCTGAACCCTTAGGGATGACATCTGTATTAGTACGGGTTCTCCAGAGAATCAGAATGAATAGGATGTGTATGTGTGCGATTTTGTCCTTGTTCAAATATTATACAGTGTACTTACACAGACCTGTGTGGTACAGCCTACTGCACACCTAGGCTATATGGGATAGCCTATCGCTCCTGGGCTACGCGCCTATACAGCAAGTTACTGTGCTGAATACTGTGGGCAACTGTAACACGATGGTAAGTATTTGTGTATCTAAGCACATCTGAACAGAAAAGGTGCTGTAAAAATACAGTATAAAAGATAAAAAACGATACACCTGCACAGGGGGCTTCCTGTGAATGGAGTTTGCAGAACTAGAAGTTGCTCTGGGTGAGTCAGTGAGTGAGAGGTGAGTGAACGTGAATGCTTAGGACATCACTGTGCACTGCTGTAGACTTCATAAACACTGTACACTTAGGCTACACTAAATTTTTTTAAAAAATAATTTTCTTTCTTCAATAATAAATTAACTGTAGTTCACTGTAACTTCTTTACTTTATAAACTTTCACTTTTTTTTAACTTTTTGCCTCTTGTAAACTTAAAACACAAATACACTGTAAAGCTGTACAAAAATATATTCTTTCTTTGTATCTTTATTCTATAAACATTCTTCTACTAAAAGAATTCTCTTTTGCTTTTTAAACTTTTTGTTAAAAACTAAAACACAAACACACACGTTGGCCTAGGTCTACACAGGGTCACCATCAAGACATCACTAGGCGATAGGAATTTCTAATCTCATTATAATCTTATGGCATCAGTGTTATATATTCAGTATATCATTGATCAAAATGTTGTTACACAGTGCAGACTATATATATGTGTATGTGTATATATATAAATACATGAAAATCTCTTTATATATAGCATAACACTGCATAATGGCATTTCAGTCAGCAACCAAATACATATATGTGTGTGTATTTGTGTGTATATATACACACATGCACAGACACACACATATTTGGTTCTGTTTTACATATAAAATCTTTCTCTCTCTTTCTATATATATATATATCTCCTATTGGTTCTAATTCTTGTATATAATCTTTTTATATATAGCATATATTATATTCTGTATTATAATACTCTCTCTATATATATATTTGAGAGAGAATAAGATTTATTGTAAGGAATTGGCTCACGTTATTGTGGAGGCTGGCAGGTCCCAAGATCTGCAGGGTAAGTTGGCAAGCTGGAGACCCAGGAGAGCTGATGGTGTAGCCCCAGTCCAAGGGCTAGCAGGCCCAAGACCAGGAAGAGAAAATGTTTCAGTTCTGGTCCAAAGGCAGGAAAAAACCAGTGTCTCAGTTCAAATGCCATCAGGTAGGAAGAAGTCTCTCTTACTTGAAGGAGGGTCAGTCTTTTTGTTCTATTCAGGGCTTCAATTGATTGGGTAAAGCCCACCCACATTATGGAGGGCAATTTGTTTTACTCAGTCTACCAATTTAAATGTTAATCTCATCCCAAAACACCCTCACAATAACACCCAGAATAACGTTTGACCAAATATCTTGATATCTGTGGTCCAGTCCAATTGACAGATAAAATTAACCACCACGACATCCAAGCTTGATCTTTAAGAAGTCCTGTGTTTGGCCATTAGTTTAGGAGGATTGATGGTTGTCTGTGCCACCTCTAAGGGTGACCAAGTCCCATCTCTAGAAGATAGTCATGTCTACTTAAGTGAACCTTTTGCACAAGGTATGGTTGGAGCACCTCACAGGATAAAATACTAGAACTTTCTAATTTATAGGATTATGAACTGTGTTGGTCCTCCATGCTAATAAATGCTTGTTTATTAAATGTTTGTATTTGTGGTAAAATTTTAGGTGAGACTTGCTTTTAATTATATCTTGATAAAAAGTTTTGAGAGGAAGGAGTTAACCCTAACCCTTCTCAAACTTCTTCTGTATTACATTAGCTGCCAAAAGAGCATAAGTGTTGTACGTGACCAAATTCCTGGAAAGGGCTTTGGATTTTCGCAGGCTGGGAAACTGTCGGCATTCCAGCTATTTTTACTTGGGTCCCAGGGGTAAGGCATTCCCAGTTGATATCTAGGTCATATCACTTATTTAATTGCAATGTAACATCGAGCTATCAAGCCTTGGTTTGGACAAGTGTAAACTGGGGAAAATAAAAGTACCTACCTGAATTGCTGCCGTGAAAATTAAATACAATAATGCAGGTAACATTTATCAATTCCTTGAACATTTTAAATGTTAATTAAAAGCTGCTGCTATTATTTTCAATCATGAATAACATTTGATAGGCCAGAGGAATAACTGAGCAGAGGTAAATGGGAGTGATCATCAGAAAAGACAGAGCAAAGAGGGATATCTTAATTTTCCATCACTGCTATAACAAATTACAACAAACTCAGTGGCTAAAAACAACACATACTTATTTTCTTACAGTTCTGTAGGCCAGAAGTCCAGTGTGGGTTTCAATGAGCTAAAATCAAGGAGTCCACAGCTGTGTTCTTCTCCAAGGGATGATCCATTTTCTCCTCCTTCAAGTTGTTAGAATAACTCACTTCACTTCAGTTGCAGGACCAAGGTTCCCAATTTCTTGCTGGCTGTAAACTGAGGGCTGTTCCCGGCTTCCAGAGGCCACCTGCATTCCTGGGCTCATGGCCCCTTCTTCCGTTCTCAAAGCCAGCAATGACTGGTCAGGTCCTGCTCACATCTCATCTCTCTCCCCCACTCTTGTCACTTCCCCTTGCATTTGTAATGACTGATGTGATCAGAGCCGGCCTACCAGATCATCCAGGATAATCTCCCCATCTCAAGGTCCTCAACCTCAATCATATCTGCAAATCCATTTTGTCATGTAAAGTAACGTATTCACAGATTCCAGGGATTATAATACAGACACCTTTGTGGGGGGCATTATTCTGCCTACAAGGGATGCGGGAGAGTGTGCAGGTGGAGTCCTACCAACTGCATCAGAACTTGCATCTTCCACTGGTCTAGATCTTCTCCCCACTCACTCTGACTTTTTTCCCATAAACCAAAATAGTTAATAGTCCCAGGTGGAGACAGAGACAAAACATCAGCTTAAAGATGGGACCACACAGTTTGGGTGAGTGATTGTTGTTCTGAATGTTCTCAGGGACAGAGGGAAAAGATGTTGATGAGAAGAGTTGGATGCATAAGGAGAATCTCCCACTGGCTCCAGAGACAGTTCTCTGCAGGGTGTCTGAAGTGCCAGGAAGTCCTGTAAGACATGTTCATTTCCACACATGTGGTAAAATACTCAGGTTATTAAGCATGAAGTGTCCAATTTCCTGAAGTTCTAAGTTTGACAATTGATATCTCTGACATTTCATTTTGACACTTCTTGTTTTATGTTCATTGTGAAGGTACATCATCAGTCTTTCAAACATACGTTTTGGCTTGTGATTATCTTTTTTTTTTTACAGCAATTTTTGTGAAACCATGACTAAGTCAAAAATTCATGTTATTTTTTAATATGAGTTCCATCGTGGAACCAATGCAGTGCAGACAGCTCAAAATATCAACGAAGTGTTTGGGAAGGATGTGACTAATAAATGCATACTACATCAATGGTTTGAGAAATTCCATTCTGATGATTTTAATCTTGAAAATGAGCCACATGGGTGACCTGAGACCAAGGTGGATAATGATGAGCTGAAAGTTATAGTGGAAGCGAATCCGTCTCAAACTATGTGTGAATTAACAGCAAGGTTTGAAGTTACTCTTCCAACAATATTGGACCATTTGACCATGGGCAAGGTAAAGAAGCTGTATAGATGGGTACAACATGAATTGAATGAGTATAAGAAAAGAAATCATCTCAAAGCTTGCTTTTCTTTGCTGTTACAACATAAAAGCAAAGCATTTCTACACTGTATTGTTACATGTGATGAAAAATGGATTTTTTTTGACAACTGCAAGCATTCAGCACAATGGTTGGATAAAGATGAAGTGTTGGAACACAGTCCAAAACTGAATATTAATAAAAAAAAAAAAAAAGCTAATGGTGTCTGTTTGGTGATCCAGCGCTGGTATTATCTACTACAGCTTCATGAAACTTGGTCAGTCAATGACAGTAGATGTCTACTGCAACCAGCTGGACGAAATGATGAGGGTGCTTGTAATCAAGCGGCCGAAATTGGTCAACAGAGACAGGCTAATCCTCTTACAAGACAATGCTTGACCACATGTCACATAAACAACAGTTCTGTCAAACTACAGAAGCTGAACTTGGTAACTCTGTCATCTGCTGTATTCACCAGAACTTGCACCCACTAACTACTACTTCTTCTAAGCTTTGGACCACTTCTTGCAAGGAAAATTATTCAACTTTCAACAAACTGTGAGAAAACACATTTTGCGATTTCATGGCCACTCATTCTCTAGGCTTCTTTGCTACTGGCATAAATAAGCTACCCTTAAGATGGCAAAACTATGTCGATAATTTAGACGCATACTCTGATTAATTGTACTGCTTCTTGTTTGAGATCTAATAAGCTACACTTTTGATTCAAAATAGGACATTTCATATTCAATGACCTATATAAGCCATGTATTTTAAAACTCTCCATATATTGTTCTCCTTATCAGTTCAGATGCTAAAATAAATCTCTTGTATCAACACTACATGTGTGCTCTATGGCAAGATTGAGAACTAAATCTTGAAGAAACAAAAAATCATTTCACAAGTCTAAGATGAAAAAGTATAAGATCTTTAACTTATTGAGACTAATGTGCTTTGATTCCTAAGTGATTTTTCCTCTATCCAATAATTTGATCCTAAGAAGAGGGCTTTGCATTAGAGTTTGTTCTTGCTTTGTAGATTTCATAATAGGCCCAAATGAGGGTGGCCCTGTTTAGGGAGATGTTTTGAGAATTTAACAGGATTTTTCTAGGTTGGCGTATTTGGGGCTGGTATTAGAAAAATTAGGCTGAGGGGCCTAATTCTTTGATCTGAATGACTTTTGGAAGAAAGCTTTCAAGGATTGCGTGGGGCTGGGGCAGAGGTAAGAGAGGCACTTCTCTCTCCAAGACCCCAGTGGCTTGTGAAGCAAGGATACCTGGTCCCTTCTAGCCATTTTTAGGCCTGTCTCAGTGTTGCCTTGCTTCTTGTCACAGAGTGGGTTCCTCAAAGACTGCTCTCTTCCACACTCCCCACTAGTAAACAGGATAATTCGGAGGAACTTGAAACAGCAGAGGTAAAACAGTAATGTCCTTCTACTCTTGAGTTGATGAGAATGTGTGAAATCATGTTATCAAAAAGCAGTACTGTGGCCTCCAAACTCTGTTAAAATGCAGTTACCACAGGTAAAGGGAAACAATAAACCTGTCCAAGTCATCCATCTCTTGAACAAGAGAATTATTTCATCAGAACATTTCCAAAGAGTAGATTTTTATAAGAAGAATCATGGAGAATGAGCAAAAGCTGGAGGTGATCACTAAAATCAGAACAGAAAAGACAAGGCTCACCTACTTTAAAATTTTGCCAAGGGATATTTTTTTCCCTCATTTTTGACTTTGTTTGCTATAAAACTCATTAGAATTTTATCTTCCTAAACTTTTCCTTATTCCATTTTAAAATAATACTTTCCCTAAAAATATCTTTTAATATTAGCCCTATGAAACCAATAGAAAAAGAGAAAGATAAATAGAAAATGCTTTCTACCAGATCTGGAGCTGCCATTAAAAAAAAAAAAAAATACTCCTCATTGCATTTTTGCTGAGAGAATCACTTTTCAGAAATGTATCAGGAAAAAGATAAAATTTGGATAACATAGACAGATTACTGTGGGTTTCACCACTCAGAATATCATACAATTTATATAATGGCTTTTGGGCACAGAGCTCCGCCAGCTAAAATTTCTTAGACCATCAGAAGTTTACTCCCAGTCTGTTTCCCAGTATATCTCATTACATTACAGATAAAATAATATTATAATTTATAAACAGTATTCAGAATCAATCAAGCTAACCTAGCTCATTCCTTCTGGAACATTAAGCTTTAACTCTCATTACACTTTTTCTTTTATTTCAAAATAGTACTGGGGTACAAATGTTTTTGGTTACATATATCGATTTTGTTATGCTGGAGTCAGGGCTGTAAGTGTGCCCATCACCCAGATAGTGTTCATTGTACCCATTAGGTAGGTTTTCACCCATCCCCTCCTCCCCCTTCCCCCCTGCTTAATTTCCACTGAGTTTTATTTCCCTTTGTGCATATGCGTGCTCATTGGTTAGTTCCAATTTAATAGCAAGTACATGTGGTGTTTGTTTTTTTCATTTTTTAGATACTTCACTTAGGATAATGGTCTCCAGTTCCATCCATATTGTTGCAAAAGGCATTAATTAATCCTTATTCATGGCTGAGTAGTATTCCATAGTATACCTATATCACATTTTGTTAATCCACTCATGAATTGATGGGCATTTGGGTTGGTTCCACATCTTTGCAATTGTGAATTGTGCTACAATAAACATTTGAGTGCAGGTGTCTTTTTGATAAAAATGACTTCTTTTTCCTTTGGGTAAATACTCAGTAGTGGGATTGCTGGATTGAATAGTAGGTTGACTCTTAGTTCTTTGAGGAATTTCCATACTGTTTTCCATAGAGGTTGTACTCATTTGTAGTCCCACCAACAGTGTATAAGTGTTCCTTTCTTTCTGCATCCATGCCAGCATCTATTATTTTTGGAGTTTTTAATAAAAGTTATTCTAACTGGGGTAAGATGGTATCTCACTGTGGTTTTAATTTGCATTTCCCTGATGATTAGTGACGTTGAGCATTTTTTCATATGTTTATTGGCTATTTGTCTATCTTCTTTTGAAAAGCTTCTGTTCTTGTCTTTTGCCCACATTTTAAAGGGATTTTTTTTTCTTGCTGATTTGCTTGAGCTCGTTGTAGATTCTGGTTATTAGCCCTTTATCAAGCATATAGCTTGCAAATATTTTCTCTCATTCTGTAGGTTGTTGATTATTCCCTTAGCTGTGCAGAAGCTTTTTAATTTAATCAAGTCCCATTTATTTATTTTTGTTGTTGCTGTGATTGCCTTTGGGGTCTTCTTAATAAATTCCTTGCCTTGGCCGATATCTAGAAGTTTTTCTTACATTTTCTTCTAGAATTCTTATGGTTTCATGCCTTACATTTCAGTCTTTTATCTATCTTTAATTAACTTTTGTGAGTGCTGAGAGATATGGATCCCATTTCATTCTTCTGCATGTGGCTGTCCAATTTTCCTAGCACCATTTATTGAATATGGCTATTAATAGGGTTATAAATAAGTGTATATTGTCTGCTTTGTCAAAGATCAGTTGGCTGTACATGGATGGTTTTATATAATATCTGCATTATCTGTCCTGTTCTATTGGTCTTTGTCTCTATTTTTAAGCCAATACCATGCTGTTTTGGTTACTGTAGTCTTCTAGTATAGTTTGAAGTCTGGTAATATGATGCCTCTAGATTTGTTCTTTTTGCTTAAGATTGCTTTAATTATTTGGCCTCTTTTCTGGGACCAAACAAAGCATAGAATTAATTTTTGTAGATCTGTGAAATAGGAGGTTGGTATTTTGATGGGGATTGCATTGAATCTGTAAATCACTTTGGGTAGTGTGGACATTTTAACAATGTTGATTCAACTAATCTGTAAGCATGATATGTTTTTCCATTTGCTTGTGTCATCTGTGATTTCTTTCCTCAGTGTTCCATAGTTCTCTTCATAGAGATTTTTCATCTCCTTGGTTAAGTATATTCCTAGGTATTTTATTTTCTTTGTAGGTATTGTGAATGGTATTGAGTCTGATTTGACTCTGAGCTTGACTGTTCTTGGTGTATAGGAATGCTAGCGATTTGTGCACATTGATTTTGTAACCTCAGATTTTGCTGAGTTTATTCATCAGTTCTAGGAGTCTCTTGGTGAAGTCTTTGGGGGTTTTCCAGATATAAGGAAAAACAAACAGCAACAGTTTGACCTCCTTTTTCCTGATTTGAATACCTTTTATTGCTTTCTCTTGCCTGGTTGCTCTCGATAGGACTTCCAGCACTATGTTGAATAGAAATGGTGACAGTGGGCACCCTTGTCTTGTTCCAGTTCTTCGGGGAATGCTTTCACCTTTTCCCCATTCGGTTTGATGTTGGCTTTGGGTTTTTCATATATGACTTTTATAATCTTGAGATATGCCCCTTCTATGCCTAATTTGTTGAGGGTTTTATCATGAAAGGGTGCTGAATTTTGCTGAATGCTTTTTCTGTATTTATTGAGATGATTATATGGTCTTTGTTTTTGTTTCTGTTTGTGTGGTGAATCACATTTAGTGATTTATTTAAGTTGAATCATCCTTCCATCCCTGGGATGAAGCCCAATTGGACATGGTGGATTTTTTTTTTTATGTGCTATTTAATAAGGTTTGCTAGTATTTTATGGAGAATTTTTGCAACTATATTCACAAGGGATATTGGTCTGTAGTTTTCTTCTTTATTGTGTTTTACCCTGGCTTTGGTATCAACATGATACTGGCTTCATAGAATGAGTTGGGGAGGATTCTCTCTTTTTTGACGTTATGGAATAATTTCTGCAGTATTGCTACCAGCTCTTCTTTGTAGGTCTGGTAAAATTTGACTATGAATGCATCAGGTCTGAGTCTTTTTTGTTTTTGGTTAGATTTTTTTATTACTGCTTCAATCTCATTGCTCATTACTGGTCTGTTCAGGAGTTCTATCTCTTCATGACTGAGTCTTGGGAGAGTGTGTGTTTCCAGGAATTTGTTCATTTCCTCCATGTTTTTTAATTTATGTGCATAGAGATTTTCATAATATTCATAGATGATATTTGTATTTCTGTGGTATTTGTTGTAATGTCTCCTTTTTCATTTCTGATTGAGCTTATTTGGGTCTTTCTCTTCTATTCCTGGTTAATCTAGCAAGAGGTCTATCAATTTTGTTTATTTTTCCAAAGAACCAACTTTTTGTTTCATTGATCCTTTGTAATTTTTTTGCTTGTTTATTTTCCGTTTCATTTAGTTCTGCTCTGACCTTAGTTCTTTCTTTTCTTCTGCTGGCTTTGGGTTTGGTTTGCTCTTCCTTTTCTAGTTCCTTGAGATATGTCATTAGATTGTTAATTTGTGATCTTTCTGTCTTTTGATGTAGGCATATGAGGTTATTAATTTACCCTTGGGACTGCTTTTGCTGAAACCTGTGGATTTTGGTAGCTTCTGTCCCCTTTGTTCTTCTGTGTGAGGAATCTTTTGTTTCCTTCTTAATTTCATTATTGACCCAATAATCATTCAGCCACAGATTGTTTAATTTCCATGACTTTGTGTAGAATTGAGCGTTTCTCATGGAGTTGATATCTAATTTTATTCCACTGTTGTCAGAGAAAATACATGGTATGATTTCTTTTTTTTTAATTTATTGAGACATGTTTTATGGCCTAAGATATGATTAATCTTGGAGAATGTTCTATGTGATGATGAGAAGAATGTATATTCAGTAGCTTGTGGGTGAATTGTTCTGTAAATATCTGTTAGTCCCACTTGTTCTAGATTCCCATTTAAGTCCAGTGTTTCTTTACTTACTTTCTGCTTAGATGATCTGCCCTGTTCTGTCAGTGAGGTATTGAAATTCCCAGCAATTGCAATGCTGCTGCTTACCTCCTTGCTTAGATTTAGTGGGGTTTGCTTTATGAATCTGGGTGCTCCTGTGTTTGGTGCATAAATATTTAGGATGCTATGTTTTCTTGTTGAATTTCTTTCTTTGTCATTAGATAATGACCATCATTGTCTCTCTTTACTATTCTTGACATGAAGTCAATTTTATCTGATATGAGAATGGCTACACCTGTTTTTGGTTTCCATTTGCAGAAAATGTTTTTTCCATCCCTTCACCTTGAGTCTGTGTGAGTCCTTTTGGGTTAGATTTGTTTCCTGTAGACAACAGATACTTGAGTCATATTTTTTCATCCCTTCAGCCAGCCAGTATCTCTTGAGTGGGCCATTCAGACCACATTGATTGATAGACTTGATATGTGGGATGCTGTTCTGTTCATCCTGTTGGATATACCTTATTGCTTTGTTTTACCTCTTGTGCTATTGTTTGATATGAGGTCTGAGCTTCAGCTTTTGTGTGGTTTTACACTGGTGGGTGCCTATTGTACTGATTCACATATAATGCAGTTCTGAGTATTTCCTGCAAGACAGGTCTTGTCTTGACAAATTCCCTCAGTGTTTGCTTGTCTGGAAAAGTCTTTATTTCTCCTTTATATATGAAAGTTAGTTTTTCAGGATACAAAATCTAGGCTGGAAGTTGTTCTGCTTAAGAAGACTGAAGATGGGGCCCCAATCCCTTCTGGCTTGTAAGATCTCCATTGAGAAGTCTGTAGTTAGACTGATGTGTTTTCTTTTATAAGTTACTTGCTGTTTTCACCTCATGGTTTGTAAGAGTTTCTCCTTTGTGTTGACTGTGGCTAGTCTGATGACTATGTGTCTTGGTGATTGCATCTTTGTAATGAATCTCCCAAGTGTTCATTTTGCTTCTTGTACATGGATGTCTAAATCTCTAGCAAGACCAGGGAAGTTTTCCTCAATTATTCCCTTAAATAGGTTTTCCAGGCCTTGTGAGTTTTCTTCTTCATCCTCAGCAATGACTGTGATTCTTATATTTCACCATTCTGCATAATCCCATATTTTTTGTAGGCTTTGTTCATTCCTCTTAATTCTCTGTTCTTTATTTTTGACTGAGTTAATTTGAAAGAGTTGTCTTCAAGCTCCAAGATTCTTTCTTCTGCCAGATCTAGTCTATTCTTAAAACTCTCTACCTTGTTTTGTATTTCCTTAAATGAATTTTTCATTTCCAGAAGCTCTGTTTGGTTTTTTGTTAATATGTCAATCTCTTTAGTGAATATTTCATTCATTTTTCCTGATTTGTTTTTCTGGTTTCCTTGAGTTGGTTTTCCATTTTCTCTTGGATTTCACTGAGTTTCCTTACAATCCATATTTGGAATTCTTTATCTCTTATTTCAACATTTTCATTTTGGTGGGTTTCTATTGCCAGAGACCTGGTGTTCCCTTTTGGGGGTGTCCTATCCCTCTGATTTTTCATAATTTTGAAGTTCTTTTGCTGATTCCTTCTCATCTGGGGCAGCTGTCACTTCTTATTTTTGGATTCTGTTGTTGTAGTTTAGAAGGGGCTTTTTTTTTCCTCCCTCCTCACTCATAAGGGAGTGTCTATGGCATATATTGGGTAAGAACCTTTGGCTTTGCTTGTGAGTGCTTTGATGGGGGTCTAGGTTCTGGATGGATGCCTTGGTTATAAATATCCTTAGTTGTGTTCATTTTCTCAGTTGCTAGTTGTTAGTAGGCTGTAGCAGTGGTGAGCTATGTGTGTGGGCAGATTCCCTGTCTTTCTTTGATGAGGGAGGATGGAAGTCTTTGAGATTTTTTTCTCTTTCTCCAGCCCTGTGGTCTTCCTAACAGTGTGTGAATAGTATCGATATGCCAAGTTTAATCTCTGAGGCAGAAGGTGGTACTTGTGGGTAAGAAGAAACCACACTCTGTATAATTAAGTCAGTAAATGCAGTAAAGGGCTATGCAAATTGACCTCCCTGTCAGTAGGTGGTGCTTGCCAGAAGGAACAAGTTGCAGTGCTATTTTTGGTACCTATGACCAGTTCTAGGCCCTCAGGAGAAGCACTTGAATTCCCCAGGTGGTGTGTGTGTGTGTCCCTGGAACTTCCAGGTGAGCCCTTATTCTCCACCACCACAGAGGCAGATAGGGAAGTGAAGCTGGGCATGGCTGGGTTGGGTGAGCCTGCCCTCAGGCTCTACAAAAGCTGGTAAAGTAGCTGATTTGGTGGAGTTCACAGTTCCTCACTCAGGCTTTGAGGAAATCCACCAGGGAGGGGCTAAAGTGGCCCCACCCAGCCAGAAAATCTGCTTCTAGAGACAGGGGCCATCTGAGATCCACAATCTGGGTGTCAGGAGTGAGTTTTGCTCTCCTCCTACCTCCACTGCTCTGCAGTTTCCCTCTGGCATCTTTAAGCAGGTGGGAGCTCAAATTACCTGAGCTCCTCAGCAGTGGTGCTGTGGGCTGGGTGCTTCCCTTTCCAGGATCCTGCCCTGGGCTGAGAGCACGGCTTCATGTGGCAGGAGGGGTGCTCCATGAGTGTGCTGTGGCTGGGATCCACAATGTGCTCTCTGTTTAGTTCTGCCCACACAGGCTCACTGGCCTCCTTAGATTAGTTCTCAAATCCATCTATGCTCCTGAGCAACACAAACAAACCCCAAGGGTAGACGATCTCACCTGTGGGCTTATCCCTGGGTCTCTGAAGATCAATTCTTGACCATCGCAGGGAGAAGCTTGCTGGTCCAGAGTTGCCTGTGTGGTGTTTAAGCCAGTCTGATGTCCCTCATCTTTGGGTGTACCCTGCTTTGATGGAGCAGCCAGACAAGCAACACTGGGGATGGCCAGTGAGCAGGGAGCTCACAGTCCAAGCACCCCTGAGTCCTCTGCAGGTCTTTAAGAGGAAAGGTTTAACTCCACTCTCTGTGGGAGCCCCAAAAGAGGGGAAGCAGCAACTCCTGAGAACCTTGGCTCAAGCATCTCTTTCAGCAGCCATGGATGGGGGAGGGGAATGAGAGAAAAAAAGTCTGAATGGAGGAAAGCTAGAACTCTGGTCATCTCTGTCCCTCTCTCTGTCCTTCTCAAAGTCCAAAATGAGGAACTGACCATTACGCCCAAGCTGAGCTGTATAGTATTTATCATACACACATCATTTGCTGCTATGTCTGATAAAGTTAAATATTAACATACTAGATGAGAAGTTTGTTTCATGGAGTAGTTTTAGGTTTTAATTAATCTGTTTGCCATCATTTTAAAGGCCTCAGTAAGGAAACCTTTCAGAAGAGAGCAAACGGGCACAGTGAGAACAGTAAGAGGTTTGGAGTCAGACAGGCCTGGCTTCCCACCTGAGCATTGCTCTCACCCACGGACTCTGTAACCACATGGAAGGCTCTGATCGTCTCCAAGCTTCAGATGCTCATACGCTTTTCTTGACAATGTCACCCTGCTTGTGTATTAATATTTCATGTTATGTAGCCTAACTTGCAATTATTCATTCAGTGAATAGTTCTTGAACCCCCACCATGTGCCAGACATTGTTCTAGGAACCTCAGACATAACGTTGAAGAAAATAAAGATCTCAGCCCTCATGGAGCTTGAATTCTAAGGGAAAAATTAGTCAAACAAAATAAATAAGCAAAATTTCAATATGTTAAAAAGTGACCAATGATAAGGATAAATTCAAAGCACAGAATGGGTGGTGTTATTTGAAAATATTTATCTACATACTTACTATCTGTCCTCCTTTTTGGACCTTGAGGGCAGGTATAAGGTGGTAGATTCTAAATGAGTATTTGTTGGAGTTGTGAAGGATAAACAGAATAACATGAAAGTGACTAATTCCAATGTATTAGAAGGTGCTTATATTAGTCAGCTCAGGCTGCCATAACAATGTACCTTAGCCTGAGTGGCTTAAGCAATGGAAACTTATTTTCTCACAGTTGTGGAGGCTGGAAATCCTAGGTCAGGGTGCCAGCGTGGTTGAGTTTTAGTGGGGGCTCCTTCCTGGCTTGCAGAAAGTCAACTTCTTGTATCCCCGCATGGCAGGAAGAAATAGGAACAGAGAGAGAGAGCACAAGCTCTCTGGTGTCTTTTCTGATAAGTGGACTAATCTCACTGTGAGGGCCCCACCCTCATGACCTTATCTAACCCCAATTACTTCCCAAAGGCCCACCTCCGAATATCATCACACTGGGGATTAGGGCTTTAACATAGGAATTTTGGGGGGGATATAAACATTCAGTTTATAGCAGTGATAAAAATTAAGATTCAATCTCTTAAGTAGATGAATCTGAGCAAATTGGATCCACAATTTGTAGCATGGAATCTTCAGCTAGCCTGCCTGGGCTCGACTCTCATCTCTAACATTTATTACTTGTAAGACTCTAGGCAGGTTTTTTTAAACCTCTCTCTGTTTCTGTCCCCTCATCTGTAAAATGGGCACCTACCTCATTGGGTTATGAAGATTAATTGTGTTAATACTTGGATCTGGCACAATGGTCCATATGAAATTTTTTAAATAAAAAGAATCTAAGTGGGCAGAGCAGATGTAGGAGTTATCTAGAGCTCTTGTAACAAATACCACATACTGGGTGGCTTAAACAGCAGAAATGTATTTTCTCATGATTCTGGAGGCTAGAAGTCCAAGATCAAACTTGTCAGCAGGGTTGGCTTCTTCTGAGGCCTCTCCTTGGCTTGCAGATGGCCATCTTCTTGCTGTGTCCTCACAGGGTCGTCCCTCTGTCTGTGCATGTTTCTGGTTTCTCTTCTTCTGTGTCCAAATCTCCTCTCCTTATCAGGAGACCAGTCATGTTGAATTAGGACCCACCCTAAAGACCTCATCTTAACTCTTTAATGACATTGTCTCCAATTATGGTCACTTTCTGAAGTATTGAGGGTTAGGATGTCAATATGTGAATAGGAAGGGGGGAATTAGACATAATTTAGCCCATAACACCAAGAACTTAAGTCTTTTAAACCCTCAGGTATGTTTTTTTATTTGGTCTCCATAGGAACTTCTAATGTGCCAGAATGACATGTTACCATTATCCCCGGTACCCAGATGAGTAGACTGAGGTTAACAGTATGCAGAATTGTGACTACAAATCGTGTACTCTGTCCCCAAGATCACAATATCTATAAAAGCTGTCACTTCCACGACTCTCAGTGAGATACATTTATGGGCTACTGAAGTCCAAGAGTAGGCCTGCGTGGGACACCCGCCCTGCACAATGCAGAGTAGAAACCTGTAGTTTGGACAATTTAATGGATATAAAGACTGGAAAACAGCAAGTTAAGTGCCCTGAAATAAAGCTGAATGCCCTGGCATTTGGAATTTGCTTGGCTATTTTTCACTGAGACTGTTCAAGTCTCGAATGACTGAAGACATCCCTGAGAGATTTTGCCCAGAAAACTCTGATTTTGAAAAGTGCTGATATGATGATGGGCATTGCTGTTGAGATGTAGGCAGACTTTATAGCAACACTTTCACCTTTTTATAAAGTTCTGCTTTAGCTTTACCCAAGTACCAACTGGATTTAGCCCTCTCACAGCCATCTAGTTGACTGGCCCAGAAAATGCAATTCTGATTACTGCACTGCGGTATTCCCAGAGGTGTCCTGTTAGAGCAATCACAAAATCATCTGAAACTGAAGGGAAAGTCCTGTCAAATGAATTACTAAGATGGTTGTGCTTTACAAGGCTTACATGGCACAGTTTGTTGTAGTATCGATGAAAAACAGTAACCTTGGAATGGGATCCCGACGGCTATAGGATCGGGTGAGAGTCAGCTAAGCAACAGGGCTTTGGGTCTTGAAATGCTGTCACGCTTTGGGGCTTGGAGTCAGTCTGCTGCCCTCCAAATTATAAAGCAATGATGACTAACAACACCTACCTCTAGTTAGATGCAAGCTTTCATGTTAGTCTATGTCCCACTTATTAGGTAATCGGTTTCAAGGAAAAGTGTATCACCAATAGCACATGGTATACCGTCAGTAGCAATGTCTTTTCTACTCCCTCTCTCTCTCCTACTCTTATGCCATGCTCCAAGCTGACCACAATGCACTGAAAAGGAGACAGTTTGAGCTCTAGCTCAAATGTTGGATTGAGCACACACATTTGCCTTCAGTCTTTCTCAAGACCCCATAGAAATAAAAATATAGGAGTATGAAATGAACAAACATATAACAGCAAAGAGAACAAGAGTTGGGTAGTGATCATCAGTAGATTGATAGATTTCAGCAAATAAATGAAAGAAAATGTAACAATGTCATAGGCCATATGCAATCACACTCATGGGATGCATGTCAGGGAAATTCTCACATGGGTCTGCAGAGGCATGTACACAGATGGTCATTATAATAGTGAGGAGCTAGAAGAAACTCAGCAGAATGGATGCCTGGAGGAGCGAATACAGTCTCGGAGACACTAGGCAACAACAAATAGAAAAATAAGAAACAGAATAAGCAAAAATGTAGTGAGAAAAGTAAAAATGGAATGAGAAAACATTATCATCATGTAAATTAAAGACTAGCACACAATAGTGTATATTATAAAAGACTACATATATATTTTAAGGACATATCAATACATTACTGTGAGTATTTATGGGGGAGAGGTGGATGGAAAGGAATGAGAGTCAATTAGGCAAGAAGGGAAACAAATAAAACAATGTTTAAATTGCTGCAAAATTTAAATTGCTGATAACAATGTGCTCTGCTCATGCTCTGGGGGCTTCTGTAGAAAAAAACATTAAGTAGAAGAGGGTTGGGTAAAAGAGGGAAGGGGAAGCCACATTTCAGAGTGCACTAGAAGGGAGACAATCTGCGCATGATGTCACACATGCATGTGAAGATATTACTTGAAGATACTCTCTAACTTTTCATTATAAGCAAGTCTAAACAATTTTATTTTTTCACCATGCTCATATAGTACCAAGATTTAAAAAATAAAATTAAAAATAAATTAAAATCAAAATAAAGTGGACTTGTGACACATTGGAAAAATTCAACTTGCTCTATTTTTTGCAAAAAACAAGCAAGTAGGGAGAGAATGCCTGAAGGAAATGTGGGTTGAAACTTTGGCATAGAGCATGCCTACAATCTAATGTAACTAAAAATGTGACTTTCTCCTCCATGTGTACCAACAAAACCACTCAGAAAACACAAGGAGAAGCTCTGGAGACTGACTGCCACAGGGCAGCCATTCAAGACACTGGTTTGTGCTTCCATAAACCCTATGAAAACTTGGATTTCTTAGGATCTGAGGGTTAGTGGATCTTTTATTAACGAAAGCCAAGCCCACCAGCAATATGAACCTTCTACTACGTGAAAGGAAAATACTGATTAACTGAACCAAACATTAAATTAGAGAAAATCTAAAACTTCAGTGGAAAAACAACTTTATATTGATTCACCATGTTTGCCATTGACATGCCAATAGCAGTTCTCATGATACTACACAGGAAGTCCAGTTCAGACAGAAAAGTTTGCTTTGTTGTATGACAGTTGCAGCCAGATCTTCCTGTCTAGATGAAGATATCATCCAAATCCCAGAAAAACAAAACAAAGGGTAAAAATCTCAACAGCTGCAAATAATTTCTGTCCAGTCATCAGGATGGCTTTTTGCTTTCACTGCAACTGACATATAAAAGTTTAGGACTAAATAGGGAAATAACATAGAAACATTAACTTAGGCAATACACAAACAATTGACAGATCCTAGGTACTCTGCAGGTTGAGTAGAGAAAATAACTGAGGACTTTGAAGAGAAGAAACAGTGCAGTTGCTTCATCTATCAAAGATAAAATGGGTGAATCCTTAAAGCTCTTTTTCTTTCTTCCCTAGGTTATCACTGGGCACTATATCATGGTGACATTCAAATATCATTTGAAAAGGTTTCCAGTGAAACTTTATTTTGTATTTCCAAATCAGCTACTTATACTAGGAGAACAATATAATCAGCTTAGAACATAAAAATAGAAAATTAAGCCAAGTACAAAAGTATAAGAAAATACGTCTATCTTAAGGCTTAAATATAAGTTGCTGTGATTTTCCATTTATTGAGGGGGTGCTGAGCATTCATGATTCATTTTACCGTCTTAAAACTGTCTGAGGCATACAAGGATGGGAGCAGAATTTATTTGTATAGGGAGGTCTAAAAGATACAATGACATTAACTGATGAATTGCTTCAGTTTTTGTAAGTAATTATAACAAATTTTCCAAATAAAAACTCTTTGTTTATCTTAGTTCAAGTGTAGGGTGTTGAAGAGAATCAATTAAAATGGTTATATTTATAATAAGCAGTTTTATTGTTTTAAGGGAAAAAATTAGCTTATTTTAATGGACATTTCTGTGGGTAAGGCTCAGAACGAATTCATTCTAATCAGGTTTCCTGTCAGCATAACCTTGGAGGACACATTTTTTTTTTTCAGTTAGAGGTCCTACTGGAACAAAATTAAATGTGGTACGATTTGGGGACTTGTGTGATTTTCTCTAAATTTTGATCTTTTAGAGTCAAACCCAATGGAAAAACAGCAGCTTTCCAAGACCACAGCCACTTCTGTGTTGAAACATGATTCTCCAATTCCGAAGACAAATTAACCTACTGATCCAAAGCAACTCAGACCTTGGCCTAGCTCTTTACTGTTCCTATGATCCAGGCTGTCTGAATGGTTTTTATTTTCAGGCAATGAGACCACGATTGTGGATGCACAACAGCAGACGGCCCTGTGGATGTGGCCCTTACGATGGTCACCAGAGTTGGGTAATATCAAGACCAGGAAGTGAAGAGTCATCACAGTGTTTTACATGGTGATGATGGTAAATTGCAATCAGATCTTCTACAGCAATAACAATTACAAAACATTAATCACAAGAAAAGTCATAACTCAAGTTAAGCAGAGGATGCCTAGGCAAACAGGCTGTGCAAGCAGTTCTTTGAACACCATCTGAGTGGAAGGTTCCAGGGAATAGCTTTGGCTACCATGCCCTTGGAAGCTGCTTCATGCTGCAGATGCTGGGAATGCTGAGGAAGCAGTCATTTCAACTTAGAGACAATTTGATGGGGAGACTAATAAACAAATCAACACGCTTTCAATTGTTTTTATTACTGAGTGATGTGTAAAACTGACATTGTCAACTTATCCATAAGCCTTGCTACATGTTTTAGAGATTGGGGATAGAGTGGACTCAGTGATTGAAGGTAGTGAGAAATAAGTGAGGATTTTCAAGGAGATGGGAGGCAGGGAAGGGACAGACAAACACTCAGCAAATATTAAGGCACTACACTCCATGTGGAGGCAGAGAAACATTTCCTTCTCTCATGCTGCTGACATTCTAGATGGGAGTGGCAGAGAAGAATCAGCACATCACTAAACAAGATAATTTCAGATAGTTTCAGTGCTATGAAAAAAAATTAAATGAGTGATATGATAGAGAATCCCTGGGATGGTAGTGAATTTTCCAGGCACAGCAAGAAGGCCAGTGGAACATAATGAGTAAGGAAGAGAGTGGCATGGAGGAGGCAGACAAGGATGAGAGGGCATCTAAGTGTGTCCAAATCTGCCCATTATTGACATTTGGGGTCAAATAATTCCATGTGGCAGAGGACTGTTCTGGATCCTGCAGAACACTCCCCAGTTTGTGACAAATAAAAATATCTCCAGACATCACCAAATGTCCGCTAGTCTAGGACATTTGAGAATCTTCAGTTGAGAACCACCAGCTCATGTTCAACCTTAGAAACAGAAGCGATGGGAAAGATACTTAACAACTGTGGCGTAGGCACCAGCCAACTGGAATGGATGTGGTCTGTGACCCACTGTTCCTGTATATCCTGGATGAATATCAGCTCTGCTATAGCTCACGGTAAGGAGTTAGGATTTTATTATAATTGTGATGGAAAGTTGTACTAGTGTTTTAAGAAAGAGAGTGGGATGAGTTCCCTTAATGTTTTCAAAAAGATTGCCTTAGCCATTAAGCAGAGAATAGATTTGGGGCCGACAGCATGAGAGGAAGCAGAGAGATTGGTAGGAGGCTATTGAAGAAATCTACGTGCACGATGATGGTGACTTGGACTAGAGTCACAGCAGTAGAGATGAATCAAAGTAATGAAAATAGATTCCGGAGGTGGAAGCCAAATGAAGAATCAAGGATTATAACTAAGTTTTGGCTTAACAACTGAGTGGATGGTGGTCATTTTAAGATGTGGAAGCCTAGGGGAAGAACAGATTTTAGAGGAAAAATCAAGAATTCTGTTTTAGGCATGTTAAATTTCAATGCCTATGAAACATCTAAATGAAGTTATCCAGCAGGCATTTGGGTACCTAAGTCTAGAGGTCTGTGGAGTGGTCAGAGCTTGACATATAAATTTTATCATCACCAGCATATGCAATATAAAAACAACTAATATCCAGAAGTCTATGTTTACAATGGTAATCAACACAAGAGAGGCCTCCAACATTTAAACCAGAGTAACTGCTGATTTTCTGGGAAGTAAACTAAATATTTTATTTTTTCTTTACATTTGACAAAGATCAGCCTCATTTAATATCAGTTAACAAACAGACTGACTTGTTCAATAATTGGTCTTTTTTGTCTACTGGAAAATCTTGAGCAAATACCCCTGTGCTCTTTACAAGGTTTCCTGATAATGCAAAATCGAATGCAAATCTATTGGGCATTGGGGTGCAGGAACAGGAAGAGAAATTTATAGAAGATATTTGAGTCACAATATGATTCCTTATTCTTAGTCCCAGACAGCCCAGGAAACCTCAATTAAATATCATCTATTCTTTCAAGATTCAAAACACTTTATCATCATATGTTTCATTGAATATTATTAAATTCTTGATTATACTATTGGTTTTTGGAGGACAGGTGTCACTCCATTATATTCACACCTGGTTCTAACAGATGTTATCATAGACTACTGTTAATAATGTATAATCTTCTTATATTTAAATAACACTTCAAAGTGCTTCCCATACTGATAAAATTTTTATTTTCACAACCGTTTTGTGACATGGGGAAGGCAGATATTTGAATACCTATTTTAAAGGAAGAAAACTATTGCTCAACCAGGCTAAATGATTTGCCCAAGGCCCTGCAGCTGGTAAACGTTTAAAAAGTAACTGGAACACAAGTGTTTTGACAACTAATCCAGTACTGAAAGAGTAGAAAGTACTCTGCCAGTGCATTCTACAGCATAACTCACCCTATATGACACCAAACATGAACTGCTAGTTTAACTTCTTCCAGAAAATAATCTGAGCTGGTTCTTAACCCAGGCATATTTTCTGATGTTCCTTCTCTGTGATCTACTTTTTCCACACCTAATAAAATTCATGTGGATGCATTCTGGCTTAAATATGCTATATAGTTCCTTCTGCTATCTTGGCAGAAAACACAAAGGACACTTCAACATCCCACTTTCAGCAGTGGACAGATCATCCAGACAATATCAATAAGGCAACATCAGACTTAAACTACACTCTAGAGCAAATGAACGTAACAGACATATACAGAATATTCCACCCAACAGTTGTGGAATACACATTCTTCTCAACTGCACATGGAACATTGTCCAGGATAGATCATATATTAGGTCACATAGCAAGTCTTAACAAAGTTAAAAAGATTAAAATCATATCAAGTATCTTTTCTGACCATAATGGTATAAAACTAGACCCCTAAGGCAATCACAGAAACAACAAAATTAAATGAATGGAACCTGATTAAATTAAAAAGCTTCTGCACAGCCAAAGAAACAGTCATGAGAATAAACAGACAACCTACAGAATGGGAAAAAATTTTCACATACTACACGTCAGATAAAGGACTGATAACAAGAATCTATTTAGAACTCAGGAAAATCAGTAAGAAAAAATCAAACCCTATCAAAAAGTGGGAAAAGGACATGAATAGAAATTTTTCAAATGAAGATAGACTAATGGCCAACAAATATATGAAAAAATGCTCAACATCTCTA
>CM052439.1:105697108-105718226 GCA_028533085.1 Varecia variegata | reverse complement strand
TTGAAACAATAGAAATCTATTCTCCCACATTTCCAGAGGCTGGAAGCCCAAGATTGAGACATTAGCAGGGCCATGTGTCTCTTTCTTGCCTCTTAGCTTCTGGTGTTGCTGGCCATCCTTGGTGCTCCATGGCTTGCAAATGCACCACTCCCATCTTTGCCTTAGTCTTCACATGGCCTCCCCTCCATCCCTTTCTCTGTCTCTGTCTTTGCCTCTGTGTGCCTCTTCTCCTCGTCTTTAAAGAACAACAGTCATATTGAATTAGGGGCCCACCCCATTCCGGTATAACCTCATCTCAAGTACTTACATCTGTGACAGCCCTATTTCTGAATAAGTTCACATTGTGAAGTTCTGGAAAGGACATGAATTTTGGAGGGACACTATTCAACCCCATACAGAGGCCATTGTCACTCTGCCCTCACAGTTACGTCCCAATTGCGTGACTACGATCCCCTTAACTCTCTACAGAAAGAGCAGAGACCAAGCGGAAATTTTTGACTATTTTTTTATTTTACTAAAGGTGCATAGAGAAGTAATTGTAACACAGCAAAAATAATAAGTTACGACCCTACTAGCCATGGCTACCTTCTGAGTGGGCAGCTCTAGGCTCGTCCAGGTGTCTCCCTGACTAACCCAAAAGCTGCTTTCATGGGTGGGAACCGAATTATTCTCACCCAGGGGAATGCTTTTGACTCTGTGCCCTTTGGAGAATACAGGAGGCTCTCCTGAGGCCCCCAGAGAAGTGTTTCTCCTTCATTTCCTGCCCTAGGAATTGGGCACTTTCTTTACAAGATAATTGACAATAGGAATGGCCACTCCCTTCAGGAGAAGAGCGTCTTTCACCGTCAGAGGAGAGTGATGTTACCTAATACATAATCCACAACATAATTAGAGCAGAGCTTAAAAGTTAAATTCCGTACATTTTGAGGTTTTCGGTTTTAAATGACACCAAAAGCAAGAAGAGGACTTTACTGAGCAAATGTAGCAGATACATGTAACCTCCTAGAGTCCCGAGGTCATCTCTGCCTTTCTCACTGGAGTAACTCCCAGGATTAGCAGAGAGTTCTGCATCTAGTTAGTGTTCAACCACGATTCATTGAATGGACAGATCAAAGTTGAATTGTTCAAGCCTTTTGAATGCCTTTTATGATCTCTTCCCCAGCATGAGCTAAAGACCATTCCGGCTCTCCTTTTCAAATACTAATTTTCTATATATAGCTCTCAACACCTACCTGATTTTTCTCCCCCTAAAGTCATATATTACCTGGTGAAACAAGCATCAGCTTAAGGTCCAGCTGTCTAATTGCGTGCAGAGGAAAGACACGTTAAACAAGCCCGCTCCCGATAAAGCACCAAACTTAAGAGACACAGTCCAGGTGAAAGCATAAACAGCCATGCAAATACTAAAACAGAACTCTTAGGTGGCTAAAGGACCCGTCTCTTTTTCCCAAACAAGGGAATAATCTGCCCCCAGGTCCCCAACTCCTTTAAGCTCTGTTCAAAGGGCACTTTTTCTGGTTTCTCTGCTGCCCATTCTTGTGCCAGGTCTTCCCCTCCTCCTGTCCTACCAGGTAGTTGGTCATTTGGGTGGGCAGCAGCCTCTCACACCCACCATCTCACAGGGTCCCGGGGCTCTGTGGTCCGTGGTTCCAATTGTCTGCTTTTGACTTCTTAGTCTTCTCTTTTGAAATTCTCCTATGGCTGACTTTTGCCCAAGGCTGCTCTGCCTTGCTCAGTCAGTGCCTACCTGCCTCTCTGCCTTTTGACTCTCTTCTGGTTCACCTGTCCCTCAGGGTTCCCCTGGCCCTGTGTCCATCCAGCCCTTCTTGGATTTCCAGTAACCCTGGATTTAGTCTCTGAGTTCTCCTAGAAACACACCCTCCCTGGCTGTCCTCACCTGGGACCGTGGACCTCTACTGGCTGCTACACTCTCTGGGCTCTCCACATCCTTGTCCATCGTCCTTTTCCCATTACACAAAGACCTTCATAATCTGATCCTTACTCTGCTCTCCCAGTTCTCCCGCTGCTCCACAATCAGGTTATCAGATGGGTCACCAGATGATAACACTATTGGATAAACATTTTATAGGCCCAAACTACCCAAATCTACACCATGAGAAGTTATTGTCAATAACTTCATACGATTTTTATTTTATTTCATAATAGATTATGTACCTCTTAGCTCAATTTAAAAAAATTCATCTTTGCATCTCAACAAGTGATATTTGAACTTAAATTCCAAAATTCACTTCCTCCTTGAGAAAAAGCAGTCTGGTGCAACGGCTAAGAGTATGGACTCTGAAAAATGGCCTAGTTTGAGTCTTAAATCTGTCACTTACTGTATGTATGACCCCTAGAGCAAGTTACCTAACCTATGCCACATATCGGAGATGATACTATTTCCAACCTCAAAGGCCTATTGTCAGGTTTAAATGCCTTCATACGTGTGAAGTGCTTGGAACAGAACTTAGGGCACAAAAAGCCTTCAGCAAATGCTAGCTACCATTATTATTGTTCTTGAATGAAGGCTTAGTCCACTGTAGTCATCAGTTCAGAGATCACCCACGAACTCTAACAATACCTCCAAAACCTTTTGGCAAAGCAATTAAGATAGATGATGGCATCTCTATAACAAATATAAAGGAGTGTTTTTTTTTACTGGAACAAAAAGGGTGTAACCCTGCTGCTATGCCTTGCACTAGCTAGAAAAGCAGCGTGAATCAGTCCATCATTAGAGAAGCTCCTTTCTTAGTACCTTACCTGTAATCTACTTGGGATAGACTCACTGACTTTTGTGTGTGTCAATAGTGCCTAGAAACAACCCTCTCCTTTGTTCTTGGCCTTCCTTCCATTTCTACGCTCTCCTGGCAACTACTTTTATTCCTGGAACAGAGTCCATGGATGCTCACATCCTCCAGCATGGAACAGCCCCTAGCAAATGACCCAGATTCCTTACCAAGACTCATTACTTCTCATGGCAAGCATTAATGCCCCAGGTAGGCTAAAGGGGCAAAGATTCTGGTCCTGTCCCCTTTGAAATGACAGGGTAGTAAAGACATAAGGAGCTATCATTTCTTACAGAGATGGACATCATAGCTAAAGCACCAATTTCCTTTTTGAAGATATTTCAGGGCAATTAGCATTTTTCCCAGATGACACAGTCTGGGAAATCCCATTATTTGTGGATTCCATATTTTTGAATTTGCTTACGCACTAAGATGTATTTTTAACCCCCACACCAACCCTTGCAGTGCTTTTGTGGTCACCAGTGGGAATGTGCAGAGTGGTCACCAGTGGGAATGTGCAGAGTGCTTTTGTGGTCACCAGTGGGAATGTGCAAAAAATTTGAGTTGCCTCATGTGCAAGTTCCCAGCTGAGGTCTAGCAAGGTGATGCTCTCCCATCTTGTTTCAGGTCTCATACTGTAAACAAATGTCCTTTTCATGATCTAAGGCACATTTTTGTGCTTTTTGGTGGTGATTTTGCTGTTTAAAATGGCCCCCAAGTGTAGTGCTGAAGTGTATCTGAGCACAAGAGGGCTGTGGTGTCCCTTATGGAGAAAATATACATTAGCTAAGTTTCATTCGGGCATGAGTTATAGTGCTGTTGGCCATGAGTCCAAAATCAATGAATCAACAATACAGATTGAATAAGGTATCTTTAAACAGAAACACACATAAAACAAGGTTACGTATTGATTAGTTGACAAAAATACTGTGACCAGAGGCTTGCAGGAATCTAACCCCGTATTTCCCCTAGGAGCAATAGGTCAGTGTTTGCTAATTCAGTGTTCATCGAAACTTTACAGAATTACAGTGAATAATAAGAACCAACTCTATATCCAAATCTGAATTACTGAACTCAGAGAAAAACTCTCATTGTTTGCCACTCTCCAAGCACAATGCAATGAGTTTTCAAAACAAAACTATTCCTCCAAGGTAAATTTACTCATTATATAAATTAAAACACTATGGTAGCCTTTTGTGAGAAATAAAGAGGCCTAATATACCTTACCTAAAAGAGGACTGTAAAATACTAAAACCAAAATGTAGTTCGAGGATAGGGATAAAGGATAAAATAAAGTAAAAACATTCTTAAAATATTGTTTCCTCCCTTTTCTACCTACTGATTATCAAGGTGTGGTTTAAATGTCACACACCCCCCATCACTCACACCAGATAGTCACCCTCTTCTCCCTGCTACCACAAGCTGTAGCACGCATGAGGTGGTATTGACAAGGAGATCAAACAGTCTGTCTCCATGTTCCAAGGCCAAAGAAAAAGAATTCAGCAGACATATCTTCCCTCTTTTACAGCTGGCAGACACCTTGGAGGGGAGAGCTAAAGCAGGCATGATTTTCCCCTTCACCCACCACCCACCACCTGGCTTCTCTGCCACGGGGGAGAGGGTCAGAGTTACAGGGATGGGCCCTGACTCTGAAGACAGAGAGGAGAGGTAGGTGACCGAGTGCAAAGATTGGGAGTACCCCAGTCCACCCTCACTTCTGAAACTTAACACAGGTTCAAGGGTACCCAAGACCACCCTCACTTCTGTCATCAACTGCATGTCTGAGTGTCCTTGAGACCACCCTCAGGTTCCATAATTTACTAGAAGGACTCAGAGAACTCAGCAAAACTATTGTAATTGTGGTTATTACAGTGCAAGGATAGAGATTAGAAATCAGCCAAGGGAAGAGGCATATGGGACAGGATTCAAGAGATTTCCAGGCATGTGTATGTAATATAAATCCTCTTCTCTGTCTCCCAAGAAATCTTCAGTAAAATCCACAATGTACATTTATGTTTTATAAAATGGGCCTGCTTTCTTGGGTATGAGACAAAATCTGATTCCTGCTTCAAAGTTGCTGCTGAGAGAAACCACAGAATGATGATGGGATCCCAGAAACCTCTGAGTTACAAACAAATAAATGGACATTAAACTTTTCTTTCCCAAAGCAATTGCAAATAGGTACTCAACTGTGAAGGAAGAAATCCATGAAGATTATCTGGGAAATGATCAATCAGTCATATTTTCTGCTTGTTTAATCTGGAGTATAACACTGAGTGAAAGCTCTACGTCATACCTCTTGGTATTACTTTGCTAGAGCTGCCATAATAAAGTGCCACAGACCGGGTGGCTTAACAACAGAAATTTATTTCTCTCAATTCTGGAGGCTAGAAGTTCAAGATCAAGGTGTCAGCTAGGTTGGTTTCCTCTGAGCCTCTCTCACTGGCTTGTAGATGGCCATCTTCACCCTGTGTCCTCACATGGTCCTGCCTCTGGGCCTGCCTGTGTCCTAATTTCTTTTTGTAAAAACACAAGTCATATTGGATTGGGGCCCACCATAATGACCTCATTTTAACTTCCTTACCTCTGTAAAGACCCTCCCTCCAAATACAATCTCACATTCTGAGGTACTAGGGGTTAGGACTTCAACATACGGATTTTGGGGGAACATAATTCAGCCCATAACACTTTTACAATTAATGAATGCAAGACTGGCATTGGCATTTGAGACAGGACATCTAGGAATGGGGCTGATAGCTCAAAGCTTTAGTGATTCTGGCCCAAAGCATGGCACACCTGTCTTAAAACTATTTTAAGAAGTTGACCTAACAGAATCCAACCAAAGAATGTAAATGTTTAAATTCTGTTATCCTCTACATAAATTCTATCCTATTTATAGCTATGTCTTCCTGCCTGAAATGTTTAACTTTTATATCAATACAATAATATACTCACTACTGCTTAATCAGCATTGTTAACATGGTGTATGGACTCAGGATTTGATTTTTGGTACATCCAGTCCAACATTTTATAGGATAGCAAAACAAATTTTTGTTTTGTTTTGTTTTACCTTTGTGGTCAAAGTATCTCCCTCAGAGATCATTTCCATAAAACATCATTTAATTTTCATAACAATAGTTATCTTAGCCTCACAAAAGACATTTTCTCTATTCTCTTATGGTAACCATCTTAGGAAAAATTGTCTGCCAGGATTTAATAGCTATTTGTTAATAAAATTTCAATCCTGATGCTTACCCTAAAATCATGTAATATCATTGACTATTTTTATTGAGAATGACACCAAATAACACTAAAATAAAAGTGATTCATAATTGCTGCAAGTGTGAGTATTATGAATTTTCTCACTTAAAAATGTCTCATGAGATTTGCCTTCTCATCTGATAAAGGAGAGTCATGGTCACAAGTGCTGCAGTCATTGCTTCAGTACCCTGGTGTGGCTTTAAAAAAGTCTCTAAAATGGGATCCAGAGCTCTTCCTGGTATCTTGGCTGCCTCACACACATCTGCAGCACTGCAGGTGTCTTGTATTCATTGCAAAGCCATTTGTGCTATCAAATAGCAGCAAGTGTGAATCAAGATTGAAAATCGGGACAGGGTACAAAATAATTGCAAAGAAATCTAAAGTGACATAGAAGTTAATATTCTTTTTTAGACTTCTAAAACACTAGTTTAAAAAAAACAGCATCAGATAATAGTACTAAAGAAGCCTTGGAAATAGACATCTGCACTCCAGATTTGGTTTAAAAAAAGAAATAGTTTACCATCATAACCCATATAATTAAGAGGCTGTACACAGAAAGGATTAAGCACATGAACTGAGGAGTCAGAATGCCTGAGGTCAAATCCCGTGTCCACCTCTTAAGAGTAGTAAACAAACGTTAGGCAAGTTACTGGACCTATTGCTCAGTTTCCTCAACTGTAAGTTGTGACTAAGTTTAGCAATTACTTGGTAGGGCTGTTGTGAGACCGACTCAGTTAAAGCACCAAGAACAGCACCAGGTAGGAGGCAGCACTCAATCACTGGGAGCCAAAAGTACTACCTTCTCCCTCCCCTCTCCCTTGATCGCTTGCACATATCTGGTTTCCATCTCATCACTGCTGCCCCATGTTCTCCTCTTTCCTTTTATCCATGCTCAGCTTTTTAGGAAGCTTTTACAACTGGCTCTCCTTTTGCACCTCCACTCAGCCACTGGTGAATTCAGTATCACATCTATAAAGCTCCCTGCCATTACTCTTCAAGTAATGAATGCAACCCCACTATTATGTTCATAATAGCTAAGATTTTTGAGTATTCACTATGTTCCAGGTATACTTCCTTGTGTGAGACACACTCAGCTCCCTAAACACATCCTTCCCTGAATGCTCATGGGATCATACTGCCCTGATTTTCCTTGCCTGCTCTGCCTTGCTCTTAAATGCAGGGCATTCTTGCCCCGGCCCTTTCTCACTCTACACACTTTCCCCTGGGTGATGAAGAGCCCATGTCCTCAGTCACCAACTAAATGCTGCTTACTCTCGAATCCCTATCTCTAGCTCTAACCTCTCCCCTGAGCTCCAGAACCTTATATGACAGATGGACCCTGAACATCTCAACTTGGGTGTCCACTGCACTACAGAGCCAGCATAGGCAAATCTGAATTCACTTTCGCACCAAAGTTGTGCCTCTTCTTGCATTTTTACCTTAGGAAATAGCATCACCATCCCCACCTCCACCCCCATCCCAAGGGTTAAATGTTGGGATTGCAGAAGTAACCAGTGTAGGCACGGGCTCTGGCCTCACAGGGAACTTAGAATCTAACCCGAGAATGCAGAAGAGACAGGTAAATAGGCCATATTTAATTTCCTGTTTTGCAAATTCTTTCCTTGGTTTTTTTTCCCTATCAGCTCTATATAAAATAGATAAATTCTTTGTCACATTTTGCTACACATATTTTTCTATTCAATAACTTATGTTTTTTGCATTAAAGAAAATTGTGATTTTTTTTGTGATCAAATCTAATGAGCTTTTCTTTTATGACTTTTTCTACCACTTCAAAGCTTATGAATTTTTCTTCCATTGGGAGAGCTGATGAATATTCAATTTTGTTCCCTAGTTTTTCTATTTATGTTTCATTTTATTCCACCTGGAATTTGTTTTCATGAGACATCAATGAAGTTTCATTTACAAAGATTTCCCAAAGTCTTCTAAATATAGGGAATGAGGTATTCCTACAGAACATTCTCCTTCATTGCTGTAAAATTTGAGACCACCAACTTTTCTGTCTTGAAATTTTGACCTTCCCTGGTGTATCAGTACTATTTTTAAGTTTCTTCCTACTTTTTTCCTACTCTCTCCTGTTATCTTATTCCTCTTTTTCCTTCCTCCTTCTCATTGTATTAATACTTATTTCCCACAGCTAAAATCTTGGATATCTGTCTTATCTTGATTGCTTCCCTTGACTCAGTTCTGGCCCACAGTATCAAATATCACTTTAATTAGGAGGCCTTCCAGATTGGTACTTTTAGCAATGATGTCTCTGAGTTCCACACCTGCTTCTTCAAACCTCTACTCAAACTCAGCAAGAACAAAACTCAACCTACAGTCTCCTGCAGCCTTCAACTAGTTTCATTCTTCTCCCCATTTCTCTGTTGATAATATTTTTTGGTCCATCAGTGCCTCAGTCATATGTACTCAAAACTTCAGAATCATTTTTACCTCTCCTTTATCCCTTATTTTTGTTTAGTTAACAATTTCTATCCATGCTTCCCTTAAAGATTATTATTATTGTTTGTATCTGTCCTACATCTCTATTCCAACAGATTAACATTCCAAGGCAAGAACTGTTCCTTGTAGGTTTGGACAACACCTTAGCTTCTCTCCATACATGCACCCTCTCCATTCTTCAGTGTTTATCACACACTTCTACTAGAGTAATCATCCTAACGTACAACTCTTATCCTGCTATTTCCAAAATTTAAAAAAACCCTTTAGAGTATAAATGATAAATTCCAACATTTTCATCCTAGTTTCCAAGGCCCTGTATGATTTGGTCCTATTTGCTATAGTTTCTTCTGAAACATCTCTAAAGTAAGAGGGAAAGGAAGAGAAGAAAGGATAAAAAAGAGAAGGAAGAAAAATGAAAAAGAAAAGAAAAAAGAAGAAATAGAAGAAGGGAGGAAAGTGGGGGGAAAAAGAAGGGTATTTTTGTTGGAAGTGACAGATTCCAAACTCAGAATAAATTAACCACAAAAATGAAATTGTTGACACATATAACTAGGAATGTAAGAGCTGAATCTGGCTTCAGGATAGTTGGATCCAGGATCTTACATGATATCATTAGAATACTATGTCTCTCTCTATTTCATAGCCCTGTTTTCCTCAGTGTCTGCTACAGAGTCAGGGTCTCTCTAAAAAGATGGAAAAGATGAGTACTGGTTTAGCAAGCCAGTTTAGATAGCATCAGCAACTTTCTAGCATTAACTATCATTGGCTCACCTTGGACCTTGTGCCTAATACTGAACCAATCACTATGACCAAGGACAGCAAGCGTTATACTCATTAAGCAGATCCTCGTGTCTGGAGCTAGGAAGTAGTGTGAGCCTCACCTGAAACAAATGGACTAAGAGTGGGACAGAGGAGACTCTCCAAAGAGATTCTGATACAGCAACACACAAACTGGAATGAGTTAGGGAGCAGGATAATCTAATAATCTGGAATTGCCAATTTCATTAATCATCCATTGGTAAGATCTTGTCAAGTTAATTCAATTTTATTTTTGCTTTAGTTTCCTTCTCAAAAAAAAAAAAAGTGCATAGACTTTATCCCACCAGCTGCTCCCAAAAAACAAGATCCTCAAATGAACCTTAACAAAGTACTGCCAACATCACAAATGGCAAATATTCAGAGTTAAGTATGGGCCATTCCTCACAATGTTAGTTTATATGTGTATGGAGCTTTTTATTTTAAAGCACTTTCATGTTAAATCTTATTTAATCTGAATAGCAACATCACAAAATATGAAGTTTTTCATTTTACACAGGATGCATTTGTTTCTCAGGCCACAGCAAAAGATAATCCCCTGAAAACTCCTTCAATTGCCACATAGATTTGGTCCTTTCCTCCCCTCATATTGTCATTCTTTCTAGTAAAGTCACTTGCAAAGAAAGCATATGGAGGTTGCTCTATCAGGCACCATTTTTTGATAGGCTGACACCTGCACGGAGGACATTGCATTTCCTCTTTACTCTCCTTCCCCACCAAAAAATAGATTCCTGTTGACCACACCCCCACCCCATCCCAAGAACAGCTACATCTTTCTCAAAAATTATAATATCTTTGCTTCTTCCAGTTTTGTAGTCAATCAATTGGAAAACCAAAATCAAAACCAAACAACCAAGAAACATATAATAATTTTTATATATAAAAGAAATAAGAATATACTAGTCTCCTCACTACTATTCCAATTTTTTTTCTACAGCAAAATATAGCTAATGAGTTTTAACTCTCCTTGGGTAGTAGCTATTTGTAAGATTCAGAAGCACAGTTTACACTTTACATGTTCTCAACAAGAATAACTTTGACATTTTAAAAGGTATAAATTCAAAGAAATAATGTACAACTATAGAAGTCCCTATTTTTGAATCCACTCCTCCACAATATCTCATAGTTGTCTGCACACAGTAGCTACTTAAAACTACTTTCTTAAAATTAATTAAAACGTTGTTTTTGGAGATCCTAAATACCAAGCTTGCTAGAGAAAAACCTTTTTAATTCAGATTTCATTAATTCACATTCTATGTTCTTTCAATTAAGGACTGACTGAATTGCCTACCTTATTGATAAGAAATATGACATAGTAAATAAGGGGTAATATTCGGTTACAATATAAGGGAATATTTATCAACTTTGAAAAAGAGTTTTTGCTCTCACATTTACATATCAATTATATAATGTAATTATAATAAATATTTGTTGAGTACTGATTGGGAGTGCAAGGAATTATGCTAATACTAGTTGCTCTGTATTATCTTATTAAATCCTCACCAGAAACCTATGAGGTAATCTGTTCTTTACAGATACAAAAATTGCAAAGAGAAATCACACAGGTGGTATCTATAGAGGTTAGAATACCTCAAAACATTAGGCTCTTAATCAATACACTGTACTTATTCTAAGAGGCAAGCACTCTTCAGAATGGTGCATTACTGTGGTAATTTTATTTTTATACATGCTTTAAAGTAGAACATCTTAGCAAGCAATATTTTGATAGCATATTTTAGTTATTTTGTACATTGGAAAGTAATTAAGCACAATCTTTCTTAATCTCTTCCAAATAAGTCTTCTTATAAGCTGCTGAGACTCCTAGACTTCTCTACTGCACTTACTAGCACCTAGTATGTTCACATGCTGTATTCCATACCTGCAGCCCTCACTCACATTATCATAATTTCTAACACAATCCTTGCTGCCAGCTCAGTTTTCAAGAGCCATATTAAATTCTTTGAATATCAAAGTTAGTCTTGTTAGAAAATCTATTTATTAGTCCTAAATTTTAAATAATGAAGATTAATTGCTGTTGATAGAGGTAGGAAACTAATCTTCCCTATAAATCCAGAAATATTTAATTTCCCACAAAAGCCTCATTCTAATACTTTCATCTTTCCTGCAATGCTGTTTCCCTGGTGGGAAGATCAGGTCAATGTGTTCCACATTTTTGGACAACTTTCTATGTTGGATCAGAAATGTATGGCAACGAACAGCTGTGGAGAAAATAGAATGCATCGTGCCGGGTAAATGCTGGCCAGTTCTCACTGCAATGAATTCCCACTACTTTAGAACAACAGCCACACAAACTATATGCTCCATGTCTTTATTTTAGCTCAGCCTTGCCCTTTATAGGGTACATATAAGAGAAATATGCTGGTGGTATTTGATTCTATGTCAACAATCTATAGCGCAGAATCTATCCTGGGTATTTCAATTATCTCAAGTTCAAAGACCATTTTTCTTATATGCCCAACAGAGACAAAAACAAGAGCTCTTCCCAGACTACTGTGCCTAACGGCCATGCAAGAGTGAGTCGGTTGTCCAAGGTGTGCTTTCATGGAAAAAATTACTAAACCCCAAAACAAATCCAACATTTCTCTCTCCTGCCCTGTCAGTCTGTCACCTTTCCCAAGCATGGAACAGCTCACTGTAAGCAGACCACATGTTCCCAGCTGTGTCTGACTCATATCATGACTGTGAAACCAAATCAGCATCTTTCCAGTGTGGGAAAAATCTGAACTTAATCAATTCCCCATGTAGAAGGCATTTCCCACTTTGTTCATCCTCTCTGGAGGAGAGCATGAGAAGCAAGAGAGTCACCTAACTTGGAGACTTGGTGACCTAAACTCATCTAGCTAAGACACGTAATAAAAAAATAAGATTGCAGATGAGTCTCCTCCTAGAATGTACAAAGAAAAAACACAGGAACAACAATGAAACCATGGATCCTGGGCAAGAAAACTAGTCAGGGTAAAGTAAGTAAGGACAAATAACAGAAAAAACAAAACAAAATTCTGAAAACCCTTTCTCCCCTCAACCAGCAATTGTCCATAGCAACCTATTTCAGTCACAAATAAGAGTGCCACTGGCCAACCAAGACAATTAAAGCATTTTTATTGTCCAGCACAAATGATCTTATGTTAAATATGCTATCAAATAGGATAAATGAGTGGAACATGTGGGCCACGCTATTGAATGAGACAGAAAGATTCAAGGTGATTGCAGTGTATATCAACAATGGGTCACAAACTGTAGTCCAGTGCAAAGGCAAAAACATTAAAAATAAAAAACCCTAGAGATTTTTTTAAACCAAAGTGGTATAATGGGTACTTATTTATCCACCATTTGTGTATCCTCCATGAGCTTAAGAAATAAAACCTTCAAAGCACAATTTAAGTCTACATGCCTTTCCCTGAGAACATCATCCTTACTTTCTGCCATAGGTTAGCACTGTCCTGAATTTGGTGTTTGTCTTTCCCAAAAAGGTCTTTATACTTCTACTATATATGTATTAATAAAAAATGAATTCCTGATCTCAAGTGATTTCCTTCCTTCGCCTCTCAAGTAGCTGCGACTACAGGTGTGTGCTACTGCACCCAGCTTGTTTCTAGTTTTTTTTTTTATTACCGATAATGCTGTTATAAACATTCTTGCATATTCTTCTTGCGTATATAGTTGTGTTTCTTTAGGGCAGGGGTCAACAAACTATGCCTGTGGCCCAAATATGGTCCACCATCTGTTTTTACAAATAAAGGTTTATTGGAACACGGTCATGTTTAGTTGCTTATATATTGCCAGTGGCTGCTTTCATACTACAATAACAGAATTGAGTAGTTGTGACAGAGATTGTATGGTCCACACAAAGCTGAAAATATTTATCTGATCTTTTACAGAAAAAGTTTTCCAATCCCTACTTTAGGGTATAAACTCAGCGGTGACGTGGCTGGGTTGAAGGCTCTGTGAGAACTAAGTGTTACCAAATGTTCCCAGATATTCTCCAAAGTAATGTACCAGTTTACACTTCCCTCAAGAATGTAAAAGCATCCCCATTCTCATTGTTCCTCATGCTCACTAACACCTGAAATCTCAAAAGTTTTTAAATTATTCCCATTTACTTTGTGGTTTTATTTTAAATATCCTGAAGTTGTTATAAACATTCATATCTATATCTGTGAGGTATATTGTATGTTTCAAGAAAATATAAGAAATGGTAGAGCAATGGAAGAACTCCAAGCCAAGGTCAGGATAAGGCACAAAAGTGAATATCTCCCCATTTGGTTCCACTTAGAGCTCCTCTGCCCAAACCCTACATCCCACTCTCTTTTGTGACACCCCCACCCCAGGCACACACTATTGCTCAGGATCTGTCTGTCTGGATCATGTGGCCCAAGTTGTTCCATAGCTTTTAATTTGCTGCCTGCAATGTATAAATTTCTACTTCTTCCCTTCCCAGACAAACCATACAACTAAGTGTATTCCCAGAAGCTTTTGTTGACTAAAGAGAAGAAAAGAGAAGAGAGGAGGACTGCCTTTTTCAATATAGAATGCTTGGTCTCCACATTGCACCACCTAAGGGCAGATAGGGCCAGCCAGTTAGGCAGGAGAGAGAACACAGTAAAAGAAAGAAGGATTCATCTATGCCTCCTAGGGTGATGCTCCCTGTCTAGGTGTGTTTGGGATTATCTGGTTTTGATTATGCTGTTCAATGAAAGGAAATTAGCTCTTTATTTCTTCTTTGTCTTCCCAGCACATGTGACATTCCTCTGAAACACCAAGTGCTGATTGATAGTCTAGATTATTATTATTTCATTTATTTAGTTGACCATGGCAAGGGAAATCCTCTTCCTCATGTATATTTCTATATCTTGGGTAGATAAATGAGGCAAGGGGGTAGCTGGAGATAGGTAATAGGATAAGAAGTGAAGAAAGAATCTCATGTGTGGCAGTTATTGGAACATACCTAGAGCACTGAAATCCTGGCCTATGTGTCTTTTTTATAGTAAAGGCTGTTGACCACTTAAGGAGTGGGGAGGAGGATGAAAGAAAAGAGGGGAGAATTGGTTGAAGGAAAGAATAGAAGACTCATAATGAACAAAGAGAATAACAGCATGGGAGAAAGTTGAAGAAGAGGGCTGTTTAGTAATAGCTATGATAAATACTGATTAGCCTAATTCCAGCCACAGTGACTCGTATGTTAGCCTATCATATTTAGAGGACATGAGACAGAGACTTCCCACCCTGGGGGGTTGGTGAATGATTCAGGATGGCATAGGCTCAAAGCCCTGTCCAGGGCAAACTTCCCAGAGAGGCAACGAACGAGCTGGTGCTGTGTGCTGAGAGGCCACTTTAGCAATCATGGCCGTGGTCACGGGATACCTTGGGGCTGACTCAACAAGTTTTCTTCTGAACACTCTGTGCATGGGTACAGAATCATCTGAGGCCAAAAGTTTTGTTCCCAAAGATTTTCCTCCTGCATCACGGGCAACCTCCTCTTATATTGTCTTTCTTCTTCTTTTTTTTTTTTTTTAAATCAGACTAGTTGTCTACCAAAAATTTCTAGCTTTTCAACTTTATCTGAGCATGCTTTCATTTTACAGGCATCCTGTGTTCAACAAATTTATTAAGGGCCAAGTCTGTGAGTTTAAGTAGGGAGAATACAAAAATTAAAAAGACATGGTCCCCGCCCTCAAAAACCTCAGACATTTAAGTTATATTTTGGAAAAGAAAGAATGAGGACAGGAACCAAGTGTCCAGGGAGGGTAGAAGAGGGAACAATGAACTTTGCCTGGGGAAGTCAAGGAAAATTTCTCAGAAGGTGATGTTTTAGCTGAATTTTGAGGCATAATGGTGAAAGGGGAGAAGGATAGTCTCAGTTGAAGGACCAATCTATACAAAGAAAGGCAAAACAGTGTGGAAACACATGATATGTTTAGGGGAAATGTTTTGAAATAATCACCCTTAGGTATGATAAATCCCGGCCTCATATCCTCAAAATATCAGCACACGTACCTGAGAAAGTATCAGCATGTTTAGAATGGGTTGGGGCCAGAGAGTGAGGTATATGCCAGCTAAGGAATTGTGATTTTATTCTCTGGGGGCCTGCACATCTCACTAACTTGAAGTTAATTCAAGTGAATCAACATCTAGCTTTCAGCTAAATACATGATTAAGTCTCTTATGACATATTTTGGCCAAGAAGGAAAAATATAGGCTCTATGATGGCACATTTGATATATCCTGTGATCATCTTCAGATATTGGAAGAACTGTCAGGTGGAAAAAGGATTTCACATTTTATGCCCATATCCAGAGGAAGAGCTGAAATCAATAACATTGCAGGGAATCATATTACTGCTCTGGGTAAGAAAAAAGGAAGTTTCTAGGCAATGCCTAATAATTATGTTAATAGGAAAAGAAAATGCTCCTCTGCACACGTGCTCATGTCTTGGCAGAAGTTGTCAATGTTATCTTTGGTTTTAGTAGTGATATGTTTTGGTTTGATTTTTTTCTGATCTCCCAAAACTGTCGAAGAGTGGACAGTATATTTTTAAAATTCCAAATAGATGCATTTTAATGTCATTGAAATGACTTGCCCTCACAAATGATAACTTCCCTATACTTCAAAGTGTCCATTGTTAGATTGGAGAATAAAATGTTATTCTCCATTATAACATTATAACATTTTATTCTCCAATCTAACATCCTTAGCTCACAAAGAAATATTGAGGTCAAAGGAAGAAAAAAATATGGAGGGATAAGGAAGGGTAGAGAACAGAGATACAAAGCAAGAAGTGATAAATATGTAAAATGGAAAGTGACAAGTTTCCTTCATGCTACAGTGAGGATGGTGACTTAAAAGCAAAAACTATTATCATCCAGAGATTAAGAATATAACTTCATTGAGAAGTCAACATTAAACAGTTCATTAGAAAGAAGTCTTATTGTTAAAAAAAAAAATATTCCCAAACAGCTATTTCAATGAAAATCAGCCTGAAAGGCATAAAAACATTCTTCTGCACTCACTCACTGCTGGCTGCCAATGAAGAATGCTAAGGAGAGCAGGATGGGAGATTTTTGAATAAATGACAAAGAACAAACCAATTTTCCAATGAAAATACATGAGGCAGAGGCTAAATGAATTTTATAGTGAGCCTGAGTTGTTTGTTTGCACTACAAAGGAGAATGTATTTCTGCATTCATTGATATTCTCCTCTGCACTCAGACTCATGCTCTGCCTGCCTGACACAGAGAGAGAAAAAGGAAGAATAAGTAAAGGGTTATGGCCAGAGCCACACTCTTGGCGCTTCATTCCTTCACTCCACCAACATTTAATGAGTACAGGCTCAATATCTGGAACTATCAGATAGAAATATAATTCTTATATGCCACCTCATTCTACAAAAAAAAATTGAGAAATTTTACAAAAATTCATAAAAAAGTATAAACTTAACAGTTGAGAGAGTCAGAAAAAAGAAAAATCACATACATGTAGGCCATCCAGAACCCTGTGTCTATAAGTGTTACAAGGGAATGACAAATTTGACCATAAACTACCCAGTGGCCAATACAGAGAAAACACATTCAGTTATAAGATTTGTGATGAGAAACACAACTTTCCCTATGTACAGAGCTGTAAGCAATTTCTTTCTGTGTCTCTATGAGAGGAATTCTGTAGAGATTTCCAAGTCAAAATGACACGTTAAGTACCCACTGAAATACTCACTTTCACTCAAATAACTAGAAATACTAAATAAAATATATTACACTTAACTTCAGGTATATGAAGGCTTGGAGGAAAGGAATAATGAGAAATATACAGATGCCAGAAATGTGATTTTTGAGGTAAAGTCCAGCAACCTGTGGTATAGGAGGCAGAAGCAGGGAGTTGACCCAGCCAAAAGGTCTGGGATTTCAACACTAACATGAGGATGAGAGTGGGTGCTACAAATTCCACTCCTGTGGTGAAAAAACAAAGTTAGGTTTCCTATTTAAGAACAGGACCTGGAAAGCAAATTATCTACCTAACTCATGGTTGGAAATAGTTTCCCATGTAATTTCCAAAATTTCGGGTCTGTATCATATGATTGTGGAGGTCTAGTTACCCTATCTAAGTTCAAAAAAGCCAGAGCCAAAACACAAGCATAAGAACTTGCCCAGACAGTGACAGCCTCTGCAGACTGGGTAGATGCCCTGCGATAAAACTGCAAAGGGAAACCCCCACTACCCGGGGTACACAAAAGGGAGCTCAGAGAGAGGATAATTGCCCAGGAGAATGAGCTCACAGACCAGAATTACAAAACACATGAGGATGTCTGCATCACAAAGAGAGACAACAGACATAACTCACACCAACGGAAATAATAAAACAATAAAAAGGGTAAAATCCCTTTAAACAAGTACAATTAAAGTCTTCAAAGACATGAAGAAATACTTGTCATGAACAAAAACAGAAAGTTAGGAAGTAGCATATTGATATTAAAAAGCTCCAAGAACTAAATATTAGATTAAAGCAATTGAAAAGAGAATTAGCAAAGTTGAAGAGAAGCCTAAGGAAATTTTTCAGAATGAAAGACAGAAAATAAATTGAATTGGATTTCTTTTTAAAAATTAGAAGACATGAAGGAGAGTGTAACAGGATTTAAATTTTTTTTTAAATAAAACCCACAAACATTGAAGAGACATTCCAGAAAGAATTAAGAAGAGACAATATTCAAAAAGATAATTATTCAAAAGGATAATTAAGTTGAGAATTTTCCAGAAGTGAAGAAAAATGTGAGTCTTCATATTTAAAATGCCCCTGACATACACTAGTGATATTGGAGAATATCAAAGTTGTAGAGAAATCTTACAATTTTCCAGAGAGGAAGTAAAAAAAAAAAAAAGATTGTTACTAATAAATAGCTATCAAGAGTGAGGGGAGGAGGGAGAAAGAGGGAGGGAGGGAGAGCATACACACAGGAGTGTGCACAAATTAAATATGTCAGGAATTTAAAAGGGTAACTAACATAAGTTGTAATTATCATTTGAAAAAATAAAATAAGAATCTTTGGCAATTTAATGCCAACAAATTTTAAAATTTGATAAAATGGGAAATTTTCTAGAAAATATTGAACTTCCCATACTAACCTATAAAATCTCAATATATATATAATTGAGATCTCAATTATATTGAGATTTTTCAATCTCAAATAAATCAATAAATATTAAAGAAATTGAGCCAGGAGTTTAAAAAAATCACCCTTCTCCAAAGAGTCAGAACCATATAGTTTTATCAAACATAAAGGCACAGATAATTCCTATCTTATCTAAATTCTCCCAAATAATAAAACAGAAAATATTATCTAACTGATTCTATGATGTTAGTATGATATTTATACCAGACCCAGAAAAAGAGAGTGTAAGAAAAGGAAAATATAAGCCAATCTCACTTATGAACATGGTTGCAAAACTTTTAAATAAAACACAAGTTAAGCAAGTCCAACTTTACACCTATATGCCTATATCTACATCTATCTATATACCATATGTATATAAAGTTATAGCTATTATATGTACAAAATACAACATGATCAAGTGGGCTTAGAAGTATAGTTTATCATTAGAAAACCTATCAAATGTAAATACATTAGGGAAAAATAGAGACTTAAAAAGTCACAGAAAACCATAAAGGACAAGAAAGGTACATTTGACTACGTACAAATTTTAAATGACCATCTCAAATTTTTAAAAACTTGATAAAAATGCAATAATACCCATTCATAATTAAAAGAAAGAAAAAAGCTCAGCAAAGTAGTAATAGAAGAGAACTTCCTTTTAAGTGGAGCTTTCAAAAACTAACAGCAAATATCTTATGAAATAATAAACTTTAGAAGCAAACTCTGATAGCAAGAATGAGAAAGAGATATTATTTTTCATTATATCATAAAACTTATGTGTGGAATTGAGAAAACACTTTAACTCAGATAGGAGTATTCTATTTTATAATGTTTTATATATTAATGCATAAATTAAATTATTCAGAATTAAAACATTAATAAATTCTACCACTACAATTTTTCTAATTTACATAAAGAAAGCTAATTGTCTATCCAAAGAAACATTGGATAGCTAGCCTATCCAATGCAATAAGAAAAACAAATGAGACATAAAGATGAGAAAGGAAGAAAAAAACAACTCATAGATGATATAATTTGCTATATAGAGAAATCCAAGAAAAGCAAAATGCAATTATTTTAAAATTAAGAGGGTAATTCAGCAAAGCTGCTGAGTTCAAGATTGATATTCAAACATCTATATATATTTTTATACTTAGTAACCAATTAGGAGTTGTAGTAGGAAAAAAATCTGTTCAAAATAGTATCAAAAACTCAAAAGCATAGAATTAAAGCTAATCTGAAAATACACAAGAGATTTTTAAGCTAAAATATGCACAAAGCTATTGAAGACATAAAGGATAATTAAGTAATTAGAAAAACAAACCATGTTGAATAAGATTTAACATTTCTTAAAATATTTCTTTCCATAATTTGTGAATTTATGCAATTCCAATCAAAAGTCTGTATAAGAATTTGCAAAGACCTTAACAAATTGATTATAAAATTCACTTTGTAAAGCTGTATAAATATCAAGAAATTTTTTAAAGGATAACATTAGAAAGAAGTTTGTGCTACCACATAGCAAGACATCAAAAATAATCAACAAACATGGTTGTTATCTCCACAAAAATGTACAAATAAAGTAATAGGACAAAATAGATAGTCCTTTAAACCTAAGGCGTGAAACTATAAGAATTCTAGAAGAAAATGTTGGAAAAACTCTTATAGACATTGGCCTAGGCAAAGAATTTATGAAGAGGACCCCAAAGGCAATCACAGCAACAACAAAAATAAATAAATGGGACCTGATCAAATTAAAAAGCTTCTGCACAGCCAAGGAAACTATCACGAGAGCAAACAGACAACTTACAGAATGGGAAAAAATATTTGCATGGTACACATCCGATAAAGGGCTGATAACAAGAATCTATATAGAGCTCAGGAAAATCAGCAAGAAAAAATCAAACAACCCTATCAAAAAGTGGGCAAAGGACATGAACACAAACTTTCAAAAGTAGATAGACTAATGGCTAACAAACATATGAAAAAATGGTCAACATCTCTAATCATCAGGGAAACGCAGATCAAAACCACAATGAGATAGATATCACTTATCCCTAGTGAGAATAGCCTTTATCAAAAAGTCCCAAAACAATAAATGTTGACGTGGATTCGGAGAGATAGGAACACTCATACACCGCTGGTGGGACTGCAAACTAGTGCAACCTCTGTGGAAAGCAATATGGATATACCTCAAAGAGATACAAGTAGAACTACCATTTGATCCAGCAATCCTATTCCTGGGCATCTACCCAAAAGAACAAAAGACATTCTATAAAAAAAGACATCTGCACTCGAATGTTTATAGCAGCACAATTCACAATTGCAAAGATGGGGAAACAACCCAAGTGCCCATCGATACATGGGTGGATTAATAAAATGTGATATATGTATACCATGGAGTACTACTCAGCCACAAAAAACAATGGTGATCTAGCACCTCTTGTATTATCCTGGATAGAGCTGGAGCCCATTCTACTAAGTGAAGTATCACAAGAATGGAAAAACAAGCACCACATGCACTCACCATCAAATTGGTATTAACTGATCAACACTTAAGTGCACATATAGTAATAACATTCGTCGGGTGTCGGGCAGGTGGGAGAGGGGAGGAGGGGATGGGTATATACAC
>CM052439.1:105666280-105696608 GCA_028533085.1 Varecia variegata | reverse complement strand
GAGAAACAGGAGCACCGGCTCCCTGAGTGTTGCAGCTTCAGCAGTTCAGAGAGGGGAAATGGGCTTTGTTTCCACCTCTAAATCCCTGATAAGGACACTGACTGGCTAGGATATAGGATCAGTTGATTCACACGGAGACTTTTTTAGGAAGCTTAGGGATGACTGTGAGGGATGCAAGGCACTTTAGAAAGGGGTGTGATGCTAAGAAAAGTGTTTGAGAAGGAAAATGCTTATACTAAAAACATGCATATTATGGAGAAAAACAGTACCATAAATATAGGTATTCATCCTAAAAATTTCAAATGCCACATTTTGCATTTCTTAACCTATTCAACTTGAAATTACAAATGCCCAAAACCTCACATCAAAATGCTAACCTGAAATAGCAGTGATTCATTCCTGTTATCCTTCCCCAAAAATAGTTAATTTCACCATTAATTATTTGAACGAAATGTTGAAATGCATTTATCTTAAGGACTCGCTGCTGCTTTGTATTCTTCCCAGTGTTTCACTAAACCCACATTCTCTCCTACTGCCTATTTGTCTTTCTTTAATGAAACCAGCATATATAATTCCTTCATAAGTTAATTTGCTCATTCTTCTAGTTAGAGTGAAACATTTTTATAATCATAATTGAGGGGAACTGAGCTAACGCCCAAAGTACAGATTAACTATGTCATATCAGGATTTTATTGTATATATTATGTTTTGAGGCCTAACATTTTACCAATTTCAAATAATAAACCATATTATAAGAATAATTACTGCCCTCATTTAGAAAAGACTGTGTAACAGCTTCCAACTTAAATAGAAGCTCTGTATATTTCAATACTACAGTGAAAAAGTATAGGTAAAAGCATGATAGACAAAATTGATATTTGTTCTGTGGCATCCCTGACACTCCAAGAAATATAGGCTCTACAGCCAGTGTACCCCGGAAACAACTTTGGCATCTGTTTTCTGGAATACTCCTCTTTGCCATACCCCAGTACCTTCAATGCAGGTCTGCCGTACCATGAGCCCTGAAGGCTAGAGTTTAGCCTGCAAGGGAGCAGGACCTTCATCTGACTCACTTGGCACTATATCCCAGCACTCAAATAGTGCTGAGACCATAGTAGGCAATCCGTAAATATCGAATACATAAATGAATTACATGAAGTATTTATATTCATAAGCACTGAGTCAAAACATCCTTCAAGCAACAAGAGCAAAGTTAAAACGAAGAGGTCAGTGAGGCAGAGACAAACATCCTATAATTGCTTTCTTCCTTTAAAAATGCCCCTTCATATGCATACACACAGTAAGTTTTTCTTCACATACCAAAGCTGAATAATTCCAAACTCCTTTCATCCCAGTTCTGTTACTGCTTGAGGATAAAGCTCAGTCTCTAAAGGACAAAGAAGTTTCTTGCCGAGAGTCGGCCAGATGGCTCAGGACACAGCTCTGAAGTCCATTCTGACTGTCCAGTGTCTCTTTTGACAAATAGCATGATTGCACTGCCTGGAAAAGTAATTCCTTCTATCAGGAGATGCTGGCAACAGAGTCATTCTGGACCATAAAAACTAAAAGGAAATGATGAGACTGTCAGCAAACTCAATCAGTAGGATGAGATCAGCTTTTATTGGGCTCCTTGGTTAACCAGACAGCACATAGCATAATCTGTGAATTAAAGCTGTCCAAGCCAAACATCTAGTTTCATACAGCACACCACATGTCTTTCTGCTGCACCCAAGACATTTTCCTAATTAGCAGAAATGAAGAGCATATGGTGGGAGAGAGGGGATGTGCAGACATCAGGAGTTTGAGAGGCTTATGGGGTAATCCAGGGGGAGACATATAAAAGCCTAAAGATCAATAATGGCCTAAATCACAGCTAACATGTACTAAACACTTGCTAGGCACTGTACTGAGAGTGGAATCTATGCAACCTCACAACTCTTGCAATAATCCTTTAGTATGCTCTATTTTAATCTTCATTTTACAGATAAGCAAAAAGAGAATGAGAGAGATTAAAAGACTTGTTCATAACTGACAATGATAGAAATAGGATCTGAGCCAATGTCTTTCTGAATCTAGAGTCTAGAATCTCCACATATACTGTCTTATAGAAAAGAATTCTAAGCTGAATCTCCTTTTTCTCTGCCTTCCCTCACAACCAAGCTTCTTGTGGCCATTGTTTCTCTCCTTTGAATTCAGTTTCATTGGTCTCCAATGATAGCTGTCACTTCCTATCCTAACCACTCTACTGGACCTGAGTGCACCAGGTAAGATGTTTTTGGGTACAACTAGCAGACTACCCAACAAACAGGAGCTTCCCTCAAATACCAGGAAAGGGCAAAGCTGAACAGGCCCATGATTTGTTCAGTAGCTCAACCACATTATCAGGGATCCAAGCTCTTGCTATCTTTTGTCCTACCCTCTTCAACATGTTGGTTTTTATCTTCCAGCCAGTTGCCCCATGATTGCAAGACAGCTGCACTCCCTCCCCCACCTGCGTCCAAAGTGAGGAGGGAACAGGAAAATACCACAGCTTGTACATTTTTCTCTTTATATCAGGCAAGAAATCAATCATATGTCCCTTATGTCTCACTGGAGGTATGTTTTAGGGCCATCGCTAACTGCAAGGGATGCTAGGAAAGCAAGTGTCTAGCATTTTTACAGCCTCAGTTGTGGGAGTCAGGTTCTAGGCTCCAGCAACATTCAAGAAGAGGAATGACTGTTGAGTAAGCAAAGAGAAGCCTCTGCCACCTCCCTGCTAATGCAGAGGACTGCTTTCAGCCCTTGCTATACTGGACTTTTGTCCTATGGGGTACCATTGCCTGATTTCCTACTTCCTTATACTCTTTCTTTCCAGGTCCCAGCTCGTGCCTGTTTTTCCTCCCACCTCTTTAGCCACTACTTCTCAGTCTCTTCCCCCAGTACCTCCTCATCATCACAGAAATGAGACCACCAGACTCATTCAGGGAGCACAAAGTGGAGTGCATCCAAGGCCCAGGCCAAAAAAATAAATACGTGAAAATGGCCCTGAGTGACAGGGAGCACTGGGGAGTGTGGTAAACTGCAGAATGCATGTCCATTTTAAAAACACTCAGATTCACATTTTAAAAACACTGGGCTAAGAAAAATTTATCTTGTAGGACAATGTATCCTGTGGACTTTCACTTTGTAACATCCAAATGATCTCCAATTCTTTAATTCTAACATTTCTGTGTTAATTCTTCTGAGTAAATTAAATGCTCATGGAAGCCCCTTAAGACCACAGGTGATATGTGCCAGTCACTGCTCTCCGAGCTGAAGCCTGCCAGGTAATTATTAGCAGGGACACTGGATAGAGGACTGTGTCAGGGACACTTTGACTCATTTCAGAGCTGTAACTACAAAGTCAGCCCAGTCATGGGAAGATGCTGACATGGCACCTGCATGCTTACAGAACTAAAGGCTTACTTCATGCAACGCAGCTTTCTAAGCAAGTAAAATCAATGCCACACACAGGTGTGACTAGGTCACAGGACAATGTCCCTACTGAAAAATCCTTAATAGTCCTATCTGGAGTTTTGTAGTTAAAAAATTCATTCCTTTAGATTGTTTTGATTTTGCTTGCTCAAGAGTCTTTGGTTATTAATATAATGCAAATATCTATGGGCAGACTCTCATATTTGTATCAGGTAATGCCTTCCCATAGTCAAGGGCAATAAATAAGGAGAGGAGAAAAAAAGGGAAGACATAGAGAACATATATAAAAGAGAACATATATAATAGAGAACATACATAAAAACCTGCAGTGCAGTTGGTTCTAATCCCACACACACACACACACACACACACACACACACACACACGTGAGATTTTGATAGGCCACCTCCTCTGAGAATTACTCCATAAATTATAGGAAACTAAAATGGGCAATTTTTATTTTATAATTTAGATTATATATTGAAAATGGAATATTTCACATACAAATCCACACTTTTGTCTTCATTTGCAAAACTGGAAGATCTGAAAACACTGAGTCTGCAGCTCCTCATGGAAACAGTCAGCACTGAGTAGTGGCTGCTCCTGTCAGACGCAGCGTGTGTTCTACGTCTGTCACCGTCCTCGCCCTTGCCCACTGTGGTCTCTACACGGAAAGGAATAGCAGTTGCCATTTATCACCGTGTTTTTGCTAGAGCTTTTCTAAATAAAGAAATATTTCTTATAATCATGCCTCTAGGAGTGGGAAAATAAAATACCTAATAGGTAGAATGTTTTTAAAATAGGGAGAAAAGTATATGACAGAGATTTCTGGTGTTCACCAACATCTGTGTTCTCTTCTTGTTCCTGAGTCCAGCATTTCTCAGCCCTTTTGGATCTAGACCAAAGGAATGTGAGCAAGTGAGACAAACACAGAGGTTGAAAGGGTTAAAAATGGATGTACCTTTTTCCTACTTTTTCTTCTAGCCACATGTAAAAGATTGAGTGGAGGGGTAGGGGGTGGTGGAGCCACAAACTGGAAGGCAACTGGATTCCTGAATGACAGCATGGAGCAGAGTCCCTTAACCTACTCTGCTCTGTAATGAGAGTGAGAATTGTATTCTGTTATGACACTAAGATTTGGGGGTAGTTTGTTACAGCAGTTAGCCTGCCTTAACTAAAATAGAACATATATTTTTCTAGAAGTGAAAAAATCCTACAAGTTCCACAAGGAACAAAATCTATCCCCTACTGCTTCATTAATTTACATTACCTTTCAGGTCTCTGTAGGTATCCCAACCCTGGAATAAGATAAAGATGAGAAAATGGGTTATAACAATGGCAACTCAAACAAAACTGGCTAGGGGAGCCAAGATTTGTGGAAGTGAAATGTAAAATGTGTGCCTGGAGAGGGTAGGGAAAGAAATAGACAGAGGGAATCTATTTCACAATTTTCCTCAGGGCTGACCCTGGCTAATTCTTTGTATTCTCCTTCTCTACTCATTACCCCTTCCTCTCACATACACACTCTCTCTCTTTCATATTCAATGTCTGCATATCATTTGCACTTTCTATTTGTTGATCTTGAAACAGCCTTTGGAGTTTTATAAATTCCCTGTTAACATGAAATGATGAATTTAAGATTCATGGCATAGCCATTAAGGGTGATAATGTGACCCTAGGCTCCCCAGCTAAAGAGATCCTCATTTGGGGAGAAAATGACAGAGGTCTAGAGCAAGAATTTCAGTTGGTTTGAATTAGGTTTTTTGGAACAGAGGAACACTGATTCACTCAGGCTAAATCAAGGTAAAGGGGAAAACTACAAAAACAGAGACTTCAGGAGAATCAACGGCCAAAAGAGAGCAAATCCCACAATAACAGGAGTTGCATGGGGGAAGCTCTAGGGATGTCATTGGCAAAATTCACACATCATCTCTTTAACGGCCCTCCTATTTAAGGAAGCCAACTACTCTCTACATCTCTGTTTCTCTTAGTACAACTTCTTAATTCTCCTACATCACTAACTGGTTTCCTCAACACCTACTCCGCAACTTTTTTCTACCTCAAGACTTCTATTTACTTATTGCTTCTTCTTTTGTTACAACTTTTATTTGTCCACAACCCCTCACAGCTCCTATTTGATTTCATGACATTTATCCACGTGTAATTTTATCTTCCACCCAACTGCATTGTGAGCTCCTACTGTGACTTGCCTGAGTCTAGCCCAGTCAACTCTGGCCAGGGGGAAGCAGAGATTCGTCGTACTGAAAAAGGCTACCTGGCTGTGGTCCTGACATAGCCACTATAACATTTACCAAGCTATTAAGTCCCAGTGGATAAGTTTCACAGATCTGTGTCATATAGTTTTATCAGGGTTTAACTCAAAGCTTATGTGAATAAGCAAGGCAGCCTATATGCATTCTTTGGCCAATATTCATAAGCGTTGGCAAAAGCTAAATGTGTAAGTATACATAAGTGTCCCCAACAGGGCTCAAGATCTAAAATGAATTTCACATCTTCATCTACCAACCCTGCCTGCCATGCACACACCAAGCGGTTTTTAAAATACAGGTAACTGTTAACATTTTTTGATGAAGTAATATATGCAACCAGAAAACATCAAATATTATATAAGGAAACTAAAAAATTAAGTCTCCCTGACTTCCTACCCCAGGCTTCTATTTCCCACCCCAGAAGATAACAACTGTGCTTCCATGATTTTTTATACAAATGGATTCCAATTTAAATGAACAAAAATAGCTGTAAAGGTGAAACAGGGAAGAAAAGCAATCCTACCCACTTTGCTTGGACACTTGTGGGGAACTTACGGAGTGAAGAATGGGCTCCTTTTCTTCCCCCAGGAAGCCCAGTGAGTCCCACTGTCTGTCTAGAAACCAAGGACAGGAAATGCCACAACACAGAGCTGAGTACTTCTACCATATCCCAGTGAAGGCTCTTTGTTCAGGTCAGGTAGCATGCATGGACTCTCCCCAAAATATGTGAGAATGGGTGGGTTAAAGCTAGCTGGTGTCTCTCTCAAAGAAAGACTAGATTTTATGTCCCATTAAATAAGACTGCTGCAGGAATAAAAATCTATTCGTTCAGTAGAGGACTCACAGAAACCCAGCCTGATAAATCAGAATTCCATTTAAACCTTTTGTCCTCCCACCATCATTTATATATGTCAGTAAATTTTTCTCTCTCCAAATAACAAATGTTGAAGGTCTGAGTTAAAATAGATTTTGATGCTTTAGGAAATCCCATAAAGCTTTTGGTGATGGAGACAATGCCCCCCTGCTTTCTCTGTTACCATGACACGAAAATCTCTGAAATTACTAATGACCATCTAAAACCTCTAAAGGAACCCTATCTGAGATTCTTGCCTCCTAATAATCCTCTCTGTTACCCTCTGAGTCCAAGTAATACACTTCTCTTTGCCTCTCCTGTACTCAATTCCCAATTCTGCAGAAATTTCCTATACTGCCCCACAAGAGAAAGCTAATCTCTTGCCCAAGAAATATCAAAGCTGTAGTTATCCCTATAGAAGCTGATACCCTGCCACTTCCTAATGATGATCTAGAACAGGGCTCACCAAACTACAGCCCGCAGGTAAATCTGGTCATCTGTTTATTTGTATAAATATCTCCTTACTGGAAAACAGCCAAATGCAATTATATACATATTGTCTGTGGCTGCATTTGTGCTACAATGGCAGCATAGAATAGTTGCAACAGAAACTATATGGTCCACAAAGTCTAAAATACTTATCATCTGGCCTATACAGGAAATGTTTGTTGACCCCTGATGGAGGAGTTTGGATGGGGCAATCTATCATAAGCATGCTTTTGACAAAATACATAAGACTTGAAAGATAGTGCCCTTAATATAAGAATATTTACTGCTTATCTAACCTAAAGTCCAGAAGTAGGCAGGCCCCAGTTGGTTCATAGATTCAGTGGTGACATCAGAGACCCTGGATCTTTACCCTCTCCCACTCCGCCATCTCCAGCAGGTTGACTTACCACTTCAGTGTTTCCAAATAGCTACAACAGCTACAAGCATGCTCATGGGACAGCAACAAAAAAAGAGCAAAGGAGACCTTTTCTTATGAAATTTTTTTTTATTATGGAAAAAAAAAAAGCTTTCCAAGAAACCCTTGGTAGAAATTCTCAGATTGGGTTGCATGCATAGCCTTGGACCAATCACACAGGGAACTGATATTGCTGTGATGGGTTTGTAGCCAGGGCTATCACACCTAACTGCATATTAGAATTAGAAGTAACCAGCAAATTAGAAAACATCAATGTCTGTGCCCTATCTCGGAGCAATTATGTCAGAATCTCTCAGGTGGTTCCTATTAGTGGTAGTTTTCTTTAACTCTCAAGAAGATTCCAACAGGTAACCAGGAATGGGCAGAACCACCAGTTGGCTAATCATGATTTACCTACTGGCACTGAGCATGTTTCTACATGAACAAAAGCTGGGTTTATTGTCTAGGAAGAAAACGGAACAAATGGTGGCTTTTGGGTTGGCAATCAATGGTGTTTGTCAGTCATCTACGTAGACACTGAAGTAATTCAGATAGATAGAGGGACTTAGGCAGAAGAGATTGTGAGCCAGAATCCTCTCAGAGTCCGCAGTGAATGAGAGGGAGCACCCAGAAAGTTCATGGATAGCAACTCTAAGGAGGGTAAAGGGCCATGAACTTCAATGGGAAAGAAACATGCATGTAAAGATCACAGGAGCTGAGGGTATCCAGGGAGGCAAGTAATATAGGAAAGAAAGGAGTGCTGAGGGTATAATTCCATATTGGGCATGTTGAAGGTAAATTTTCTGTTATTTCAAAATTGCAGTCTCTAAAAAGACCTATCAGTCTAGAGTTCAGAAAAAAAGTAAACTGAGTTCCTTATAGGACATTTTTGAGAAAGATAGGGAGCCTTCTAAGGATTTCCCCAGGGAATAGACTTACACTGGAATTGTCCCAAGAACACTCTATCTATGGGGATGATGGAAATCACTAACCTGGGTGAAGTTGTTCTGTGAGATGTTTAAAATACAAAGAAAGGTAAAGATCTGCACCCTGGGATACAACAAACATAAATCAAGTTTGCTGTCAACAGTTAATAGACTATAGATTTATCCTGAACTCCTTCTGCTCAAGATAATACAAATGTAAATATTTTACTTGATATATTTTAAGCTTTGATAGTAAAATGCAATCACATTCTTTTTAGCTAATAAGAATTATAAAATTATCAGGACAAATTCAGGTCTTCCCATTCCACATCCCTTGGATTGAGTCCTCACTTAATACAAACTCTGATTTGCACATGACTGGTAACTGCGAAATCTGAGTGACCTTTTGGTCTCCAATGAAACACCCTGGGAGAATTGTTTTCCCTGCACTCATTTCAGAACAGTAACTTCTCTACATCATTTAAGATCCTTTGTCAAGGGAATTCAATTAGCATCAGCCTGAGGTCACCTCAGGACTTCCTAAACTTTTTCATCCTGTGAACTCCCCTGGGTTTTCCATGACTCATATCAACTGTTCACAAAAAAAATAAGTTCACATTTCAACTTGCAAATTCCAAGGTAGCTCTGGTCTCCCCCTCAGTATCACATCAGATCTAAAAGGAGGAAGTGCCCAGGGGGAGGCAGTAGGTGGAGAATGCTGGGTCACCCACAGTTCACTGCCTCTTCCCCAAGCAGCTATTTAGAGCACAGGGGCTGCAGTCTCTGTGACTTCCTGAGAACAGCCCATGATCTCCCCATGGGTCAACTCCCAGTTTAGAAAACACTGGGAAAATATTGAACGTCTGTCTGGTATAAAGACAGACTCGGAGTTAAATAGAACCCAGAAACGCTAAGATAATAACATTTACCAAATTTGCTATGTTTAAATTAATAGTATAAAAATATCAGCTTAAATCAATGGGTGAGTATTTTTTGTTTACTATTATTGGTAAAATTAAATATGCTATTTTCATTGCACTATCATAAGCTGAAAATGCCATTCATTCAGCCTCTACTTCAACAAATACTTGAGTGCCTACTATGTGCAAGTCATTGTGCAAGTCATCAGGCAAGTGAAACATAATAACTGCTTTTCAGTAAACAAAAACTCTAAGAAAAAAACCTTTGTAAAAAATACAACATGATGTTATAATATGGCACAAATGTATCAGAGTAAGCCCTGCTGTCCTTGCTAGAATTCAGATGTGTCTGATTTTATCTACAGGCTTGACGTGATGCACCTGCCAGGAATCCAACCACATGAGGCTCTTCCTAGAAGGCATCATGAAGACAGGATCAGGCAGGTAATTTTGGCCTGAAAGAAATGCCTTCATGGTCAGAAAGGAGATGCCATTCTGACTACCTTTGGCTGTCAATTGGATGTTTCCTCTGTCCTTTGAGTAAAAACGGAAAGAGCAGTTTTCACTAACATTTATAGGATATTGGGCCAGACAGGAGCACAGCTTAGTACCCTTTTCTCAAACAGAAAGTGCTATTAATATCATCAAATTTTAAACAAATTCACTCATTCAACAAATATTTACAATGTAGCAGAAACAGTCACAGGGCTGTTTGAGGCCTAAGAAAAACTGGGTAACAAATGAATAATATGAATACACTAGGAAGTAATTTAGCTGATATATTTAAAATTAATGAGATCCATATTGGAATGCAGTGTCCAACTGGTGATGAATTCTTAAAGGATGTTTAGAGACTAAAGCAGTTTCAAAGGAGAATAGCAAGAATGATTAAGAAAGAAAATTAGGTTATATACAGGTTATATAATTCAAGTTACTTAACTAGAAGAGAAGACTAAGGCCTGACTTTATTATTATCTTCATGATAGGAAGGGGCTTTATGCTGTTCTTTTCCTTAAAGGGCCACACGTGAGAAAATGGGATAAATTAAAGCATTTCTTTAGCCATTGATCCAATCAATAAACACATCACATGGACACCTGCCTTGTTGCCTAACACAATAGATTGCAGAAGCATTAAAATAAATACAAAGTAGTCTCTGTCAATGGAAGGTATTTTATTTGGACATAGAAAAAATTTTTTTGAACAACAAGATGATAAAACTCAAGAGCTGGCTGAAGAAGAGTATATAATATAAATGCCTAGAGATTGTCAAGAAGAAAAGTGATTACTATTCAAGATTACTGATAATCTGGGCACAAAGCTAGTTCATAACTCAAGTTCCTTTCTAGATCTGTGATACTAAAACCTGCACCTTAATTTTACAGTCAACAGTTTCCTACAAAGTGATATTAAAAGTGATATATAACTGTGGTGTATATAGCTAGATTTGTATTTGTCCATTGATTAATATTATGACTTCATGCCAAATATTGCTATGTTCATTTCTAATTTCTCTTTAAGTAAAAGTGATATCTAACTCCTTAGATTTAAGGGAAGACATCTGATAATCTCTCTGACAAAGGGTTAAAAATGTAAACTCTGGATCAAAATTATTGCCAATAAACAGATTGCAGTGATAAAATGAGAACATGATAATAAACCCAACTTATTTTATTTTTAAATTGGGTTTTCAGGTTGAATGTCTAGTATTACAGGCTATAAAATGGGCTATGAACACTCAATCGAGTCCTTTTCAAGAAATGTACTAAAAAACATATAACCTGAAAGCATAGAGTCACACCTATCATGTGTTGTTTAACTAGAATGGTAGAGGGAATCTAAATATTTGAAGCTAATGGCTGTTTATCTCTATTCAGATATCCCACTAAAATTTTAAATTCAATATGTCAAGAAAAGAGGTAAGAGAGCAAGAGCAAGAGGCAGGGAATGGGAGGCCTTATCTACCTTAACTCAAATCCGTACCTTGTGCTCATGTCTCTTAATTTAATTATAGATATCATCATCTTTCCGGTTCTTCAGAGTACACATGCCAGCAGTCTTTGACTCTTCATCCTCCCTTGTCCACCAAATTATTTAATAATTCATTTACAACGCAGAAGGTCCCTGACATACTATCATTCAACTTAATGATTTTTCAAGTTTACAATGGGTTAATGGGGGTATTGAATGCATTTTCAATTTATAATATATTTCACCTATGATGGGTTTATTGGAACATAGCCCCATTGTAAGTTGAGAAGCATCTATAATTTACCGGGCACCTATCATATGTCCTGTCACCATACTAGGAGTTAGGGGTGTAAAACTTCCATCACTATATTTGCCCTCAGGTGTATGACCATTTAAACCAATTTTCAATCCCATATGGGCTAGGTGTTTTTTAATCGAAATTTCATTGAGATAATTATAAATTTACATGGAGGTGTAAGAGAAAACAGAGAAATCCCTTACACACTTTGCCCTGCTTCCCCCAGTGGTAACATTTCACAAAATTATAATATATTGCAACCAGGATGTTGCCATTAATACAATCCTCCCGTCTTATTCCTATTTCCCTAGTTTTATTTGTACTCATTTGTGTGTATGTGTGTGTATTTAGTTCTACACAATTTTTTCACCTGTGTAGCAGGTTCACATATCCACCACCACAGTCAAGATACTAAACAGTTCCATCACTATAAGGACAGTGTTGCCCTTCCATAACCACATTCACCTCTTTCCCACCCCGCTCTCCTAGTCCTAATCCCTAGCAACCTACTGTCTTCCACTTCTAAAATTTTGTCATTTCAAAAATGGCACACAAATGGAATCATACAGATTGTAACCTTTGGGGATTGACTTTTTGTTCTCAGCATAATACTCTGGAAATTCATCCAAGATAAATGCAAATGCACTTACCACAATGTAACTGTTCACCTATTGAAGGACATCTGGGCTGATTCTAGGTTTTGGTTATTCCAATAAAGCTGCTATGAACATCTGGGTGCAGGTTTTTGTGTGAGCATACATTTTCATTTCTCTGTGATAAAAGGCCAGAAGTAAATTGCTGAGCCCTATGGTAATTGAATGTATAGATTTTTTTAAAGAAACCGCCAAACTGTTTTCCAGAATGGCTGTACCATTTTACATTCCCACCAGCAATGCTTAGGTGATCAAGTTTCTCAGTATTCTCGCCAGCATTTGGTGTTGTCACAATTTATTTTAGCCTAATGAGTGTATAGTGTCAAGTGATTAGTTTTATTTAAAAAGGATGACTATATTGCTCTGGGAGGCAGGGGAGAGAGCAAATAAGTCAGGGAGCAATGGCAGGGGGTTGTTGAGGGCAAGCGAGGTCTGGTTAGAAAAGCATCCATAAAAGAGAAAATATTTGAGTTGGTTTTTTTAATACTGAGGAGATCTTCAGAAACTAAAGGGAAGGGAAGGATGCATCTGACCTAGTGAATAAAATATTCAAAACCAGGGAGATAAGGGAGAGTATGAAGAATGGGGAGAAGGTCTCCGTAGGAGGAGCCTGGCGTGCCATGCTTTCGTGGGAAGAGTGGGAAGGTAAAAGGAAAAGAGAAAGGACTCAATGCAGGTGGAAGAAGACTTGCATGTGTCATGCTAGGGATTTCAACTGTGTGCCACAGGTAAAAGGAAACCCTCAGGTATGATGAGGACAATGACGGGGCTGTAAGCAATCAGTTTCCATGAACTGCTGATTCTACCTCACAAAGTCTCCCGTATCCATCCTCACCTTTCCCTTCTCACTGCCATTCTTCTGCCTCAGAGGCTCACCGTATCCCCCTGGAGAACCCTGCTTCAGTCCCATCTTCCTTCTGATGCCAGAGCCATTTTCGTAAATCCTACAGTTCACAGTATGTTATTTCTCTCCTCAGAAATCTTCACTGGCTCTCCTCTCTGTGCAGAACAAAGTCTGAACTCCTCAGCGGGCACTTAAGAACAGAGCTAATGTGACACTGCTTCTTCCCCCCAGGAAGATAAACCCAGGTTTATGGCGCTGATTTCCATTCCCCATATGGGCAGTGCTTTTTACAGCTCGCAAGCTGGAAACTCATCTTTCCTCCACCTCCTTCTTAGCCTGTGGAAAAGCTCCTGATCCTTAAAGACTTGGGCTCAATGTCACTTCTTTTTGTGAGGGTTGTACTAATCCCCTTCCTTCCTCCACCCCCAAATTTATGCTAATCACTCTTACTTTAGGTTTCACCACCATTTTGCTTCTACCACCACTGAAGTATTTATTTCATTCTGCCTTGCATTGCAGTTAGCTCACAAGTATTTCTCCTTGAATAGACTATAAACTATTTAATTCTAAGCTTGGTGATATGAATATAAAGCAGAAACTTGAGCTGTTTATTTAATATCAGTGTGCCTATATGCCAAGGATTTGGCTAAATCCTGGGAAAGGTATATAAACTCTCAAAAATTGTGGCATCTAGAAAGGGGATATAATATGTTAGAAATAATAATAAAGCAGAAAATGATTTATTTTCAAGAATACAGGTAAAGAACTTTACTATGTATGTATTCTCTACACACATCTAAAATGTGACTCTGTGTCTAACTTTATTTCATTTCAGGCTCTCTAGAAACATTTCCCATAATAAAAAAGTACCCCCCAAAAAATTCAAAAAGCCAGATTTGTCAAAAATGTGGCAAAATCTATTTTACATTATTAACCTTCACTTCATTTTATTTAACTGTAATGTAAACTTGCTGTTTTCTCAAAAACATGATAGAATATTCAAAGCTATTTCTATATGATAAAGACTCTTGCAATAAAAGGAACAAAAAAAGAACATGGTACTATAGTTTTTAAAATTCCTTCTAACATTTATGCAAACATCAAATGCATTTCAGATAAATTTACGCAGATGCAAAAAGTGAGTTGCATATCAGTAATATTGCCAGTTACAGACACATTTCAAACACAAGGCTTCAAATGACAACATTCCTAAGGGTGAGGTCAAGGTGACCATTCGTCATTTCTGTGATGTGACCGAACTATTTTTAATAGTTTTTATTTAACAACAACAAAAACATAATCAGAAATCTTAGAACAAATATATACGTACAGGATGCAATGAAAAATGTATCCCTTGGTGATGGGCCAATGAATGTGTTGACATATCCTGCCTTTTTTGATAATTTACATAAATTATTCTCTAAACCAAAACAAAGTAAATGTCACCTTTTTCTCTAATAGAATCAATGTTATATTTCTATAGTGTACTGATGGCACTCAATGTGACTTCACTTTAAAGAAAAGGTAAAAGAAATTTATGTCATATTGACCTCCTAATGTATTTATTAAAGGTTAAATAGGATTCCTGAAGTTTCCTCTCCCTGGACACAGAATCATTAGGAGCGGATCACTAGGACCATCTTTAGGGTTCTCATATAAACTGGATTTTTATTGTTTGTTTTTATTTCCTCAGGTCAAGCAAATATTCTTTAGTTTCAAAAGAAATTCAGAAACATAGAGGTTATGGTTTTTATTAACTCCTAAAATTATAGCCAATATCTGAGCTATATCTTTTGATAGGCCTTAAATCAATTTTTAATCACATTTACCACAAACACCAGGCACTGTAATCAAAATTTTCCTCTAACTTATTGGACCTGAAAGGAGTATTAATCTTTTGGAAATTCCAACACATACTTGGTTGAACACATAGAGATTTCCTTGGAGCCAAATTTTATTTTAGCCCTCCTCTTTTCTGATTAGAAAATGAAAAAGAAAAATATTTAACCATTAGGTATATCAAAGAAATTGAATGACTGCCTGTACCTTCAAGAGGCAGCTCTGCCAGCTGGGCCACACCCACATAAACTAATGCCAGTGAGGCTCAGTGTAGACAAGACAGGCAATCCCTGCTAATAAAACCGATTTTTTAAAATATTTCAATTTTTGCATTTCTTTCTTTTCTTTAAGATTGAAGAGAGTCTGATGGAGTTTTATAAGGTGGCTAGAAGGGAACAAAGGAACACTTTAGAGGGAAGAGTCAGAGAGGGTGGAAAAAAGAGTCATGGCCAGGAAATGCAATCAACGTTTTTGATGAATCTACTTCATCGTATTAAAGTGTAATAAGAAAGTAAATTCAAACAGGAAAGAAAAGACAGAGCCTTCAAAAGTCTGCCATTGTTTCAAAAACAAACAAACAAAAATAACACTAATGTAAATGCTTCCCATCTGATTAGTGTTTGCAACTTACATTATACTTTTCCCCACACACATTTCCTTTCCTAATATCTCAAAAAGGTAAAAAAAAATTACCTAGTTTCACACCATCTATCACTGTAGCATTCAACTATAGAAAAGGCATACCTTCTCTTCGTGGCTGTCTGCATAGAAACTGCCTTCTCTGCTTTTAAATATGCAAGCAGAAGAGTCGATTCAGTCATCCACAGCATGAATAAGGTCTGCTAAAACTATATGGATCTGACAAGATTATGGATTGTTGATTTCCTGTGTGTAACTGACCCTGCTGGTCAGAGCTCACGTCATGTGCTGTATTCTAGAGAGGCTGCTCCTTTACTTCTGATGGTGCAGTCAGTGTAAAATATTTCCTTACTGACAAATTTGACAGAATTATAATAAAAGGCAACTCTGGGGGCTTCTCTACAAGTAAGACAATGTTTTAAAGTATTATTGGAGAAATCTCCCTAATTGAAACCACGTGCATAGAACAGTTGCCATTTAACTGCAAAATTCTTACCAAGCCCTGAGTTCTGTTTGTGAAATTTAAGCTCTCAAACAATGATTGGAGGGTCAGAAATGAAAGATAGTACTTACTAATAGAGTCACATTTACAAACATATTTTACATCTTTTGTTAGTTTGTCATCTGAGACATGTTTAGTCTAAAATAAATCAGAAGCCATGAATATGAGTTTTGTGGCCTGGGTTCTGGCCACATGAGACTCGTATGGCCTCAGACAGAGTACACTGAGTCAGCCTTGTGGTCTAGAATGAGGAGGAATAAGTCCTCAATCAGAGCTCATGTCCACGGAGTGGAGCCCCACACAGACCAAACAGCTAATGGAGTTGAGTCACCAGTGTCTGTGGGATAAGCCAATTATTTCCAAACCGAGGAGCTTTTTTAGAATACAGATTCCCAGACCACATCCGGGACCTAGCACTCCTACATCTCTTAGAATAAGGCCTAGGGATCTGTACTTTTCAAAAGCTTCACAGATAATTAGGATAATCTGTAAGGTTTAAACCAGAGAATCAAACTAAAATTATCCTAAGTGGGCATGAGGAGTGGGGGTTGGGGGGTTCCTCCATCTGCTCACATATGGAAAAAGCCTCCTTAAACTTCTCCAGCATCCAGTATTGCCAACTACAAGTCTTATTACAACTTGACTCATTTCTTTCTCATCTGCATATTTGTTTGTTTGTTTAATTAAATGATTGATTTTCTCTCTAGAAGCTTTTAAACTTTTCTTTTAATCTTTAAAGATTGGAAATTTCAGTAGGATATAGCTAGATAAGACACCCTTTTAACTGAAGACTCAAATCTTTAGCTTAAGGGAAATGCCTCTGTTATCTCCTTTTCAACTCTTGCATTTCATATGTTCATGTTCTCTTTTTCTGGAACCCCTTTTAAGAGAGTGTTGAACATCATGGATTAATATTCTTGTGTTTTAATTTTTCATTCATTTTTTTCCCATCACTTTCTTTTTTGCCTCCATATTTTGGCATATTCTACTGTTCAAACTGTTATAGTAATTCAGATTTCACAATGTTCATTCTGTTTTTCATCCCTTGTATTTGTTTTTTTTTTCCTACTTTGCCAATCAGATTGTGTCATTTCTAACTTGCAATCACAACCACGCTTGTGTTCTCTAATTACTCATCTTCATAGAAGCTTTTTTTTCCTCCTCCTTCTCCTTTTCCTCCTTCTTTTCCTGCTCCTTTTTCTTCTTTCCTTTTTTTTTTAATGTAGAATATCCACTTGACTCTCTTGGAAGATTTGTAAAATGTGTCTTTTGTTATGTTTTCAACTATTCCTTGAATTATTTCTTTAATAATCTTGAATCAGTGGTTCTGTTAGTTCATCTTGGTCCTTCTGTTGGCCTTCCTCAACTCTCTAGTGACATGTGATTGGCCATTCAGAGCTGGCATGGGTTATTTCTACAGTGATATAGCCTGATGTTGCACCAGCTCTCAACTTTGAGTGAGAAGACTGCCTTTCAAGTCTCTGTATTTAATAAATAGTCAAGGCGACTCAATTAGACAGTGTCCCTTAAGGTTCACAGGGCATGGGCTGGAAGGCAGCCTGGGAGCTCATGCCCTCTCCCCCTGCCAACTTATGGAGATGTTTACTTCAGTAGAAGAGCACTTCACGGTTTTAACCTCCTGGAGGAGCAGTGTGTCCTTTTTTTTTCCCCTCTGTGCCCATGAGCATCTCAAGTCACCACGCAATCTGCTCTCCTTCCTGCTCAGACCCCACAAGGATTTATTTTGATAATACTTTTCAGGCTTATCCTGAGTTCCACTTGTACCCGCCATTCAGTGTAGTGTGGGAAGTGATAGGACGTAACAGTCACGTTGTTCAGACTTTAGCTCCTATTTAATTACTCTGACAGCTGTTCCTTGACCTCTTTCTTTACATTAGGTCACTCTGAGCTTGGAGGTTCGCAGGATTATGTCGTTTCTAACTTGCAAAAATTCTCACAATTTTCTACCTGCTGATAACATTCTTCCTCCTTTGCCAACATTGCTCTGAATTTTTTTCTTAATTTATATATATGTTTTTTTTTTTCAGTCACATGAGGGATTCAGAGCAGGAGGAGGTTTAGATGTGTGTTCAGTCCAATCTCCTCCTACAATACCTTCTCTTAGATTCCTCCCATATTAAACCACTCACATATTCAACCACAAAAAGATACAAACACTAAACCACATCGTTCCTAAAATACGTAAGAAATGAGTAAAAAAAAAAACCCATAAAACTCATGGCTAATGACATGTATTTCTTCGTGAAAGCCTAAATAGGATAATTACCTTTTATTTTGCCATTCTTTTTTATTTAAAAAAAAACAGTTCTATCCAATAAGATGTCTCCTTTTGTAAGAGGAATATCACTAGAGTTAATAACAAATCACTTGACTACATATAAAAGTTTTTATTATTTTCAAAATACTAATATTTTCAGATTCTAAAGTGATAGGCCTTGCTAAAAAAAGAAAAGAAAAAAGAAACAAAATATTTTCAGAGTAATCTAAAGCAAATCTATTGTCATAGCCTATTATATCATATAAATTTATAATAAGAATGATGCTTACAAGGGATTGTAAAACTGTACATTAATCCTTAGTCTCTTTGGTGGTTACAGACCATCTGCAGTTGTGAATTACACAAGGAAACCATGTCTTGCCAAAGCACAGAACCTCTGGCAGAGAATTACAAATTTCTCTTAATCTGCATGCGCACTTCCCTTGGAGATTGCATTTTGAAATCATATTGTTTGCTATTTGAAAATGTCATTCAGGCACTTACCATCTCCCATCTGCCCAGAGTGAAGAATAAGGAATCACTCACAAGTCACAAACCAATTGAAGTACTCTTGCAACGTTAATCTTAAATATGCATATCACCCAATTGTGATATAAGTTCAAAACTAAGGGCTTTAGAGAGGGAGGAAACAAGATGGCTGACCAGAGACACAGCTGCCAGATTGTCTTAGAGAGAAGGAAAAGTTTTAGATCAAAAAGAAACAAACAAACATAGCTCAGGTGTAATTATGAGAGAAAAGTGCCAGAACTTACAAGAGATTCCACAGGAAGAAGTTGCGGACCAGAATAAGAAGGAGCAAGATATCAGCAGAGATCAACACCTGAGAGGCTTGACGTGTAGCAAAAAAGGTAGGTGGGGCGGTTTGTTTCTCCCTCCCTCACACCTCTGGCAATCAGCAGACTCCTAAGCTGCTAAAGAGCCTTTTTACCCTCACAAGCCCAAAGCCTGCTGGGGATAGTGAACTGGGAGCTTCTTGAGGACAGAGCACCAGGCTGCCAGCTCCCTTGGGGTTGCTACCCATCACCACAGACCTGAACCAAGATGGCAGACACCATATTGCTTCTCCACCCACCGTGTGCCTTTGTCTTCCCCAGCAGGCTTCACCCCTCAGTTTTTACCTCACTTGTTCCCATACAAACGTTTCCCAACTCTGGCCCAGACTGCAGGAGCCACAGAGGCCGGTGGGTCCCAGGGAATCTGCATGACCCCAGAGCCTGGACATTCTGGGAAGACTGCCTTCTGGAGAGAGCAACAGAGAGAGCACCAGAGTGCTAGGAACAGAGAGGATCAGCTCAGGGCAGGATCCTGGACAGGGAAGCTCCTAGCCCACAGCTCCATGATGCGGGAGCTCAGCTAATATGAGCTCCTCTTTGCCGACAGATGCTGAGGGAAAACTGCAGAGCAGGGGAGGGAGGAGAAGAGTGAAACCCATTCCTGACATCAAGATTGTGGATCTCAGATGACCCCCACCACCTCCACAAGCAGACTTTCTGGCTGGGTGGTGCCCCTTCAGCCCCTCCCTGGTGGCTTTCCCCAGAAGCCTGGGAGCAGACTTGACCCGAAACAGCTCCCTAACCAGCTTCTGTGGAGCCTGAGGGCAGGCTCACCCAACCCAGCCCCACCTAGCTACACTCTCCCACCCATCTCTGCTGTGGTGGAGAATGAGGACTCACCTGAAAGTTCCAGGGCCTCGCCCACCACCTGGGATATTCAAGTGCTTCTCCAGAGGGACTAGAGCTGGTCACAGGTCCCAAAAACAACACTGCAGCTTGTTCCTTCAACCAAATGCCACCTACTGAGAGGAAGGTCAATTTGCACAGTCTTTTACAACATTTACTGGCTCAATCATGTGGAGTGTGTGGTTGATTCTTACCCACAAGCACCACCTTCTGTCTCAGAGATTAAACTTGGCATATCAATACAATTCACACTGTTAAGAAGACTACAGGGCTGGGGAAACAGAAAGGATCTCAAAGACCTCCATCTTCCCTCCTCAAGGAGAGACAGGGAATCTGCCCACACACATAGCTCACCACTGCTGCAACCTACAAACAACTAACAACTAAGAAAACCACCACACTAAAGATAGCTATAACCAAACCATCCAACCACAACCTAGACCACCATCAAGCACCCACAAGCAAACCCAAAAGTTCTTAACCAACATATGCTACAGACACACCCTTACAAATGACTGAGGGGAAGCCCCATCTAAACAAAAGAAAGTCTAAAAATAAGAAGCAACAGCTGCTCCAGATGAGAAGGAATCAGTGAAAGAACTCCAGAAGTATGAAAAATCAGAGTGAAAGGACACCCCCAAAGGGGAACACCATCTCTCTAGCAATGGATACCAACCAAAATGAAAATACTGAAGTGACAGATAAGGAATTCCAAATATGAATTGTAAGGAAGCTCAAGGAAATCCAAGAGAAAATGGAAAACCAACTCAAAGAAACCAGAAAAGCAATTCAGGAAATGAATGAAAAATTCACTAAAGAGATCAACATATTAAAAATAATACCAAATAGAACTTCTGGAAGTGAAAAATTCATTTAAGGAAATATAAAACAAGATGGAAAATTTTAAGAATAAACTAGACCAGGCAGAAGAAATAATCTTAGAGCTTGAAGACAACTCATTCAAATTAACTTGGTCAGTCAAAAATAAAGGACAAAGAATTAAGAGGAAAGAACAAAGCCTACAAGAAATATATGATTATGTAAAACAGCCAAATGTAAGAATCATAGGCATCCCTGAGGGTGAAGAAGAAACTCACAAGGACTGGAAAACCTATTTGAGGGAATAATTGAGGAAAACGTCCCTGGTCTTGCTAGAGATGTAGACATCCAGGTACAAGAAGCTCAACGAACACCTAGGAGATTCATTGCAAAGAGGCAATCACTAAGACACACTGGCCAAAGTTAACATGAAAGAGGAGCTCCTGTGAACCATGAGGCAAAAACATGGAGTAATGTACAAAAAAAAAAAAACCCATCAGGCTAACTGCAGACTTCTCAACAGGGAATTTACAAGCCAGAAGGTATTGGAACCCGATCTTCAGTCTTCTTAAGCAAAACAACTTCCAGCGTAGAATTTTGTATCCTGCAAAACTAAGTTTCATGTATGAAGGAGAAATAAAGACTTTTCCAGACTAGCAAACACTGAGGAAATTTGTCAAGACCATACCTGCTCTTCAAGGAAATACTCAAAATTTCATTGTACATGGATCAGCACAATAGACACCCACCAGTGTAAAACCATCCAAAAGCTAAACTCAGAACTTGTATAAAACAATAGCACAGGGATGGGAAAAAAAAAAACTACATTAAGGTTCTACCCAACAAGATGAACAGAACAGCGTCCCACATATCAATTCTAACAATCAAAGTGAAGAGTCTGAATGTCCACTCAAGAGACATAGGCTGGCTGAATGGATGAAAAATTATAACCCGAGTATCTGTTGTTTCTAGGAAATACATCTAAACCACAAGGACTCATAGGGACTCAAGGTGAAGGGATGGGAAAAATTATTCCCTGCAAACAGAAACCAAAAGAAAGGAGGTGCAGGCATTCTCATATCTGATAAAATTGACTTCAAATCAACAATAGTAAAGAAAGACAAAGATAGTGATTATATATAATGGTAAAGGGAGAAATTCAATAAAAAGACATAACAATCCTAAATATTTATGCACCTAACACAGGAGCACCCAGATTCATAAAGCAAATTCTATTAGATCTAAGCAAAGAGATAAACAAAAGCATCGTAATTGCTGGGGACTTCCACACCACCCTGACAGAACTGGACAGATCATCTAAGAGGAAATAAAGAAAGAAACACTGGACTTAAATTGGACTCTAGAACAAATGGTCCTAACAGACATTTACAGAACATTTTACTGAAAAACTACTGAATATACATGTCTTCTTATAAGGACACCAGTCATATTGAATTAGAGTCCACCTTAATGACCTCATTTTAACTTAATTACTTCCATAAAGACCTTTCTCCAAACAGTCACATTCTGAGATACTGGGGGTTAAGACTTTGAGATATGAATTTTTGAGAGGACACAATTCTGCCCATAAGACATGCTATATATTTTTGCTAAGTGTTTCGGTTTTGGGTTTTTGGTTTGTTTTAAGAGAGCAACAGTGAATGTCCTGGGGGGATGGGGGAGACTTAGCACTTAATTTGCAATAAATAAGTTCACCAGAGCCCACACAACTGAATTAAATCTGAATTAAATGTCAAGCAAGGGCCCAAACTAGATGAAAGAAGAAATTTTAAATATTCTTGTCTAGGAAAGAAACAGTGGCAACTTGAAGCAGACACAATGGTCCTTGCATTTGGCCCTTACTACTTTATACTATAATAATGATGATGATGAAGATGATGATATCCAAAGATATAGATTCATCAGTACATTAGAGAAAACTTTTAATTGCAAATTAAATAATCTGGGATTGCAAAGATCAGAGGTAATTATGTATGAAACTGCTTTGCTGAAAAACATGATAAAGTGTTGTGATGTTATAATGATATGGGATATCAAATCAATGATATCCTAATTTTTTTCAGTTTTCTAGTCTCTATATAGGTTGATTTTCATTATTAGGATAAGACAGTTGATTGTGGTATTTGGCTTTTTGTTTTCATGTTTGTCTTTTGTTTTTTTAAGGAATGTCATTAATAGGATATAAGTAGGACTATGAGTCACATGAAATTTCTGACTTTTTGACCCCTCCTGAAAAGTCAGGCTGGCCTGCCTGTATTTGAGTGAGGACTAGCCTATCCCTTCATGCTAACATCTTCCATTTCAAATGTTTCACCATGAAACATCGATGCATTTAAAAATAAAAGCTATAGCAAATCCATTTCAACAGGGCTTTTGACTTTAGCTTTATAATCTCCCCACCAGACCTCATCAGCTCCCTGGAATTGCCACCAAGCAGTTCGGATTGAAAGAAGTCAAAAGCATTGATGTTTCTTGGCAAACACATATTCCTCCCTTCTGACTTTCAATCATCACTTCAAAACACTATAGGATGATGCTGGGATCCGCTTGATTTACCGTGGGATGTGGCCTGTTTTAGCTCTTGTGTTGGTGACTCACTGAGCACATCTCTTTTATTAATCCTTGTATCTATCACTTTCAATCAACACTGAGGCTGAAAGAGCTTTCCCAAATGTCAGAAATAAACACAGTGTTTTCCTGTAAGCTTGGAGGGAAAAAAAAGAGATTAGGGCATTAGATACATAAAACTATATATATGGCTTAGAGAGCAAAATGTTTTTAAATCTTTCTTTTGAAAGTTGAAGCCTATTCTAAAATTTTAATTGTCTCTACTCAGATTCTGGGGGCCATAATTTGTCTAGCCCAGCTTTTTTCAGTTTTCTGTTGTTTATGTAGAGGTTGATTTTCATTGTTAGGACAAGATTGTTGGTAAAGGTGTCTAGGCTTTTGTTTTGTTGTGTTTATTTTTTGCCTGTGTGTCTGTTCATTGGTTTGTTTACTTGGAAGAGTTCCATTTACCATTCACTAATTTTCCTGGACAGCCTTCTGCCTCTGCTTACCATAGTTCATAACTATAGTTCCTTTGAATCTTCTCTTTAAGTGGGAAGGGATGTGGGGACTTGGCCTCTCCAACATAGAGGCAAAATATAAACAAACATAATGAAATCATCCTTTTGGTACAAATTCTAGAAAAACCTGCACACATGTGTTCAGAGACATATAAAAATATTTATTGAAGTGGTGTTTGAAGTATCAAGAAGTAGGGAAACTATGATGTTTGTGGATGGAAGAGAGTGAATAAATTATGGGTTATCAAATCAATGGGATACTATACAGCAGTTAAAACAATGAGGTGGATCTGTGTGTATACAGAAGACATTTAATAAATATCTGAGTTTGTTTTGTTTTGTTTTGTTTTGTGGCTATCTAGTCTTCAGACCCATTTCTTACTTGGAAGAAATTCTTCCTTCATGAGATGGAAATACTTAGTAGACTTAATATGTATAACTTGCCCACCCCTTATATGTGTCCCTGGGTGAACCTAGAAAAATATTCTTTATAACAAAGCCCTTGGATATTTGATGAAGGAGATACCAGCATTTAGAACCTTAGAAAAAATTTTAGAACAGTGCCTGACACATAGTGAGTGCTCAATAAATGTTATCTCATTATATTTTCCATCTACACAGGAACCTACAGCATTAACTGGGATGATTTTGCAGTAAGGAATGTAAAACTCAGACATTTTGTACTATTGCACCCTGGATCTGAGCTAACACTAATTCCTGGGGACCCAAAATATCACGATAGTCCACTAGTCAGAGTGAGGATATAGGAGATTCAGTTTTACAATATTAGTAGAATGTTAACAGTCTCATAAGTAGGTCCAAGGGGACCCTGAATCTATTTTGTGGTTATGTACAATAACACAATTACGACCTGAAAAACTTATAACCTTAATCAATCACAGAAACCCACCATATTGTCTATGTTGGCTTCTGATTCAAATAGTAAAGAGTATGGGACTAAGTAACAAATGAAATACTCTGAAACATCTCTCCCTATCACAATATTTAACCAAAAGCCAAACTTCAATGTTAAGGACTGACCAATGTCATAGCAACAGGAAAAATTTGAAATACAGTAATCCCCTCTTATCCACAGGGAATATGTTCCTAGACCCCCAGTGGATGCCCGAAACCTCAGATAGTACCAAACCCTATATGTACTATGTTTTTTTCCTATACATACATCGTATGATGAAGTTAAATTTATGAATTAGGCACAGTAAGATATTAATAACACTAACAATAAAATATAACAAGTACAACAATATACTGTAATAAAAGTCATGTGAATATAGTCTCTCTCCCCCCACCACAATATCTTTCTGATGTACTGTATTTTTATACTGTATTTATCTACATTTGTGGGTAACTGCAACCACAGAAAGTGAAACCATGGATAAGAGGGGACTACTGTATATGGGTGGTAGCTTCTATTCCATCCCCATTTAATTCTTCAGCTTAACTGGTTGAAGAAAGAGACTGATAGATCCTAGAAAGTAACAGTGGATGAACATAAGCTGTAAAGTAAAGCTTTGCCCAGAAGCACTCCATTAACAACAACAAAAAAAAGTGAATTGAAGGATGAGGTTTGAGCAATCTTGAAAATCAAAGTAAATTGAAAAAGGACATTATTTATACTTATTCTGGTGCAATTGCAAAGCTGCTCTATTGCAGAGCTGGATCTCAGAAGCCATTGCCATCAGACTGTGACTACCCTGGCCCATATGGCAAAACCATCCCTTTCAAGAAATGGAGGCATCACACATCCCTAGACTGGTATCACTGCGCATTTAGTTTATTTAAAGCTCCCTTGTTCTGAGTCCAAGATCACCAAGCAACTTCTGATTCCCACGTTGTTTAGCTTTAGGGGAAGTACAGACCAGTGATACGGATTTTATTCCTGAAATTATTGCACTTTTTCCATGGTTTCTAACCGTGATGAAGCTTCTCACAGAAGTTTGTCTGCAGGGAAAGATTGTGTTGATCATGCTTTCAAAAGTATTCCCAGGACACATAGTAGTTATATTTTCCTTTGTTAATAAATAAATTGTCATCTTTGTGTCTACCTCAGTCATGCAAACATTTTGGTGAGCATGAGTCAGATTCCCAGGGCCAGGTCACTCCTGGGAAACGCAAGTCTTTAGAACTTCAAAAGATAGCCAGATTTATGTGGCCTCTCTCTTAGATGTCATCACATACAGGAGTACATATCAATTCAGAATATTTTCTAATTTTTTCAGTTTTTCCTTTCCCCTTTGCTGTTAGTAACATTCATTCTATGCCTGAGGCTCCAATTTTTATTCCTTCACCTCTATTGCATGGTAAGTTGATTCTCAGTTATCCTTTGATTCCTAGGTCTTCACTAGAGTTTCCAGAAGGGTTTCTGGAAGCCATGGTTTTGCTGACATTGTTGTTATTGTTAGAGATCATGGTCACATGATGAACCTAAGCCAGAGCCCAATTTTTCCTTCTCTATCCAGCCATGTCTAGAAACAATTGATACTTCATATCCACATGGCTAGAAAACTGGCTCCTTTTTGGGTTCATGGGAGTTTTTTCCCCAGAGATACATACCAATAATGGTGGCTCTCCCAAGGACTCCTTGCATTTGCCTGTTCCCCAAACCTGCTGCCAAAGCCAATACTCTTTATTTCCTGAGTCTTAAACACATTAATCTGGATTCAATAAAGAAGTTTTCTGCTGACCTGTCAAAAAAATCAATCCCACAGATGATTAAACTTTTCTCAAGTCTTTCTTCTAAACAAGTGCTGGGCTGCCCAGAGATTTATCTTGGCAAAACTTGAACACAGCAAACCTCGCGCATGCTGGGTAAAAATCTCATCATTAATCCTCAAAGAAGTAACTGAGTTTACTTGGCATTCACCCTTGGCCTTTGGTCAAACATGTAGAAACTTTTTCTTAGTGTTAAAACAGAACTAAAGGCATTCAGGAAAGGAAGGGAAAAATGGAGAAGGAAGGAAGGGAGAATAGAAATATATAAATAAGAAATACATTTCTTTGGTCATAGGGGTCAGAGTAATATGTTACACTTGAATCCCACATATGGGTGGAATTTTGTTTTAGACTGTATTATTTTTGTAATTGGTGTTCTAAGAGTTAATTCCCTAAGAGGACCTGTTATGTCCCAAGATTTTACAATAGAAGAGCACGGAAGTTTTCAAAATTATTTTAAAAATCATTATTTCTCCAATTTATAATTTAGCATCCAAATCATAATAGAATATATGACTCACCAAAAAAAGGAAGAATGTATTAGAGTTCTGACATAAGGTAAGTATTTTCTTATTTTTTATTCCAAAATATTATGGGGGTACAAATGTTTTTGATTACATGGATCGCTTTTGTAATACTTGTGTCAGGGCTATAAGTGCGCCCATCACCCAGATAAGGTTACTATAATATTTTTGAACTATTTTAATTTTAGGTGAATCATCTAAAAACAGATTTAGATTGATTATATTTTGGAAAGGCACATTTTTAAGACTACAGGATCTTATGCTAAAACAGTAAATAATCACTATTGTATTATATATATGTATATATATATGTATATATAGTTTAGCCTGCTTAGACGATGTCCCATTTAAAATACATGCTTGAATTAGTTAATCACTTTTATGTGGGGTACTCTATAACATCATTGTGGATACATCTAAACTTATACATTTAAAATAAATTAACATATAATTAATCATATGTTGTTTTTATTTTTCAGGTCCCTACAGGTAAAATTTGTCCTATCTCAATAAAACTAGTAACTTAAAAGAATACACACACAGACACACACACTCATACATACCACCATGTAAGTAGGAAAACAATAACGATGGTGGAATTTCTGACTTTAGAAGCCATCTAGCTCATTTTACAGATGAGGAAACTGAGAACAAGAGAGTTATAAATTAGATGACAGATTATTTCAAGATAGTGAAGACATTTTTGCCCACTTCTTTTAAAAATCACTCTAAAAGAATAAGGGTACAGAAACTTTAAGTTCAGTGCAACTAGGCAATCTCTATAACCCTTAACCACATATATAAATGCAGAAAATATATGGGGAAATGGTAAATGACTTACCAGGCAGCAGGAAGATTAAACCTACAATAGCATAACACAAATGAGAAGAAAGTCATCTAACCCTCAGAATCCTGGAAAGTCTTAGGAAATGCAGGTAGCAGTCCTTATGGAAGCCAGTTTGAAAGTCTATATGATGAGCATGAGAACTTCATATAGGTCCCCACCTCTATAACTGGGCAGCCACACCTCTCTCACCCCCACTCAAATACCAAGCCAGAGGGTTCTAGACTGGGGCACCAAGCACAGAGAGGCCGGGGTGTAATGCCTTACTGGAAACTGGAGGATTGAATTTTATCTCCATAAAAGACAGTGAAACTCCTAAGCTCCCTTCTGCCTGTCCAGATTCAGTGTGCTAAAAACCATCTTTATATCCCAGAGGAAGGAAGTCGAAAATCCTTTTTCTGAGCATTATTCCAAAATAAAAATCCACAGAAACTCACATCTGGAGGGAAAAGGCTGCTGACCAGCGTGTTGATATCCACCAGCCTGTGAGTCCCAGCCACACACACTGATTCCCGTCAGTGTTCTGCTCCTTCTCTCTTAAATATAAATAGACCATCAAGGGTAATCAGACATTTGAGAAATGTGAAAGATGGAGATAAGACCTCCCATGCTGGGCTTTGTGATAATTACATGAATTTATAAATTCACAGCATCTGGCAGAGCGAAGGTGCCTGTGATGCATCCGTGGAGTTCTTACATAATATGGCTTCAAGTGTACGTTTTTCCCCTCTGAAAATAAGCGAATATTTATCTCTGCAATATACCTTTAAGGGTAGCATTGGAGCATTTAGTTGTGTTGCTACTGCCCTATTGTAGATGTTTTTTAATAAAGAGGAAGGACTTAACAGTTTCATGAGGGAAACTTGGAGCACACATACTATAAAAACTGGAAAATTTATTGTCTGCAATGCATATTCATGGATAGTCACGCTTTTAGCAACACAAGGAAACTAAGAATCTTTAGATACTCTTCCTTATAGGTTGCATCATAACCTCCCTGTCTGAAGCTTCTCAAAAGAGTCCTTGGGACAATATAAATAATTTGCAAATTGGACAATCCCTTATGATATGAATTAACAACATACTTGCTCTGTAATAATGCAAAAAGGAACTGTCTCATAATACAATTAGAGAAAGTCCTGTGGCGGTGTTTCTAAATAGGGTATCTGATCACCAATGTCAGCGGTGAAAGACATGAGCTTAATGTTAATCTGGAGACTTTTCTCCTTGTTGCCAACCCCAGCAGTTTTGAACACCCACCCAGGGATCTTTGCTGTGGATACACGTGTGACTGCTAACCATGTATTCCATGAATAACGGGGCCTGGATGGTACTTCTTGCCAACTCTCACACCAAGCAATTTAGATAGAACCAACTTCATCCCCAGATCTTGGAATGGACATTTGATCCTTGAGGACCAATCAGAACATTTTCCCCTGCCCCCAAGCACAGCAATTGGTTAAACAAAGAGCACTTGACCAGAGATTGTTCCAGACCTTTGCCACTGGGTGAGAAATTCTTTCCCTTTTGCTATGCTTGAACTAGGGAAGATGTAAGTCTGAACGGCTAGGCAATAGCTCAAGTTGAAAGCTCACCTGAGAGGGAAGCCAAATTCTGAAGGATGTAGCACCAAGATAGAAAGGGTGATTTGGTTCTCATTGTACCAATACAGTGGGTCTAGCAGTGCTGCAAACAAGAGATACCCTGGACCTTTCAGAGACATGATCCAATGAGCTCCCTTTCTTCCTTAAGCCAGTTTGGATTGGGTTTTCTATCAATCAAACTACAATTAGTAGAAGTAACTAATACAATCGTGCATTTGTATGTTAGTATACTCAGGATAAAACTTTAGGATATAATCATCAAGTAGGCTAACCACCCCCCAACACACAAATATATCACATCTAAATATTCTTTTTTTTTTATTTCAGCTTATTATGGGGGTACAAAAGTTCTGGTTATATACATTGCCCATGCCCCCCCATTCCCTGAGTCTGAGCTTCAAGCATGTCCATTCCCCAGACAGTGCGCATAGCGCTCATCATGTAGGTATACACCCATCCCCTCCGCCCACCCCCCACCTTGTCTGATACCCGATTGGTGTTATTCCCAAATGTGCACTTAGGTGATGATCAGGGAAACCAGTTTGCTGGTGAGTACATGTGGTGCTTATTTTTCCATTCTTGGGATACTTCACTTAATAGAATGGGTTCCAACTCTCTCCAGGAGAACCAAAGAGATGCCATATCACCATTATTTCTTATAGCTG
>CM052439.1:105650786-105666180 GCA_028533085.1 Varecia variegata | reverse complement strand
CAGTCCCACCAGCAGTGTATGAGTGTTCCTGTCTCTCCGCATCCACGCCAACTTGTATTGTTTTGGGACTTTTTGATAAAGGCCATTCTCACTGGAGTTAAGTGATATCTCATTGTGGTTTTGATTTGCATTTCCCTGATGATTAGAGATGTTGAACATTTTTGACACCTAAATACATTTGTCTTCCAGCACAAATATATATCACATTAATAATAGAGCCAAAAAGTTCTTTTTAATCTTTGAGTCCCCAACATCAAGTATACTTAATGAAAAGTGAGAAGCACTTAATAAATGTTTATTAAAGGATTTGAAAATGACAGGCTGAATAAGAGAATGAATCTCTGACCTTGTCTAATATCAAGCTATGCAGTATAGATTCTCTGTATAGATAATCATTAATCCTAATTTAATGATTTCCAGTAATGGTTGGAAACTCCCAGTCTCCTTCAGTGGGAAAAAAATTCAATTAGCTTGATGTAATCCAAATAAAAACTGCCTACAATATTATTAGTGCTTGGTTAGAGATTGGAAAAAAACAAGTTAAATTGGCATGTTTCTTGCCACCCAGGAACTTATCAGCTGATATGGATAATATATGGGCATACCTCTAAAGGAAACATGAATATATAAATCTATATATAAAAATAAAATCATGGATTCATGAAGCAAAGGAACCTTACTGTCATCTGCTCAGCCTTCCACCCCACAAAAGCATCCTTCAGAAACATCTGTGACAAATAGGCACCATCTGCACTCGAACACTTGCAGGCACAGAGACCTCACCCCCACTTAAGGTAGGCCAGTGCACTGTTGACAAGGTCACATTTCTGGAAATGTCTTCCCTATATTGAAACTGAAATCCTGTTCCCTTTTGGGCATGCTGATGCTCCACATAAACCATAGGTCCCTTTCCATATGAGAGCTTTCTATGTCTGAGGACACAGATATCACTTGCTTGTGAGTCCCCTCTTTTTTAAGCTAAGCAGAATGTAATAGTAGAAGCTTAGTTTGCTACAATATGCTGTGCTAAAAGATGGTGTGATCTGCAGGGCTGCAGATGACAAGCAGGTGATGACAAAATGGACAAGGTGCCGATTAGAAAGGATGCTTAGAAAATGATTCTAATTAGGCTCTTTGATGCTGTGAAAATTTCATAAATTCCATGAAACAAAATCCCTCCACTGGTAAACAGAAGATATTCCAGATCCATAGGTTAAGAGAGAGCCTTAAATGTGAAGGACAGTGGCACAACCAAGAGAAGACACTGCCTGATGTTTTCCAAAGTCCTTTTGTATCATCCTCTTCTGTGGCCACTAGAGACAAAACAAATCCTGATGATTCGTGATATTCCCAAAACCCTTAGTGCAGGTTAGGAACAAATCTCATCTTTCAAAATAAATTGTGTGCTTAAAAAAATTTCTAGATGCTTTTGTTAACCATGTTTTAGGAAATGAATATATTTTACAAATTCTGATTTTGTGGTAATAACTTGGTAGGAAAAATATATTAATTATATATTATGTTTACATCATTAAATATTTAGGTTTTATATAATATGTATTTCCTTTTACAGGCAAATGAGATATTTTCATTTAATCCAAAACATCCACAGATATGCAATAAATTCTTTAAGTGATTTGCCTGACATCTAAACCAAGTAAAAGAGTCTATAAAATATCTATGTATTTTAAGTTTGTTTATTTCCTATCATACTTGACATTTCATATTATATACCAAAACTGTCAGACTAAAATGTCATTTCTAAACCGTTGTCTTCTTTTGGTTTAAAATATATATCTAAAGTTAGAAATATTAATCATGAATCTGGAATGTGTCAAGCCCTGGCAGCCTAAGTAAATAATCTTTTATTGTAGGTAGTAGTAATCTCATTTTATAGGTGAGAAAACTGGTATTCAGAGAGGTTAAGTAACTTTCCCAAGATCAAACAGGTAATAGGTGCCTGAACCAAGATTCAAATCCTTGTCTGTCTGATTTTGAAGTCCATGTTCTTAACTAGTATAATGTACTATTAAAAAGCAATGACCAAGTGAAACGCAATATAACTGGTCTGGCAAAGCTCGTATAGAATACTGTGTATTACACTAGATACTTCAGTGTATAATACAGTACACAAGAATGTAATTCCATGAGTCAGGCATGGTGGCTCACACCTGTAATCCTAGCACTCTGGGAGGCCGAGGTGGAAGGATTGCTTGACCTCAGGAGTTCGAGACCAGCCTGAGCAGAAGTGAGACTCCATCTCTACTAAAAATAGAAAAATAAGCCAGACATAGTGGCACACACCTGCAGTTCCAACTACTCGGGAGGCTGAGGCAAGAGGATCGCTTGAGCCCAGGAGTTTGAGGTTTCAGTGAGCTATGACACCACTGCACTCTACCCAGGGCAACAGAGCAAGACTCTGTCACCAAAAAAAAAAATAAATAATAATAATAATGAAATAGAATATAACTCCATGAGATAAGGGGTTTTTATCTGTTTTTTTCACTGCTGTAGTTCCAGAACCTATGACAATGACTAATATATAACAGCTACTTAATAAATATTTGTAGGACAAAAGGAAACAATAGATTATTACTTACCTTTTCTTACTACTAACACAACCCAATGCTTACCTTGTTTAGCAATGAGAGGATAACAGTGGTTTCTATTGTCTCTACATCTGACTAAAAGTCTTATTTTTTCACAAACAAATGGTAAGTCACAACTCTTCCATCAAGTAACTGTGAAGTGTGTTTTAAAATTAGTATTTATTTATTAATAGTCATCCAACCAAGATTTATTAGGTGCCTGTAATATACTGGCATCTCTAGGTATTTAAGATTCATTAGTGACCAGAACAAAACATGCTACCCTCATGGAACTTGCATTCTAAAGGGGGAGAAAGGCAATAAACAATAAATCTGATAAATAAGTAACGAACAAAGTATACCGGAAAATAGTAAGTGGTATGTAAAAAGAAAAAAAAATCATTGAGCAGGATCAGAAGTGCCGGAAGGTGCCTGGGGTGGAGGGCTGTGCAATTGTTAATATTCAGTATCATGCCTGAGTAGACCTCACTGGAAAGGTGATGCTTGAGCAGAAGGTGACAGAATTAGGCATGCAGGTGTCTGAGGGAGGCGTGCTGCAGGCAGAGGGAACAGCCAACCCACAGACCCTAGGCGGGACTGTAACTGGTGTGTCTGAGCAGCAGCAAGGAGGCCCTGGTAAGCGGCGTGGAGCTGGCAAGAGGGAGACTAGGAAGAGATGAAGCAGAAGTCAGGGAGGATGCAGAGCATGGAGGGTCTTGTGGACACCATGAGAATTCCGAATTTTACTCTAAGTGAAATGGGGCAGGGTTCTGAGCATAGGTTGCTATGTTGAGCATAGATGGAAAGGGCCAAAAGTAGATGCAGAAAGACCCTGAGTTTATTGCTGGAAGTAATCCAGCTAGAGATGACAGTGACTTGGATCAGAGGGGTAACTGTAGAGGTGATGAGATCTGGGATATATTTTGAAATTAGTGTCAATATGATTTTTTGATGGACTAGAGGTGGAATGTGACAAAAAGAGATAACACCAAGGTTTTGGACCTGAAAAACTTCAAAGATGAAGTACCATTAACTGAGATAGAAACACTACAGGTGGAGCGGATTGAAGGATGGGGGAGAGAGCATTTCTAGACCTGTTGTGAGAATCAAGCACTTGGGAAAGAGATCTGAACTGGACACACAAACTCCAGAGTTGCTGGGGTACAGATTCATGGCTTTATGGCATGATCATCAAGACAATGAATACATAAAAACAAGAGAAGAAAACTAAGGAAATTAAGGAATAAGAAGATTTCCAGTCCATTAAGAGGCCATGGAGAAAAGGGAACAAGCAAGGAGACTGAAAATGAGTAGCCAGGAAAGTAGTAGAAAACCAAAATAGCATGGTACCCTGGAAGCAGAAGGAAGAAATTATGAGAGAAAGGAAGAAATAATCAACAGTGCCAAAGGATGCTGACAAGTCAAATAAAAGCAGATTAAAAGCAGTTTTATTATAATTATGAGGGGAAAATCCCAACTGGAGTGGGTTTAATAGAGAACAGGAATGAAAAACAAAGACAATGTCAAGTAAATGTCTTCGAGGAGTTTTGCTGCAAAGAACTGGAGCAGAAGTAAGACCTAAAGAAGGCATTTCTAAGGTGAAAGAAATAATAGCATGTTTATATGCTTATGACTGTGACATAGTAGAAAGTTAAAAAAAAAATGACTTTGTAAGAAATTCCAGAATTCCCAGAACGATGTTCTTGCACAAATGAGAAAAGTGGGATCCAGTGTCCAATGGTGGCTATGTGCTGGGTCATGGACAGTTCATCTCTCTGGGAACACAAAGGCAGGCAAAGCAGGTGGGAGCACAGGACACGGGCTGGCGATGTGTGTGGAGGTTCTCACGGGATCGCTTACGTGTCCTCAGGGAGGACAGCAAGGTCATCTGCCGAGAGCAAGAATGGGGAGGAGGCAACAGCATTTGCGGAGAGGGAAAATGTCTGAAATGGACGTCTGAAAGGGTTGGGGAGGAAATGGATTAGGGGTGTAGAACATGATTGGTGGCAGTGCTAGTGGCCCATTCAGGTGGGTGTCCTAGATTGAAAGTGAGGCAAGTCAGCTCAGTGGTGGGTTTTTCTCCAGCTGTGCTTATCCCTGGATGCAAGGAGAGAGTTGGATTTATTCAGAGTTATGATCTTGTGGAAGAAAAATCCAGACAGGCACAAGGTCGTGATTATAATGATAAACCATGAAATTGAGCTCGGTGAGCAGGAGACAGAGAACAGCAAGGGGCTAGGAGACAATCCAAGGTGGAAGGATCAATGGAGTGTAGATATTAAACTTCGTCTTTTTTAATTGCATCCATTTTTTTAACCACTCAATTCTTTCTGAATCTTAATTCTGTTATTTATCATATTATGCCTTATTGTGTCACATAAAAATAATGACAAAGATAACATTAATTCACTTACTCATTCACTTATCCAAAAAAATTTCGCTGATGGATACTGAGTACCAGATGTCGTGGGACATAAATGTAAATAAGACTGATCTTTGACCTCAAGGACTTCATAGCCTGGCAAAGGAAGTAGACAAGTAAATGAGGAATCACAAAACAATGTCATAAGTACCATGGAAAACTACTCTAGGAGTACAGAGGAAAGACCTCTAAACCAGACTCAGGGCAACAGAAGATTTCCATTAAGAGGGGATTCTAAAATGGGGTCTTGAAGATCAAATAGAACTTAGTTAACAAGAATATAGAAAAGGGCCTTCCATGGTTCATCTAAATGATGAACTAAAATGTTGACTGGGGTTGGGGTAAGGCCAGAGGTTTGTGGCATGCCCCTAAAGGCCACCTTCTAAATTATATGATTTCACTAAGTAGCTGCAACTCTTCCACCAGACGTGGCCACTTCACACCGATCTATTTTCTCCAGCTTCTCCATGAAGCCATCTCAAGCAACTACTTCACATGCCTTGCCAGAATCAAAATGCTCTATCAAGTTTCATAGACCTCCCAGTCAGGGAACTTACCTACAGGAGAGATTGGTTTGCCATCTGTTCCTAGAAAATTCAGGCAAGCCCTCATAATTAATCGCTGACTTTTTTCCTAAGTGCTAACAAACCACTTGTTTAATAATCTGTGTCAGTATTTTGCCACTAACTGACATCAGACCCATCAATCTGTAACTTGCATGCTTAAAAGGATGAAATCAGGCTGGGAATCAATATCCCTTTCTGAAAATGTTTGAAAGAGATGGCAGTGTTTGAGAAATACTTTCATAAGGGAATTGAGAGAAGGAAAGTATTGCCTGAGACAAAGGTTGAAGACAGATGGGGCAAGATAAATGGAAGAAAAAGACAGTGCATTGGCCTGGAGAAAAGGAGTGATATTTAAGAGGTTTGCATTCAATTCATGAAGGGGAGGGATCCAGGTCAGCCTGGGTAAAGTCCTTAGAAGTCAAAGATAATGTCTTGGCTCTGACTTCTGCTAAAGGGCTCTCTTAGAGCTTGAGATAAAAGCCAGACTTGCTGGGGGAAAACTTGGAAATGTTTTTTAAATAAAACAAAGGAAATTATTTTCTATGACATCATACCAACTCTGCCAACTCCTAGTTTGCCAATGCTTGTCACAATGTTTACAGTTGAAAATCCAAAGACACAAAAGTCCTTGGTTCCACTGCCGTTCAGCAAGGCTGCCAAGAATCTGGGATAACTCCTTCAAGGGAAAGCAAAAAAACAAACATTAAATTGATGACAGACAAAGAATTGCAGCTCAACTTTGACAGTAGACACTAGAGGGTTAAAGAAATTGCATTAAATGGGTCAGCCCAGGGTCTATCTAATATCAAGCCACTAATTGCTTTTTTTCCATAATTATAAAAGTTTATTCCCAAGTTTTGTTTTATTTGATTTCCTTGGTGTGTACATTAATTTTTGAATCTTAAAATCAAAGTAGAGACTTAATGCTACTTTTATTAAGGTTAAAATCAGTGCCTGACAAGGCCAAGGGAGAGACTTCCTTTGATTATATTTTTGTTAAATCTTACGTATTTAAAAAAAAAAAAAGTGGCTCTGGCAAAGAGAAAAGGCCATATGAGGACACAGTAAAAAGGTGGCCATCTACCAGCCAAGGAGAGAAGCCTCAGGAGAAACCAAACCTGCTGATACCTTGATCTTGGACTTCCAGCCTACATAACTCTGAGAAAATAAATTTATGTTGTTTGAACCACCACCAAAAAAAAAAAGTCCCAATTCCCTGTTCAGTTTTTGCTGGGGAAGCAGGAGGTGGAAACTAGAAATCCTGAAATTGCCAAATATAAAAGTCTGATTAATTTTTTTCTCAAATTAATATTAGGAACAATTTATTATTATGCCAAGATTAGCCAGCCCTAAAAACAAGTATGTTTCCTTTGGGGAAGGCAGCTAAGGCAACTAGAACAATATGCCGATTGTTGCAGGTTAGAAATACTATTGAAATACTCTCTATTTCAACATAAGTTGAAGGGTTTTTTCAAACCAGCATTATTTATGGAACAGAAACCCAAACATTGTGAATAATTATATAAGTGGGTATTCTTTTCCATGGGCAGGTATTGTCCCCTATATTGTTTTATATGCTCTGAACAGACAACCAAGCTACAAAAGCAAATACTTTTGACAACAATAACATGAATACTTTAGAGTGCAGTGAAATTGACTACATGTTTAATGAATCTGACATTTAATGATGAATCATTGTTGTGCTACATGGTGATTATACCTAATTGGCAATTTATATATCTGCTGTAACTAGTATTTTTAATAATTTTTTTTCTCTTCTTTATTTCAGCATCTACTGTCAGTGCTGCTTGACAGTTTTCTTCATTCCATGAGAGATTGAATTCTTATTATTTTACTTCTGTCATAACAGTTAAACAAGATTCTAGACTTGGCACTTCCAAATTAAGCCCGAGGCTCTGTTCAGAGGACCTCTGTGCCCCCCATGCTAGAACAACATGACAGTCCTTCCACTGCCATTTTAACTACACTCCCTCCTTTCAGGACCCTGGAAGTCCTGATGTCTGGAGCATCAAGAGAATGAAAATGTAGATTGTAAGTCTGTGGAGGACAGGCACATGCTGGCAGCTGTATACAGTGAAGGGGTGAGGACAGCAGGTCAGTCAACCTGGAATGAAACAATGGATAGGAAGGAACCATGGAGGGAGCAGCTGGGGAGTTGATGAGCCTGTACCCTAATACCTTTGGGCTTTTCCCCATCTGCTTCCCCCTAACAATAACATGGAGATAAACTATCCCTTAAAAAGAAGGGGATGCTAAACTATCCCTTCTCCTTAAAGAGGTGGGATGGTTTATCTCCACATTATTCCACAGACATCTTTTCGATCTCAGGTACTGCTTAGCACCCAGACTTACACAATAATTACCAAATGCATTATTTTTAATCACTTTTTAAAGAAACCGCTCAGTATTTGGATGTATCTTGCTCACTTGAATCAGGTCTGACTTACTTAACTGATTAACCGTAGGTCACTGAATTGTTGATCCATAAACCATCTGGGCATCTAGGGCGTGGCAGGAAGAGCTGGTGCCCAAGTTCCAGTTCCAGGTTGTTCATCCAGTGTTCTAGGTACAAAACAAGTAAAAATCTATTTTCTGCCACAAATCTGCATTTTCTTTTAAATTACTGTGTGAATTTGATCCTGTTAGCAGCCAGCTGCTTGATCTTAGGGCAGACAGTTATTATACTACTTCAGTTTTTTCATCTTGAAACAGTGGGGCTTATTCATGTAACTAAATTTTATTAAAAGGTTTCTGCCTGCAAAGAATGTACCAGGTACGTCTATAGAGGAGAATCATGGTAATCTGATGCTCCCTATTTCCTTCAGGCACTGAGATCATCCAAAAGAGGTAGGTATCTATCCTCATCCAAACATTGACAAGGAAGGGTATTTAGAAACATCGCTTAATGAACAATGTTAACAATAAGAGTAATTCTTCTTTTCCACTTCTTTTTTCCTTAAATCTCTTTTGGGGCTTAGCAAGGACACTGATAAACTGCCTCACATTGCCTAGAGTTAGAAAGCTTTTTAATTTCTAGTCTAAATCCTGCTGCTATAGCTTAAATCCGTTTCCTCTTATTCTATTCTCATGGAAGACAGAGAAAAACCATTCATTCTCCTCTATATAATAGTCCTTCATGTATTAAAGATTTCAGCCTTCATTTTTCCAGGTTACATAATGCCAGTTCCTTTCATTTTACTCATATATCTTATTTTCCAAGCTTTTAAATTAATTCCATCACACTCCTCTTGGACTCGATGGATAATGAAATAGTCATGCAGCTCCTTTCAGATTATAATTGAGTAATAAACCTTCAGGGAGGGAAGTATTTTTAAATCTTAAATCAGAGTCTCACATGATCTGGGATTTAAAACATTTTTGGAGAACAGGAGGAGGCTGGAAAGTGCATATAAAATCGGCACAGAAAGCATGAGAAGAAATGGGAAAGCGTCGTTTGTGTTTTATTGTTTCATAAAAGGGAAAACTAAGGCTTGTGTCACAGCAAATGAGTAAAAGATGCAAGACTAAAGTCACAATTAAAATAGCCAGCTGCTGATTCCTGGTTTCCTACCAAATTGTTGTCAAGTGATTGTGATATCTAATCATAGCAATTTAGACTGAAGCTTAAAAAATAAATCACATTATCACAGTTTAATTGGGCAGTGAGAATTCACTATTAACTGCGTTGATATTATTTTTCAAGAAAGTCTTCTACTTCTCTCTTTTTCTCTTTCCAACTAAGTCCTGTAGAAGAGTTCCTCTTCATGATGTGTACAGAGGGAAACAAATAAAACCTCTGAGATTGTTACTATATTAGACTTAGACTTCATATGATATCTAAAATCAGTTAGCACATATGTAAAATATTTGCCTAAATATCCATCAACTAATAAAGATACATCCATACAGTGAAATGTTATTCAGCTTTAAGAAAGTATGATCAGTGCTCCTTATCCACGGTTTCCATATCTGCAGGTTCTGCATATGTAGACTCAACCAACCACAGATAAAAAATATTTTGGGGAAAAAATAAAAAATAACAGTACAACAATAAAAATAACACAAATAAAAACAATACAGTATAGAAGCTATTTACATAGCATTTGCATTGTATTAGGTATTAGAAGGAATCGAGAAATGATTTTAAGTGTACAGGAAGATGTGCATAACTTATATGCAAATGCATGCCATTTGATGTAAATAAAGGACTTGAGCATACATGGATTTTGGTATGGGAGGGTGCCCTGGAACCAAGCCCCTGCAGATACCAGGAGATAACTGTACCCAGACATGCTACAATATGAATAAACCTTGAAAATATGATACTCAATGAAAGAAGCTAGACACAGAGACAAATGTGGCTTCTGCCTTTGTACAACAGACAGTTTAACGGGCATCCATTCTTCTATTTCTTCTCTCTTGACAGAGATATGTTTGTTTTTCGAGGAAAAATAAGAGGAAAAAGTAATGAGCGGGCTTTATCAATCCACCAAATGTGTGTATATATATATATACATGTACAATGAAAATAAACAACCAAAACAATGCAAACAGCTGCTTAAACACATAAGAGTTCATTTCAGGGCCCTAAAATAAGGATTGGCAAATTTATACTTAAATTTACACTTCTTTTTATTTTTTTTAATTCCAATAGATTTAGGAGTACAAGTTGTTTTGGGTTACATGGGTGAATTGTATAATGGTGGAAGTCTGGGCTTTTAGTGTACCCAACACCCAAATGGTGTACATTATACCCAATAGGTAATTTTTCCTCCCTTTCACCCTCCCCCCTTCTGAATCTCCAACGTTCATTATATCACTCTGTGTGCCCCTACATACCTGCAGCTTAGCTCCCACTTGTAAGTAAGAATGTGCGATAATTTGGTTTTCCCTTCCTGAGTTACTGCACTTAGGATAATGGCCTCTAGTTCCTTTCAAGTTGCTACAAAAGACATTATTTCATTCTTTTTTATGGCTGAGTAGTATTCAGTGGTGTATATTTACCATATTTTCTTTATCCACTCATCAGTTGATGGGCACATAGGTTGATTGCATATCTTTGCAATTGTGATAAACATGTGAGGGCCCGGTGCAGTGGCTCACGCCTGTAATCCTAGCACTCTGGGAGGCCGAGGCGGGTGGATCGCTCGAGGTCAGGAGTTCGAGACCAGCCTGAGCAAGAGTGAGACCCCGTCTCTACTAAAAACAGAAAGAAATTATCTGGCCAACTAAAAATATATATAGAAAAATTAGCCGGGCATGGTGGTGCATGCCTGTAGTCCCAGCTACTCGGGAGGCTGAGGCAGGAGGATTGCTTGAGCCCAGGAGTTTGAAGTTGCTGTGAGCTAGGCTGACTCCACGGCACTCACTCTAGCCCAGGCAACAGAGAGAGACTCTGTCTCAAAAAAAAAAAAAAAAAAAAAAAAAATATGAGTACAGGTGCCTTTTCAGTGTAATGACTTCTTTTCCTTTGGATAGATACCCAGTAGTGGCATTGCTAGATCCAATGGTAGATCTACTTTTATTTGTTTGAGGAATTTCCATACTGCTTTCCATAGAGGTTGTACTAATTTACATTCCCACCAACAGTATATGAGCATTCCCTTTTCACTGCATCTGCACCATTATCAATGGCTTTTTGAATTTTTAATAATGACCATCCTGACTGGGCTAGGGTGGTATCTCATTGTAGTTTTAATTTATATTCTCTGATGATAAGTGACGTTGAGCATTTTTTCATATGTTTCTTGACCATATGTTCACCTTTTTTTGGAAAATGTTGGCCCATATCATTTGCCCACTTTTTAATGGGATTATTTGGTTTTTTCTTGCTGATTTGTTTGAGTCCCTTATAGATTCTGGATATTAGTCCATTGTTAGATGTACAGTTTGTGAATATTTTCTGCCATTTTGTAGGTTGTGTATTTACTCTCTTGATTCTATTTCCTTTGCTATACAGAAGATTTTTAATTAAATTGAGTCTACTCTATTTATTTTTGTTTTTGTTGCATTTGCTTTTGGGATCTTAGTAATAAATTCATTGCCTAGGCCAATGTCCAGAAGAGTTTTTCCTATGTTTTCTTCTAGAATTTTTATGGTTTCAGGTCTTAAATTTAAGTCTTTAATATCCATCTTGAGTTAATTTTTGTATGTGGTGACAGATAGAGATCCAGCTTCATTCTCCTGCAGGAGGATATACAATTTTCTCAACACAATTTATAGAATATTGTGTCTTTTCTCCATTTTACATTTTTGTCCACTTAGTTGAAGATCAGTCGGTGGTATATATTTGGCTTTATTTCTGGGTGTTCTGTTCCGTTCCACTGATCTATGTGCCTACTTTATACTAGTACCATGGTGTTTTGGTTACTGTAGCCTTGATGTATAATTTGAAGTCAGATAATTTGAAGTCTTCAGATTTGTTCTTTTTGCTTAATATTTCATTGGCTATTTGGGCTCTTTTTGGTTCCATGTGAATTTTAGGATTGTTTTTTCTAATTCTGTGAAAAATCACTCTGGTATTTGGTTGGGAATTGCACTGAATCTGTAGATTTCTTTGTGCAATATGGTCATTTTCCAAATATTGATTCTTCTAATCCATGAGCATGGATGTTTTTCCATTTGTTTGTGTCATCCATGATTTCTTTCATGAGCGTTTTGTAGTTTTCCTTATAGAGATATTTCATCTCCTTGGTTAAGTATATTCCCAGGGTTTTGTTTTTATTTTTTTTTTCTTGTAGCTATTGTAAATGAGTTATTGATTTGAGTTTCAGCTTGGTTTTTGTTGGTGTATAGAAATGCTCCTGATTAGTGTATGTGATTTGTAAACCTGAGACTTTACTGAATTCATTTATCAAATCCAAGACTCTCTTGGTAGAATCTTTAGGGTTTTCTAGGTATAAGATCATATCATTGGCAAACAGAGGTACATTGACTTCCTCTTTTCCAATTTGGGTGCCCTTTATTTCTTTCTCTTGCCTGATTGGTCTGGCTAGGACTTCCAATACTATATTGAATAGAGGTGTGAAACTGAGCATCCTTGTCTTGTTCCAGTTCTCAGGGGTAATGCTTTCGACTTTTCTCTATTTGGTATGACGTTGGCTGTGGGTTTGTCATATATGGCTTTTATAATTTTGAGGTATGTTCCTACTATGCCTAGTTTATTGGGGGTTTTATCATGAAGGGAAGCTCGATTTTATTGAATGCTTTTTCTGCAGCTATTGAAATGATCGTATGGTTTTTGTTTTTAATTCTATTTATGTGGTAAATCACATTTATTGACTTGCATATGGTAAACCACCCTTGTATCTCTGGGATGAAACCCACGTGATCATGGTGAGTTATCTTTTCAATGTGCTCTTGGATTTGATTTGGTAATATTTTGTTGAGGATTTTTTCATCTCTATTCCTCAAGATATTAGTCTCTAGTTTTCTTTTTTTGTTCTGTCCTTTCCTGGCTTTGGTATCAGGGTGATACTGGCTTCATAGAATGAGTTATGGAGCATTCCCTCCTTCTCAGTCTTTCAGAGTAGTTTCAGTAGGATTGGTATCAGTTCTTTGAAAAATCTGGTTGAATTTGGCTATGAATCTCTCTGGTCCTGGGATTTTTTTTAGGGGGGATGGGGGGTGGGGGGTGAGTTTCTTTTACTACTGATTCAATCTCACTACTCATTATTGGTCTGTTCAGAATTCCTATTTCTTTCTGATTCAAGGTTGGGGAGGTGTATATTTCCAGGAGTTTATCCATTTTCTCTAGATTTTCTAGTTTGTATGTATACCAGTGTTCATAGTACTCTTGGATGATCTTTTGTACTTCTGTGGTATTATTTGTAATGCCTCCTTTTTCATTTCTGATTGAGCTTATTTGAATCCTCTCTCTTCTTTTCTTGATTAATCTAGTTAGTGATCTATCGATTTTGTTTATCTTTTCAAAGAACCAACTTTTTATTTCATATATTCTTTGTATTGTTCTTTTTATGTTAATTTCCTGTAATTCTGCCCTGATCGTTGCTATTTTTTTTCTTCTGCTAGCTTTGGATTTGATTTGTTCTTATTTTTCTTGTTACAAATTGATGTTACATTGTTAATTTGTGTTCTTTCTGTCTGTTTGATATAGGCATTTAATGCTATAAACTTTTCTCTTAGCACTGCTTTTACTGTATCCCAGAGATTTTGATAAGTTGTGTAACAGTTATCATTCATTTTGAAAATTTTTCCAATTTCCATCTTGATATCATCATTGACCCAAAGATCATTCAGGAGCAAGATGTTTAATTTTCATGTATTTGTAACACTTTATGAGTTTCTCTTAGAATTTATTTCTAGTTTTGTTTCACTGTGGTCTAAAAAGATACTTGATATGATTTCAATTTTTTAAAATCTATTGAGACTTGTTTTGTGGCCTATCATATCATCTGTCTTGGAAAATGTTCTGTGTGCTGATGAGAAGAATGCATATGCTGCAGTTTTGAGGTAGAATATTCTGCAAATGTTTGTCCATTTGTTCTAGAGTCCAGTATAAGTCCAGTGTTTCTTTGTTGACTTTCTGCCTTGATGATCTGTCTCATACTGCCAGTAGGGCATTGAGGTTCCCCATTATTATTGTATTGCTGTCTATCTCTTCTTAGGTCTAGTATATTTGTTACACAAATCTGTGAGCTCTGGCATTAGGTGCATATATAATTATGATAATTATATCTTCTTTATCATTATGTAATAACATTCTTAGTCTTTTTTATTGTTGTTCATTTAAGTCTGTTTTATCTTATATAAGAATAGCTACTCCTACTCGCTTTTGGTTTCCATTTGCATAGAGTATTTTTTCCACCCCTTTACCTCGAGTCTACAGGAATCTTTATGAGTTAAGAGGGTCTCTTGAAGGCAGCAGATATTTGGGTCATGTTTTTTATCCATTCCACCAATCTATATCTAAGTGGGGCATTTAGACCATTTACATTCAAAGTTAATATTGATATGTGAAATACTGTTCCAATCATCATGTTGATTGTTACCTATTGCTTTGTATTCTCCATTATATTCCTGTTTTATAAGCCCTATGAGTTTTATACTTTTGAGTGTTTTTATACTTGTGAGTATTAACCTTTTGTTTTGATGTTTAGAACTCCTTTGAGCATTTCTTGTAGGGCCAGTCTAGTGGTGACAAATTCCTTTAGCATTTGCTTGTCTGAGAAAGACTTTATTTCTTCTTCACTTATGAAATTTAGTTTTATAGGATACAAAATTCTTCCCTAACAGTTATTCTGTTTACAAAGACTAAAGATAGGACCCCAATCCCTTCTAGCTTGTGAGGTTATTGCTGAGAAGTCTGATGTTAATCTGCAAGATTTTCCTTTATAAGTTATTTGATCCTTTAGTCTCACTGCTCTTAAAATTCTTCCCTTCATGTTTATACTAGATAGTCTGATGACTACATGCCTTGGTGATGTCCTTTTTGCAATGAATCTCCCAGAAATTATTTGAGTTTTTGTATCTAGATGTCCAAATTTCTAGCAAGATCAGAAATGTTTTCCTCAATTATTCCCTCAAATTGGTTTTCCACACATTTTTCTTTTCTTCTTCTCCCTCATGAATACTTACCATTCTTACATAATCCCATATTTCTCCAAAATTTTGTTCTTTTCATTCTTTTTTCTTTATTTTTGTTTGACTGTGTTAATTCTAAAGACTTGTCTTCAAGCTCTGAAATTATTTCCTTGGCTTAGTCTATTCTATTGGTTGAGCTGGAAACTGCATTTTGAAATCCATCAATATGTCTTTCATTTCCAGAAGTTGTTTGG
>CM052439.1:105628632-105650286 GCA_028533085.1 Varecia variegata | reverse complement strand
CATTTGGATGGGATTTTAAAAATTTTTTTTGTATTTTATTTTATTTTCCCCCAGAGATTGTGCCTGAAATGTATGTTGTGTTTGCTCATTTAGCTCCAATTTTGAGTATTTTCAGGGAGCCAAGGCGCTGTATGTGTCTCTTGGTCATGGATAGTCTGCATGGTGTCTTTGTCAGATGCTGGTTATGGTAGGGAAGTACTAGGCTGGAGTTCAACCACCAGGCCAGTAGGTGGCACCTGTGTGTAAGAGCCAGCTGCAGCAGGAGTCAATGGATGTGTGCTTGACTCCAGTTTGCTCAGGTGGTGAAGTGGTCTGTGGAATGCCTGATGTCCCCTGTTCCCTGCTCAGCCCTGGAGGTGGGGGCAAAGCTGGGCAGAGCTGGGCTGCCAGGTTCCCCCTCATACATCCCGGCGATGGGCAGAAGTACCAGCCCTGACAAGGGTGGTGGGGGAGCTCGTGTTGAATTGCACCGTGGTCTTCATCGGGTGGGGGTGGGGCAAGAGAGGACTGAAAACGCTCCACAGCCGGGGTAGGCAGACACATGATCCAACTCCCTATGACACCACTGTCTCATGACTTTCAGTTTAGATAAACACTGTCTTTTCCCTCCAGGCCATAATGTAGCTGAGGGTCTTGGAAAGCTGCTCACAGTTCTCCACCCAGATGGCCTCAGGGCAAAACTTCTCTAAGCTTGAGACTGGCAGCTTTGCAGCTGACCTGTACTCCCCTGTAGGAAGTCGTAGCTCCTTAAAGGGAAAAGCCTGGGCCCCGCCCTCTGTGCAAGCTGAGTGTGGTGGGCACAACATCAGAGAGTGTGCAGCTGCTCCCAAATGCCCTGGAATGACCTCCCCCCAGTGAACTTTTGTTAGCCCCCTGTGGGAACAGCTGGGACTGCATTGGCAGCATGGGCAAGGGAGGCAGGGAGGGAAAGAAGAGGAAAAGTCCCCACACAGAGGGAGCTCTGGTCTCCTTTGTCCTGAGGGGCCCCTCAAAGTGTTGCACTCTCCTCTCACCTAGGGGCAGACTGTCCTGAATGTTAAAACTCTAGGGATCCCACAGTTTCCCTGGAACCCGCTGGCCCCTGAGGTTGCTACAGCCTGAATGGGTACCAGGGAATGTTTATTGTGGATCCAGCAATGTGGAGATCCAAGGTTCCCTGAGATTCCCTGGTCAGGGCAGCTGCAAAAACACTGCCTCTCCTTGTAAGGAGGGGAATAGGCCACACCCTCCATGCAAAACTGGGCACACTGAGCACACTGTTAGTTGGGGTGTAGCCCCCACAAGCCAAGGACTGGCCATCCCCCAGCACACTCACCCCAAATGCTCATGGGAGCAGTCACAGCTATGTCCGCAGCAGTGGGTGGTGGGAGAAGTCCTCATCTCCACATTCCTTCCCAGGCCCCAGTGCTGCCTGCCTTCTGGGTTGGAAGCATTCTCCTCCCCTACAGACTCTGCTCTGTACCCACGTTTCCACTGAAAGGGGAGCAGACAACTTCAGAGCACAAGCAAGGAGCTCTCAGGTGGAGGAGGGCATGCGTTCTGATTTCCTTTGTCCCAAGGGGCATTTTGGTTTGTGGCACTTTCCCATCCTTCAGGAGCAGCCCACCCTATGGGTTAGAACTCCAGGAATCTCATAGCTCCCCTGGGTCCCTTTGGACCTTCGTGGTTGTCACAGTCTGAGTGGGTGCTGGGGAATGTCTGTGTGGGATCCAGTGACAGAGCCAGAAGAGCTGAGACCCCCTGGGCAGGACAGAGGCCCACAATGGGTGCACGAGCAGTATGGTGCCCACCAGCTCAGCTCTGGTCTGTGAGGAGGGGCAGTGACCCTAGGCGGGCTGGCAGCACAGTGCTCTACCCTTAAAAGGGTCCCAATTCACTGACAGCAGCAGTACTTAGGCTGGTACGGTTAGAGCCTGATAGCTCTGATAGTTCAGGAGCTAGCAGTCTGCCACAGGGGTGAGGGGAGCAATAAGAAACACCCCCTTTCCATGGGACTCCAAATTCCCTGGGGATCAATCTCTGCCAAAATCTTATTCCTTCTTGTTCTACACCTCAGCTTCTTCCCATGGGTTCTCTGGTAGGTACTGGCACTCTTCCCTCAGTATTCCACTTGGGCTATGTTTATTTACCTGCAACTTTTTCTTCTTGATGGGGAGAAATGGCAGCTGATGTCTCTAGTCAGCCATCTTGAAGCTCCCTCTCAAAAACTTTGTAACCCCGTCTGCCAGTGTGTGGTGTTCTTCCTTGTGAGCTCAAAAAACCTGGAGATGAAGCTCAAACTGAAGACTACTGTCCATTGCCACAGAAGCAGAAAACTCACCTTTCTTATCACAAGTGAGAAAAACTCCTTTAGCGGGGAGTTCCCTGGGTAAAATAAACCTTGGATCTCAGAGCGAAAATTTTGGAAGATCAAGGAACGTCAGGAAAAAGTAGCCTCTGAGCCTTGGTGAACCACACAATCCATTAGAGTAAAGCTCTCTAGCCAGTACCAAGCAGCAATAGAAGAACTGCTGCAAGTCAAAGGGACTCTACTCCGAGTTATCTTTTTGTGGTTACCAAGTGACAACCGAAATAAATGACCAATGCAAGGATCTCAATCAATCAAGGTTTATTAAGCCAGCTTTAGGTCTCCTTTGGGAAAAATGCAAGCCACAGACAACATCTGTGACTGTTTTTCCCTAAATTTACACTTACATCTCTCAGATGCTTTGAAAAAAAAAAAGAAGAAGAAACAGTTTATTTGCATGTTACTTCACAGAAAGGGATCCTTTCAGTCTTACTCAGTTTAGCATAAAGAATAAAACACACAAGATAATTTGGGTTATTGAATTACTGTTCGGTAAATACTCGCTCCTTCTACCTTTCCTCACTCCTTCCATGGGCATGATGTATTTCCCTGCCCCATGGATTTGAGGCTTGGCCACATGACTGACTTTGGCCATGGAAGCTTAGGGGATGATGGGCACAGGGGCCTTAAGTGTGTTTGTATGATTACATTTGGCTCTTACGTTCTTGCTCTTTGCCACAAAAACTGCTGAGTAGAAACTGGTCCAAGAACAGTGAAAGACATGTAAAGAAGACATAACCCCAACCTTCAGAAGCCTGAAGAATTGCCCGACTCTTCCAGACTAGATCAAACTGCAGTCAAATGTAGACCTTTGAGCATGGGAATACATTCATGTTGTCGTAAGTCATGAAGTTTTGGAGTAGTCATGGAGCATTATTGTGGCAATAGCTGATTAATACAGCACATAACACTGAAATAAACACCAGAATTCTCCCACAATGTACAATTTTTAAATACTTAAAAAATTTTAGCTAGTTTTTTCTCTTTATGTTTTCTGATTTATAGATTTAGTTAAAAATTGTTAACTATGTAAAACAAATTTAAACTAAGTCATCTAACTTTATCTGTTAGCAGTATAACTGGTAAGATCTGCAAGATTATATTACTGAGATGTTAAGAAATATAGAAAATATATTTGCTGCATATGCAGTGATATAATCAGGTTTCAATAAACATCTTGATGAAAGCAAATTAATTGCTAATTTGACATTTTCTTCTGGCAAATTAGGAAGATTGGGTTTCACATTAAATGAAAATATGTTTGTGTGTAAGAACTTTAGCACAGCTGAAAGGATGTAATTCAAGTAAATATCCTCACTATATTCTTCCATTTCAGACATTTCTATTTCAAATTTTCATGTTTGTAGACCCCAGGCAAGGCTTGTAAAGGAATATAATCTTTTTTGTGGGATTTTCCTTATGAAATATTCAAGAGGTTTCTAGGAAAAGCATTTGGCACATTCAGAAATCTTATGTTATTCTTTCAACCTGTGTCCCTCCATTGGTCTAGATGGAAAATTGAAAACACTATACTTTGTTTTCACAGGGAATATTAAGAAGGTGTTTGTAAGAGAAAAATTGAGCCCTTTAAAGAAAGGTAATACAGTTTTAACTTTTCTCTGAGTCCCAGGTTCTTTTCTTAATAAAATGCTAGTTTATTAGATAACATTGTTTACAAAATATGATAGAACATCTAATGGAAGAAAATTTTACCTCAATTGGACACTCTCTGCCACTATTAGGAAAAATATTGCAAAATAATACACAAAGAAGAATATGAAACAATGTTTATTAGGAAATACAAACTATAAAAAGGAATTTAATCTTTATGAGAGTTAGAAAAAAATATTTGAGGATAGAGAAATAATTGAAGTAGACAAGTGGACATAGTATTCTATTGGCCTAAGGTGGCTGAGAACTAAAAATGACTGTGAAAAGACCAAAACACACCCCTGAGTAGCCACAAAAAGAGGCGTACCAGTCAAGAAAAACTGCAGAGGCAGGTCTCCAAGTATGGACATATGCAAGTAAATCCACTGCATGTGTCCATACAATGTAAAGCAGTAGACCCAGTGATCAAGAAGAAAACTTAGAGAAAACAAGTAAAGAAAGTATTTGAGAAAGGCTATCAATTTTACTGTTGTAAAAGTTGATAGATGAAATATTTTGCTATGTAAATTCAAAATTATAGTGGATTCCCATATACATCAAAAAGCTAGAACATTTTCAATTAATCTCTAATATCCCTAAGACCAAGTAAATTTCAAGTCTAAATGTTTTTAAAGGTTTAAATGACTCCCAAAACACTTTAAAAGTTTTTAATCTCTGTAATAGGGAAAATTTTAAGACAGTCCCCCAAGACTCCTGGCCTCTGATGTGAACACATCTTCTAGCTAGTCAATCAAACACTAAGCTGAGCGCTTCGGTGAAGGAATTTTGCAATTGTAATTAAGGTCCAAAATCAGTTGACTTTAAATTAGGGCTCAACTATGAGACAGCCAGACTTAACTAACTACATGAGCCCTTTAAAGGAAGAGAGATTTCTCCCATTGGTCTTAGAAAAGGAATTTAGAGAGTTTAAAGTGTGAGTGAGATTCAGTGAGGGAAAAATTCCCCATTGCAGGCTGTATTCATTTCCTGTTGCTGCTGTAACAAACTATGACACATTTAGTGGCTTAAAACAATGCAAATTTATTCTCGTACAGATCTGGAGATCAGAAATCCAAAATCAGTCTTAAAGGACTAAAATTAAGGTGCCAGCAGGGCTGGTTCCTTGAGCCTCCAGGGGAGAATCTGTTCCTTGCTCTCCCAGCTTCCAGAGGCTGCAGCACTCCTTGCCCTCCAGCTTCATTACTGTGATCTCTGCTTCTGTTGTCTCACTGCTTTCTCCCCTATAAGGACACTTGTGATCACATCAGACTCGTCTAGATAATCTGGGATAATCTCCCATCTCAAATTCCTCAATCACATCTACAAAATTCCCTTTGCCCCATAAGTATCATATTCCCTGGTTTTAAGGATTAGGACATGGAGATCTTGGGGTGGGGGGCACCATTCAGCCTACCGCACTGGCCTTGAAATTAAGGCAGTTACATGGTATGAGTTAATGTCATGTGCCAACTGGACTGGGCCACAGGGTGCCTATGTATTTGGATAAATATTATTCTGGGTGTGGCTGCGAGGGCATTTCTGGATGATATTAACATTTGAATCAGTAGACTGAGTGAAGCAGGTTACTCTCCTCAACATGGGTGGGCCTCTTCCAATCCATTAGAGGTCCGAATTGAACAGAAGGCAGGGTAAGGGAAAATTCACTCCTTCTGCCTGTTTTCAAAGTGGGACATCCATCTTCTCCATCACTCAGACTAAATCTTATACCACCAGCTCTTCTGGATCTTGTCTCCAGCTTGCAGATGGCAGCTCATGGGACTTCTCAGCCTCCATAATCACACGAGTTAATTCCTTATAATAAATAAATATTAGTAAATATTTAAATAATATAAATATCCTATCGGGTCTGTTTCTCTGGAGAACCCTGACTAATACACGTGGTAAGGAATATGAGTGGCCTGTAGGAGCTGAGAGCAGCATCTAGCTGACAGCTAGCAAGGAAAAGGGGAACTCAGTCCTACACTATAAGAAACTGAATTTTGCCAACAAGCAAAATGAGTTTAGGAGCAAATTTTTCCAGAGTCTTCAGATGAGAACTCAGCCAAGTCAATACCTTGACGTCAGCCTTATGATAATCTAAGCAGGGAACTGAGTCATGCCATGCCAGACTAGTAATCTATGGAATGGTAAGCAAAACAACACAGGTAATTTTTCATTTGTATAAACTTAGAGGGTACCAGTGTAAATTTATTACATGGATATATTGCACAGTGGTGAAGTCAGGGCTTTTAGTGTATCCATTACCTGAATAATGTACATTGTACCAATTAAGTAAAGCTTTTAAATTTGTAGTCATTTGCTACTTAGCAATAGAAAACTAATACAATTTCAAAATATTTTAACCTCAAAATATTCTGAACATATTTAAAATATTTTATATTAGTGACAGTGTTTACAGTGCTGTGCACTTTGAATTTCATCCCCAGGCATTAAAAAATGTGAGTAGCACAAGTACGTGCAGACATCAATATCACCTAGTTATTCGTGTTCTTTGCTCATATCAGCATAATTAATCTAATCAACACATACTCTAACAACATATAAATGAAAGCTTGTGAAACCATAACACTCAGTTACCTAGTTAGGAACCAGAGACACAGGCAAGGACTTGCAAGAAGATGGCACCATGGCACAATGAGAACCTGCTTGTATAACAACCCTTCTTGAAGTCTATTAAAATAAATAAAAATAAATATGATTTAGAGACAAAAATCTCATCTATAATAATACTAGGAAACTACCACAACATATATTAAAGATGCCTAATAATTTCTACTCTTCCATATGTAATAAAATTTGGACCCAACCATAGGAGAATGCTGAGGGTTGAAATTTATCTCCATAAACTTGATCAGAGTGTAGATTTTTTTAAAAAGAGACTTTCTTTTTTTGATAGCTGAATGTTTTCCAATATTCCAATGCATATATATGTATATGCCATATTTTCTTTATCCATTCATCCATGGATGGGCATTTAGGTTGAACTCCATATCTTGGTTGATGTGAATAATGCTGCAATGAACATGGGGTGTAGATATCAACATAGATAAAACTGGAGGATATTATGCTAAGTGAAATGAGGCCAACACAGAAAGACAAATCCTATATGATTCATGCACATGTGAATCTAAAAAAGTCAAACTCATAGAAATGGAGAATAGAACAGTGGTTGCCAGGGGCTGGGGGTGGGAGAACTGAGGAGATGTTCACCAAAGAGTACAAACTTGCAGTTACAAGAAAAGTTCTGGAGATCTAAGGTATAGCATGGGTGGCAACAGTATGTTATTATAATTAATTTAATTGTGATAATCATTACACAATGTATACATATATCAAATCATCACATTGTACACCTTGAATATATACAATCTTTGTCAACTAGATATTTTAATATTTAAAAATAAATAAATAAATGGAAAGGCTAATATCTGTTAAGTAGAAAGGGAAAATATCAATGGCCAGGTTGAACCATGGAGAGAAAAAAGAAGTGTACCACTTGAGTCATATTTTCGCATACTCAAGGACAAACCATGAGGCAAGGTTGAAGAAGGTATCATGTACTGTGCTGTTTTTATTTTGTGTGAACCTAACTGGGATAATCCATCATTATGATATTTTGAACAAACAAAATTAGAAGGCAGTCCCCTTTTCCCATATACAACCCTAAAGTCACCACCACCACCTACACACTCCCAGAGTACTACATGTCTCAAGACAGATGATTCATCAGATCTGGAGAGAAAGTGTTTAGAAACTACATATCTAAACCAAGGCTACTGGCTGCCTGAAGTCCTAGTTCATCCATCACTGCACCCATACACACATAAAATCTAGCCCTCTATCTAAGTTTTAAGAGGACAGTTTAAACAATGCCCATGTAAACATGATGGAGATCCTACCCACTCTCTGACAAACAGCAGATCCAGGGTCCCCATTTCTGATCCTATTCTCAATCATCAGATGTCAAGAAGGTCAGTTCACAGAGATTGGGTCCAAGTCTTCTACCTAGATTATTAGCAATGAAGAAGGGGAGAATTTCTACTCCACTAAAGTTCCAGGGAGAGCCCCTCCCCCTCTGTGGGTCAAGAGTAAACACCTGGACTGTGTCAAAGTCAGAGAAATGCCTCCCCTAGGCTTTCTAACCCTAGAACATAGGGTCAAGTTGGGGTGCATATACTACTGAGGCAAGGACCCACTTTCCCATTTCTTGTTGCCTCCGACAACAGGGATCATGAGGGAGCTTCAAGTACACAATTTTTCCTGTACAAAACACTCAGCCTTGCTCCCAGTCTCTGCCTTAAATCAACGAGGATGAATCTTATCATGGCTTTTAGGACTAAAGTCCTGTTTATGTTAAGCTCTACAGCCCCAGATGTCAAGTTCCACCCTCCTCTCCTACCCTGTAATCTCCATAAGGCTCTGATAGCACCTCTTCTATTCCCTTTTCCCATCCTTATTGACATCTTTCTACTAGACCTTTGGAATTCCATCATCAGTCTACCATTAGCACAATTTCACACATCCCCAGTCTCTTCTCTTATGTTCCCTTTATCTTCTTGCTCTAAAGGGAAGCTGGCACAGCTTCCTACACAGCCCTCTCAGGAAAAAGCTGATTTTCTCCCAGCCCTCATATGGCTGAGCATGGGAGTGAGGTGGGTATCCCCTCTGTTGCTCATTGCTACTTTATAACTCCCATTTCCCTAAAACCCTCCAGCTAAACCCTAAAACTCTTCATGGTATCAAATCATATCATCCATCCCTCAATGTTGCTTTATATCTAGAACTTCCTCCAGTTTACTGTCCTTTATTTCTCAAAAACTTCTACTTCTGCTTCCCGGCCGGGCACGGTGGCTCAGGCCTGTAATCCTAGCACTCTGGGAGGCCGAGGCGGGTGGATTGCTCAAGGTCAGGAGTTCGAGACCAGCCTGAGCAAGAGCAAGACCCCATCTCTACTAAAAATAGAAAGAAATTATATACACAACTAAAAATATACAGAAAAAATTAGCCGGGCATGGTGGCACATGCCTGTAGTCCCAGCTACTTGGGACCCTGAGGCAATTGGATTGCTTGAGCCCAGGAGTTTGAGGTTGCTGTGAGCTAGGCTGACGCCACGGTACTCACTCTAGCCCAGGCAACAGAGTGAGACTCTGTCTCAAAAAAAAAAAAAAAAAAAGACTTTTGCTTCTGGCTCATTGTCCTTTTCCCCATGACTGTTCCTTTCTTAATTCTTAGAGTTTTAATATACATGTAGATGACCCTTCAAATTCCCTACCTTCTCTGGTCCTTGAACTCCTCTCCTCAAGTGATCTTGTCTTCAAAATTATTTTAGTTATCTCCTCCCATAGTCATACCATAGACTTTAGCCTCTCCATAATCATAATTTCACATATTATACTATTGAAAAACCACCTTCTTTGTCCTGCTCACTCCATTAGGCACTCCAACTCCAACAATCCTTTGATACCACTAAGACTCCAACTTTCAGTCTCACCAACATTCCACTGTCCCTCATCTTCTTGATATTCTCTCTCTCTTCCTTACCCAGCTTTACTTCCATGGTCAATCATTATAATCCTTCCTACTATACACCCTTAACTTCCTTGCCCTTCTCCCCCACCATTGTAAACGCTTGGAATATTTCTAACCATGGTTAAACACAACCTTTTAACCACCCATACTTGCACCCTGATAGCTGGACACAGCTAGAGAAAAACACACAACAATCCTGACTGGTCTCACTTTGAATTCATGGTTACAAACTTCAAACAACCCCTAATTCTCCCTGCCTCTCATGCTACATTTCCCTAGCCTGTTCACTTGCTGCTCTCCTAGAAAACCATTTTATTTTTTCTCTTTTCCCTCAAATTTCCATCATCTCTTCCTGTTTCCTCACTCTCAGAGGATGATTTTGCTTCCAACTTCACTATGGACATTGAAGCAATCAGAAAATCAGAAGACAACTTTCACAAACTCCTACTCCCACATATACCCAACGGCCAGTGCCTGCATCTGCTACCGATTATCGATTATCGTGGCAACTTCCTAACTGTTGCAGAGGAAGCAGCTACCATGATACACCAGGTCTGGAATACTGTTCTCAGAATCATTCCTGGTAGTCCAGGGTAGCACCTGCTCCTCCTGTACTTCCAGTGATGCTATGACACAAATTTCCAGCTATAAGTTCCTTGTGCTTAAAATAGCTAAAGTAGTTTCCTGTATCTTTACCTTAACCCTGGCAGGCATCAGTCAAAAATTAATGACATGAAGGAAAAAATCTAATAAAGTTGATAGTATTTTTAAAAAGGAAAGAATGGAACATACCAAAATTCAGTGAAAGGCAAATGAAGAAAAGATTTTGAAATGGGAGACACTCAAGAAACAGAAGAAAATTTTAAACAAAATATCTCACATAGGTAATTAGATCAAAAAGAACAGATGCAAGAGAACAAAGGTGAGATGCTATTTCAACTCAGGGAAATTTAAAAGGTAGCCAGGAAAGATAAGGGGAAAACACCATTACAGAAATGAAAACCAACTTAAATAAATAAATATAAATAAAAGAAATGAAAACCAAATTGGAAGATGATAAACCAACAATGGTAAAAACATGGTTGTAACATGGAAGGGAAGCTCAAGAAAATAACACAGAAGTAAAGATAATAGAATCAGAACGCAGTCATTACATAAAGAGGAGAATAAAATGTAAAATTACGCATCAATCAAACATTCCTTTTCTAAATGAAGACCTACATGTTCATGTTGAAAGGGCTTACTGTGTTCCATGAAAAAACGATTAAAGAATCTTGATATTTCCTAATGATGCCATTGAATTTCAAAGACAAAGACAGGCTCTATAAGTACACAAGGAGAAGAATCAGATCGCCTATAAATGTTAAAAAAAAATTAGGATAATCTCAGACTTCACTTTAGCAACACTGAAAGTCAAAAAGACAAAGGAACTACATCTACAAAGAGTTGAAGGAAAGGGGATGGGACTCAAGAACTATACATTGAGTCAAGCTGATATTCAAAGAGCAGGGAGAAATGTCCAATTTTGCGATACTTCTGGAATAACATCACTTAAAAGTTCTTCCTGAAAAAGAAATATACATGAATTCTCAATACAGCCAATTGAAAGATGATTCAAAACAAAGAACTCAGAAGTGAAGAACACCCACTAGGAAAGAACTAGTGATATGTACTGACTCAGCATAAATATTTATGACAACCTTTGTATTAACAGTAATGTTTTAAATCTTGGAGTGAAAAGTTATATAAGTATTAGTTAAAATAATACACTAAGTCATCAATGCAAAAATTTCAAAAGGACCAAACAAAAGCAAAGGGAAAAAAATTGAAGAATATCCACAATCTAAAACCCCATATTACTAAATATAAAATAAGAAAAAAACTAATTAATCAATAAAATGAAATTAAAGCACAAAAATATACAGAAGGCAGAATAAAATAGTAATAATTTAAAGAAGCAGGATTAATGAATTAGAAAACAGCAATGCCAAGTAACCCTAGAGGCAACTCCTAAAGTAAAAAATGAGTAACTTGATACCTAAATATTTTAAAATAACATAATCCAATATGCACAAAATTAGGAATGAGAATGGATAGAAAACATGAATATTTCATAAATTAAAAGAATTACTTCATTTTATTGTGAATAAAATGAAGGCATACTTCATTTTATTGTGCTTCGTAGATACTGTGGTTTTTACAAATTGAAGCTTTGTGGCACCCCTGTGTTGAGCAAGTCTACCTGTACCATTCTTCCAACAGCATGTGCTAACTTCATGGCTCTGCATCTCATTTTGGTAATTCTCACAGTATTTCAAATTTTTTTATTATTATTATATGTGTTAAGGTGATCTATAATCAGTGATCTTTGATGTTACTCTTGTAATCACTTTGGGGGTCATGAACCATGCCCATGGAAGACAGCAAACTTCATGGACAAACATTGTATGTGTTCTGACTGCTCCACCAACTAGCCATTCCCTCATCTCTCCTCCTCCTCGGGCCTCTCTATTCCCTGAGACATAACAATATTGAAATTAGGCCAATTAACAACCATACAAAGGCCTCTAAGTGTTCAAGTAAAAGGAAGAGTCACATGTCTCTCACTTGAAGTCAAAACCTAAAAATGATTAAGCTTAGTGAGGAAGGCATGTCGAAAGCTGGGACAGGCTTAAACTGGGCCTCTCATGCCAAACAATTGGTCAAGTTGTGAACGCCAAGGAAAAGTTCTTAAAGGAAATTAAAAGTGCTACTCCAGGGAACACATGATCAGTAAGAAAGTGAAATGGGTTTATTGCTGACACAGAGAAAGTTTTAGTGATCTGGATAGAAGGTCTAACCAGCCACAACATTCCCTTAAGCCAAAGCCTATTCCAGAGCAAGCCCCTAAATCTCTTCAATTCTGTGAAGGCTGAGATAGGTGAGAAAGCTGCAGAAGAAAAGTTCGAAGCTAACAGAGGATGGTTCATAAGATTTAAGAAAAGAAGCCATCTCCATAACATACAACCGCAAGATGAAGCAGCAAGGGCTGATGTAGAAGCTGTCACAAGGTTAATATAAATAGCAACGTTAACAGGAGTTTAGAAGAAGTTGATTCCAACTTTTATGGATTTTAACTTTGAGGGATCCAAGACTTCAGTGAAGGAAGTAACGGCAGATGTGGTGGAAATAACAAGACAACTAGAATTAGATGAGACTGAATTGCTATAATTTCATGATAAAACTTGAACAAATGAAGAGTTGCTACTTATGGAAGATCAAAGAAAGTGGTTTCTTGAAATGAAATCTATTCCTGCTGAAGATGCTGTGAACATTGTTGAAATGACAACAAAGGACTTAGAATATTACATAAACTTAGTTGATAAAGCAGCAGCAAGGTTTTCTACTGTGGGTAAAAAATGCTGTCAAATGGTATCATATGCTACAGAGAAATCTTTCATGAAGTGAAGAGTCAATCAATGTGGCAAACTTCATCGTCTTATTCGAAGAAATTGCCACAGCCACCCCAACCTTCAGCAACCACCACCCTGATCAGTCAGCAGGCATCAACATCAAGGCAAGACCCTCCGCCAACAAAGATTACAACACACTGAAGGCTCATGTGGTTGTTAGCATGTTTTAGCAATAAAATATTTTTAATTAAGGTATATACATTGTTTTCTAAGACATAGTGCTACTGTACACTGGACACATAATAGGCTACATTATAGTGTAAGTAAACATACTTTTATATACACTGGAAAACCAAAAAATTTGTGTGACTCACTTTATTACAATATTCGCTTTGTTGTGGTGATCTGGAACCAAACTCACAGTATCTTCATATGCCTGCATAAGGAAATATTTGCATAAGTTTAAGCTAATAAATATTTAAACAAAAATAAAATAGATAATTCAAATTGAAATTTAAAATTTATTATAAAAATCATGAAGATGGGCTCAAGAATAGATTGGCAGATTATTTAATATGTTCCATGATTGTTGATTATTTTAATTTTTATAGAGCTACTTCCCTAAACTTCACCAAATCCCAACAAGTATCACAGATAAATTATTTCAAATCCCCAAGGAATAAAATCCCCAAACTATTTAAATTATTCTAGAGCATGTGAAAAAAGAAATGCTTCCCAGATTATTTATAAAGTTAGCATATCACTGCCACCACAATCATATAAAGTCAGCTTTAAAAAAAGAAAATATAGGTCAATTTCACTTATTTAATTTTAGTCATTCCAGGAAGGCAGGGATAGACTAAAATTAAGAATTCTATTAATAATGTTCACCATATAGTCATCTAAGTAGATATCAAGCATGCATTTTATAAAATTTAATTTTTTATAAAAGTTGGTTTAAAGTATCATTTTCCTCAAATTAATCTACAAATTCAATGTTATAAAAATCATTAATATCACTGCTCTACTTTTTAAAGTTGACTCTGTATTTTAACAAAAGAAAGAGGAAAGAGAAAAACCTATTAGATATTCAAATATATTAAAGCTACAATAAATGAAAATATCACAGTATTAGCACAGAAATAGAATGCCAGAATTAATAAAACAAATAGACCCAACTATGTGGAAATGTAGTATTCAATAAGGATAGTATTTCAAATCAGCAGAGGGGAAAATGAACTATTCAAAGAAGCAGTTGTACAATAAGCCAGCCATTTGGAAAAGGATACCAATTTGGGAAATAATGAAATTGAATCCATGCCTTCTATCTTGTTACAAAATAAATTCAGGAAGATGAAAACTTATATACAAAGCAAAAAAGATCAATGCACAAAGACTTTAAAGGAAACAATCATAAATATTTGTTATAGACATGAAACTTAGAGAAATTATGAATATATATGTTCAGATGAGAATTCCAAAGTTCTACAAGACAAAATATAGCATAAACAAAATGAAGAAAACAGAGGCAATAAGGAGAAAGTATAGACAATACACAGAAAAGACAAAACTCTAATATCCCTAATATTTACTAATATATATAAGATATAAATATGTTAATATGTATTAGCATATATATTAAAATTAGTATTTTTAAAGGCAAATAACCCAATAGGGAAAAAAAGTACATGAACAGGCAATTCATAGAAGAAATATTGTGAGCCAAAACGCTTATGAAAGGAAGAAGAAATAAATTCAAATTAAAACCAAAATTGGCAAAGATTAAAGATTGATACTAGCCAGTATTGATGAGTGTCTAGAGAGGTATGACTTAATATAACCTTATTTGGTAGAATGATTACTAATATATTGATTGGAAAAATATTTATTGGCAATCTACTAAAATTTTAAAAGTTAAGAATCTTTGATCCAGCAACACCACATGTACTAATTTAGAGTACAGAAATGGAAGAAGAGAAGGAAAATGAGAAAGAGGTATAGGGGGAAGAGAAATAAGAAGAGGAGAAGGAAAGGGGAGGAGGTAAATAGAAAGGAGAAGGGGTAAAAGATAAAGGAGGAGGAGATGAAGCCAAAGAAGGAAAAGAAGGAGGAGGACAAAGAGTAGGGGAAAGAGAAGAAAGAACTGCTAGATAAAATTTTAAAAATAAATTCTGGAAGAATACACACAAACTGTTACTGACACTAACTTCTGGAGAGAGAGATAATAAGGAAATTACATCTTATTGTTAACTCATTGTGTAGCATTTAATTTTTTATAACAAACATATATTACTTTTGAAATAATCAAATGTTTCAAAGTAAAATGAAAATGCAAGCAAGCTTAGAAAGAGAACATTTCTTCCACATTGGTTTCTCTGCTACTTTTTTCCTCCGAAGTCCACATCTTGAGCCCCCATAGACACAATTTCTTATTTCCATCCCAGGTGTGTCCCTTCATCCCCTCTGTTCACTGACTGAAAAGATAGAAGAAAATGGAATGGACTCCATCAAAGCTTTACCCTTAACACTCAACACTGACACAATCTATCCTCCCAAAGTGCTCAGATTGTTGATTTTAAGAGCCATTAGGCAAGAAACATTGGAAAGCTAGCACTGAGTTATATAAACAATGATCTGAAAGAAATGGAAAAGATTGCACTTTGCCAAGTCAGCAATCTAAGAATTGCGTTGGGGAAGCAATAGACAGTTGTTTATATCAAGATCGTTTGTGATGTTTCCAATGAAACTAGGAATCCAAAAACTTACTTGGATGGATCTATTCCTTATTAATACTTTGGAAATGTCTTATCAGCAAAAGGCCTCCTAGAAATTGTTATCCTTACTCAGCAGATTGAAGAGGAGGGTTTTTTACCTTTTGAACTAAAATTTTTTAATCTTTCCTCACATTGGTTCAATATCATAAAAATTCAATTTAGTATAGTATTGACTTCTACATAATGAAAACATATTAAAAGGATTTATATATATTCTTCTATATGCTTCTACAAATTTATAGTTCCACAATGTAGGCAATAATAAAAAGGGTGAAAGGAGCTTAGAAAAATATAGTTTAGTAACCAACTCTCCCGATCAACACATAAATTATTTCGAAGACAGAAAGTCAAAGTTCCCTCAGGAAAATTTTTTCCCCACTGTGAACATAGGGATGACTCAAAGAAATAAAAGTCAATACCAACTCACCTTCTGTAACTTGGTAATAGTTTATGGCTTATGTGTATTGGATACATACATGCACATCTTAGATGTACCTGGACATCTTTTGTTTTTAAAAAATAACAGCTTGTTTCTTTATACCCCTCTCATCTTCTGGATGACATCTCTCCTAGCTGCTAGGTAATTGTACCTTCTCAAGTCACTTTAATTCAAATCTCAAATATGCATTTCAAGGAAGACAGTCCTTCTCTTCTTTAGTCTGCTTCTAGATTGATCTTCAAGTGAAGTGTATGGTCATCTTAAGACAGATCCAAAATTGAAAATGAGGACTCCTCTGTGAACAAAATTTCACCACAGCTGACCTAAGGAAGAAAGGAATCCTGGTACCAGGACTTCATGGGTTAAAATTAGAGGCAGATCATAGCTGAGTATCAAGAGAGAATGTACAAAAGAAAAAGCATGTTAATTCATAAGGTGTTTTGATCTCATTCAACTTAAGATAAAAAGGAGCCTCATACTGTGGTAGACATTATCAGTGCTCACTGATATTCAGAACTTCCTCTTGGACACAAAAAATAGTACTTCCTGTCACACTTGTGATTGAGCAGAGCCAAGTAACTAATTCTGGTCAATGTTATTAGTGGAACTGCTGGGTGTCTCCTCTAGGTAGAAACATTTAATCACTGGGGTGAAAGCTTCCAGAGCTCTCATTGCTTACATAAACACATCATGAGATGGCAGTGTCATAAAACAATGGTCCACTCTTCATCCTGGGTCCCTGAATGACTGTAAGGAGTAGAGACCAGCTACTGGCCCTCATTGGGTGTATTCTTATTTTAAGCCACTACAATTTGGGAGTTATCTGTTACAGCTGAATAACCCAATCTATTTTGACTGATACATATACCTTAATCAACTACCATAATAGTAGATGAAAGAGTTTTTTGATGTCACCATTATGACCAGCAAAGATGAGCTGGGAACTTAGAATTAGTTCAAATCTTGACTAGTTCAAGACATTGTACTTTATATGTACAATTATGCTTTACATCTATCGTTAATGACATATATATAATGTACAGGTAGATAAAAGAAATTTTATGGATAATTTTCATAGACTAACAATTGGTCTTTTTTCATTTGCTTTGTGGTTCCGTATAATTCTATTTATTTTTTATTGAGTAATATTTTAAAGGAGAGAGAGAATAAAATAAATTCATCTTATCTAGTTAGCAACATATATTCAGGAAAGAAAGGTGTTTTCTCTCTTAGTAGAGAGAAGAAGATACTAAGTTAACATGCCATGCTTATAAGCCACAAGATCTGTCATACAGTATCAGGGTACATGCTTAGCCTGAGACAGTGCTATTCTAATGAGACATTTAGCTGATGTGCTGGATATTTTCTATTTGCCCCATGCAGATCCATTATCCCTCCTTTCCTCACTGCTCTTACCCAACAGGCTTCCAGGCGTTGAGGCTTCTGGCTAGGTTCAGCCAATGAGGACGCTCAAGCAAAAAAGTAAAGATTCAGGATAATGAAGTTGGGATATTATTCCTCTGATTCCCTCCTTGGGAGGTCACTTTAAGCTTGCTGTGTCTGTCAAGAGAAAGCCACTGGTTCTCTCAAGCTATGTGCCCAACTGTCTATCCTCTGGCTTCTAGTAGCATCTCCCTCCCCTTTGTCTCTTCCAGTCTAGGGGTACTAACAGCTCCACTCCTTTTGGCTCTGGGTTCTTGCACTACTTTATGGTTCCCCTATGCACCACCCACGGATTTGTAATGACTCCCTCATCAAATTTCCTAATCTGTATATGTCATCTTTATGGTTTCTCAGTTAGGGACCCTAACTGATTCAGCTAGCCTATTGCTTACTGTGCCAAAAGATTAATGAAGATAAAACAATTTTGCATAAAATAAATAGAGGCCATGCAGATGTAGTTAACAATGAATTGCAGTGAGTCTTTTCCTACATAATGGAAAACTGCATGAATATTTTAAACTATATTTACACACATATATACCTACATAAATACACCATACATATATATATATACACATACATATATATATGTATGTATTAGTCAGGGTTCTCCAGAGAGACAGAACCAATAGGATAGATACAGACACAGGTATATGAGAGGGGGTTTATTAGCAGAACTGGCTCACATGATTATGGAGGCTGAGAAGTCCCACAACAGGCAGTCTGAAAGCTGGAGACCCTGGGATACTGGTAACATGGTTGAGTTCAAGTCTGAAAGCCTCAGAACCAGAGAAATCAATAGTGTAACTCTCAGTTCGAGGCCAAAGACCTGAGAAACTGGTGGGCCAAAAGTGTAAGTCCTGGAGTCCAAAGGCTGGGGAGACTGGAGTTCTGATGTCCAAGGACAGAAGAAGTGTCCTAGCTTCAGAAGGGAGAGAGGAAATCACTTTTTCTCTGCCTGTTTTTGTTCTATCTGGGTCCTTAGCTGATTGGATGGGTGCCCACCCACACTGAGGATGGATCTTCCCTACTCAGTCCACTGAGTCACATGCCCGTCTCTTCTGGAAACATTCTCATAGACATACTCAGAAATAATGTTTTACTAGTTCTCTAGGTATTCCTTAGTTTAGGTGTCAAGTTGAAACCTAAAATTAACTATCACAAGTCCACCCCTTGTCAATTTGGCACATATACACATCTCCTTAAATCATACTTAATCTCCAAATAAAGACAATAACAAAAATAGTTTTGTCTAACATAATACAACTATACTGCACACAACTGAAAATGTACCAATTCCTTCCCCAGAAGAGGAGGTAATGTTCTTGGGTGACATTTACTCTTTTCCTGATGTCCCGTAACTTAAATACTATGATGTAAAATTAACAATACTTACTTACTGATATAAACTCTCCTTACACCATTATCTCATATCTTTTTTTTTTTTTAGAGACAGGGTCTCACTCTCATGCACAACTTGTCACAATTTGCTTTCTCTACATTTTTTAAACCTTGGAAATTGACCTGAAAACCCTTGGAATGGCTGACCATCAACTGAGTACTAGAGGCTAGAGTACAGTGGCATGATCATAGCTCACTGTAACCTTGAACTCCTGAGCTCATGTGATCCTCCTGCCTCAGCCTCCCAAGTAGCTTGTACTACAGGTGCCCATGCCCAGCTAATTGTTTTTATTTTTCATAGAGACAGGGATCTCTCTATGTTGCCCAGGCTTGATCCCATACATTTAATATTCATTCCCACACTTGTTCCCCAGATTTCTGCTTGAATAAATTAGAAAGCTCAGGTAGTTCTTTTGGAGTGTACTGCGTATACCTCTTCATGGGTCACACTTTTGTACCTCACTTTTAGGGGCCTGCTGAGACTTGAATCTCACTATAGATTGAAAGAAAGGCAAAGAAGAGTACTAGGGGTGGATCCTGAGGAAATCAGCATTGTCTTGCTTGGCAACTACCTCAGGGGAAGCCATTACCATTTCCTCAGGCAATACAGTGTTAATCCCCTCAGACAAGAGGTGGAAATACCACTGTAGACAGAGGGGGGATGTCACTGTCCCTGGGGTTGGGGAGGCCACTTAAGTTGGCAAACAAGACTCATCAGAATTTAGGAGCTCGATGTCCCAACCTCATCAGGGTCTTTCCATACATGCCCAGCCCAGCTTACAAGATCTCATTTTTTCCCAACCAACACCCTAACTTTAACAGTAGACAACTTGCAAGGCTGAGAGTTCAATTTCCCTTGTAATTGAGCCAATTGCATGATGATGGCTTGTGTTTGATTTTCAGCAAGTTCAGCACTGTGGCTATAGGAAGGAGAGAGGATTTTTCCCTCAGGGCACACTTAGAAGCTCTTAGGCTACTTATGTAGAGTTGGAGCCGGGAATTTGAATCCCTGAGCTCATCCTTTTCTTTCATCACTTTGTCCAGCTACATTAGAAGCAACCAACCAATGTCATTATATTCCTTGGTTTTCCACAAATGTTTAAGAGTATTATATACAGAGTTACCAAGTTCCTTGCCTCTTATAAGTGGTTTACTAGGATTATCCAATGTTTTGCTTATTGCTATAAACAGTTCATGCCAAAGACTACCAGTGCTCTCTGTACTATTAGAAGTAGAGTCCTTAGCATTTCTATGTCTAATCAGATTGAAAAAACAATTCCAGAAACCCAAACCCAATTTTAAAAATTCATCCTTAAAATTCTGTGCCTCCAGAACCACTCCTGGTGCCAAAATTTGTATTACGGTTTTCCAGAGACACAGAACCAACAGGAGAGATCAATAGACAGATACATAGATAGAAAGATAGATAGATAGATAGATAGATGATAGAGATAAGAGAGTGGATTAATTAGGGAGATATATTAATAGGATAGGAGATAGGATTAATATTAATCGCTAATTAACCCCTAATTATATATATGTAGTTGCTCACACAAAACACATGCCAAGCCAAGTCTAGCCTATAGCAGAAAGCTAGGACAAGGAGTGTGCAGTACAAACTTACTCTCCTAGAGGAAAAAGGTGGGCCACACAGATCAAACCACTCTGAACATAATGTTCTCCTGACAAGACTGGAGATATCTCTGAAATGATCCATAAAGACTGCAGGGCTGGGAGATGCAGCAATTCACATGCGTACTTCAGGAAAAGTCAGTAGTTACAAGGGCCAGTGGATTTGGCAAGATATAGCTGGAAGCAGCTGCTCCTGCCAGATATGGCTTTGAGAAATGACAACAATAGGGCACATCCAAGAGAGGTCTAGCAAACACTGAGAACTTTTCAAATCTGAATATTCAGCTCTGCCAATTAGCCTGTGGATTATTACATATTATATAAGAAGGGAAAATATAATTTTAGAAGAACTAATTCTCTAAAAGCAAAGAACTGTTCCTTTCTATCACATACTTGGGACAATGGCCAATACTTATTAACATCATGTCACTGTTCTTAATTTATATACATATTCTGTGAGTCTGGAAATATAGGATTAAAAATCACACAAAGAACGTAAATATGGATTCCATGTTATTTATATCACATCACTTTTAAAAGTAATAGCCAACACCTTTTAAGAAATTAGAAAATGAATTAAAAGTTTATAACTTGTCACAATTTGCTTTCTCTTCATTTTTTAAACCTTGGAAATTGACCTGAAACCCCTAGGAATGTCTGACTGTTCATGTCAATTTTATAGCAAATTGAATATATTATATACAGGATTTTCCAGAAGTTGGACTAAAGTTGGGCCATTTATTCGTGAAAAATCTTTGAATTTTATTGTCTCTCACTTTTTTTAAAGTGTTATTTACAAATTAACATCACAAAGTTCTTCTAAAGTTATGTTTAGTTTTTTATTTATTTTTCTAGTATAGCTCTGATATATACCAAGTGATATACAATAGTGCACATATGTAAAAATCTAACATAGCTAAATATGATTATTGTACCAATACTTCAAGTGGTAGGTGGTACAATTATGCTTTTATATTTGTACTATTGTGTTGGGATTATGAAGGTAGGGACAGTAAAATGGTAAGC
>CM052439.1:105610964-105628132 GCA_028533085.1 Varecia variegata | reverse complement strand
ACTACAGGCATGCGCCACCATGCCCGGCTAATTTTTTCTATATATATTTTTAGTTGGCCAGATCATTTCTTTCTATTTTTAGTAGAGACGGGGTCTCGCTCTTGCTCAGGCTGGTCTCGAACTCCTGACCTTGAGCGATCCACCCGCCTCGGCCTCCCAGAGTGCTAGGATTACAGGCGTGAGCCACCGCGCCTGGCCAGAAAACTGTAATAGGTACACTTTCAAAAAGGAATGAATCAAAACTTACAAGCAGAGAAAATCATTTAACCAAAGGGATACAGTAAGACAGAAAGAAAGAGATGAGTTGCAAAACAACTGGAATCTGACCACCTCCAGGGGTGACAGACCCTGGTTTATAACTCCCACCTGAGGAAGTCACCTGGCCCTGTCTGACAAAGAGTGAGAAGGGTCCCACCGTGGGAGCAGGCCTATGTCCACAAATGGCAGGCCAGAGCACTGCCTGTGGGGGACCCCGCTCCACAAGAAAGCCTGGCCGTGGACCACCAGGGGCCAGACCTGAGAGCAAGCCTGAAATCACCAGCAAGAGAAACACCACCCGCATCAGTGAAGCTTCCTAAGAACATCACAGTGGCCTGCAAGTGGGAAGGGGCTTGGGCAGCTGCCGTGCAGGGACACCAACACAGGTCATGCCGTTTAGAGTCTCGAGTCACATTCATTCTCCTCCCTCTCTGCCCCACCCCCACCCTGCAAGATCTAGAAACAACCTCAAACATAGGGATGAAGGGGTGAAAAATCCAGGAGGGATCATCAAAGGGCAAACTATGCTCCGCTTCCCTACTGTGAGTTGTCTTCCAAGCCTGGGTCAGGAGCACACTGGGAAAGGGGAAAATTTTCTAGCTAGGTACAAGACAGAGGTTTTCATTTAGATTAAGACTGAAGTTTCTAATATCTGAAAATGACACTGTCTCTAATTCCTGAATATGATTAAAAAATTATGGGATCTCCCCAAAATAGAAAAGAGATCAGACAGAAAGGGCTTACAAACAAGGTAAAAATAAATGACGAAATAAAGTTTCATCCTGCTGGCATCCTACCAACAAAATAGTTCCATGGAAACATTTCCAGATCTGGCTACACTCTCTGGGACTCTTGAGGAAAGAAAATTAACATATTGTGAGGGGTGGCTCTGTACCCACCCTCAGTGTGCCCTTTAACCTTACCGCCACTGTGGCCAAAGATGCAGCTGATACTAAGGACGGCTCTAAGATTTGCTGAGTACGGTGTGCCAGCTCTTTTCTGAGAGCCTTATAGACATTTTTCACTTAATCCTGACAGTAACGCTGGAAGGTAGGTTCTATTATCATCCCCAGCACAGGAAGTCAAACTCAGGTCTCTCCTGTCTCCTACTTCACCATCCGGGAAAGCCTGGTGCTCTAAGAAGCCAAAGAGAAGCCTAAGGGAAGAAATCTCTCATCTTTCAATCTACCCTTTAGTGAGGGAAAAGTATCATAGGCACCCTCAGAGCTAAAGAAAATGCATTCTAGATTTAATGCCCACTTTTCTTTTCACTTCAGGAGCAGGTAGTTGCAACAAAATTACAGAATAGTGTAGATTTTACTCACTATCCATTTGTAGCCCAAAATTACTTGATTCATACCAATAGTTACTGGGCTGTTTTAAAAATACTCATTTTCTCTGCTTAAAGCTGTCAGACACAAACTCTTAGGTTGCAGCATGGTATAAAATTAACCACCAAGCACATTTCTACTGCCAAGAATAAAAACTTAGAGCCATAAAATGTGGATGGTTTACTGTGCTATAGTTAGGTTTATAGTCAGCATTATTAGTTTCCTTCCTAAGGAAGAGCACAATATTAGGCTTGGACGTATCGCTCAGTGCCAGGCAGTTGCAGGAAAACATATTTCCAGAGTCCTTGAAACTGTACTAGCTGGAGAGGAAGAGTATTTACAATACACAAATGCACAAATTATACAAGTAAGAAGGACAAGGAAGCAGATAGGAAAATGATCATCCCAGTTTTCTCAGGTCAGCATAAGAATATTTGTAAATCTTAATTATGATGGTACCGAAATCTACAAAGACACCTTCAGTCACCACCTCAGACCTTCACTTTTATCTTCAAGGCAAGATTACATTCTGCCCTGTTTTAGTTAAGAGATGGAATTTGCTTTCAATTTCATAGGCTGTGTATTAACTTAAACATCCCACTACATGGAGACTTCAGTTAATTTTTAGCAATCGATTTTATAACCAAATCTGTGTTCTTTTGCTGATCTTCTTTTCAGTAAATGTATTCAGTAGCCAATATCTTTAGCTCCTCTGCTGTGTCAGGATTTGTTTCTGGGTCCTTAGCACATAAGATATAGCGTCATACTTGTGCCATTTGAGATTGGTTTTCAAGGTAGGCAATGAGAAAATGGAGGATTAGGAAAGGACCTAAAGGAACTGAGAAACTTTAACCATTCTTAAGTACTTTTAACTTCTCTGAATTTTTATGATCCCATTTTTCCCCCTTTTGATGATTAGTTATTAAACCATTAAAATAAAAAGATCCTGTGTTCTGTCTTTGGGTACAGAAAGCCAAAGGGAAAAAGTGCATCTGAGTCCTCAACCAGATTCATGGAAAGAGGGGGACACCCCCCACCCACCCACACACACATACGTATAAAAGAAGTGAGTAGGAGCCTCTTCAAACAAGAAAAGACTCCAAGCTCAGTTAGAAAGGAAGACGTTCAAGGAAGAACACCAGAGCCCTTGGAACAGATCTGGGCTAGCTTGGGGTGTGTGAGGGGAAGGTCACATCACAGCAGTGGGAAGTGCACAATCCAAAGCACCACCCGTCCTTGTTGTGCCCTCCCTTCTGCAGATCGTATGGACGGGTTTGCATTTAGGCAAAGCACCCTGCCATAGTAAGCATATGCCGGACCAGTGGGGTCATGTTAAACAAAAATGTTTTTGATTGACTTTGTCCTAAAGGAGCTGTGACCAAACTGCTTCTCCCTACTCAGAATTTGGTAAAGGATATTCTTCTCTGGTTCTGTGGGCCTATCAAGGCAAACCAAAAATCCCCCTTCAGCTAAAGAACTAAAGTGATTCTCTACAACTTGGTGTGTTGAGTAGTCTCAAAGTCAAAGGAAAACACATACTAGAATGTAAAAGTGGATAAAAAGAGAAATGACAACTGAGTCATCACACACAAAGGTTTCCTGTCAAGTGCAGTTTTTAAAATAAATAAATAAGTAAATAAATAATCCTCTCAAGAGCAAGCCCTCAAGGGGAAAGGAAAAAAAAAAAAGATTTGTGTACCTCGCTCACTTTGGAATATGTCTTGAAAGCTACAACTAAATGGCCACAGAAACTTGGATAAGCACTGACAATTTTAAAAATAATGACTGCTCCTTCCAAACCAATCTCAGAAGCAACAAAGTGTATATAGTACTGCAAGGAATAATTCTTCAGTCCCTAAAAACAATTCTGCTTTATGAAAATGGGTGATATAAGAAACAAGCAAGCATTCTCTATTTCTGAAGTATTTATGGTTCTTGTGTTAGTATTTATACTAACCTGAATTAACCCCTCTTTAATTTTACCATAATGTTATCTAAATATAGGTCTCTTTCTTCTTTGTCACATTTTTCTTATGTCACATTTGCATTTGGGTCAACATCAATGCTGCAGTGCAGAAACACACATGCTAGTAATTATATTTTCCTTACTAAGTGTTTCTTCTCCGTTATGGGTTAATTCTTCTGATCTTTGTCGTGAAAGCCAAGCAAATCAGATTTACATTCCTGGAAACATAAAAAGAATGTTGGAAATGCTTGTAATCAATCCCAGATGTCCTGCTTGCTTACATTCATATAACTGGAAGGGAATTTCAGAGATCATTTTGGGGCTTTTAGAAATAGAATTTTATATGGTCTAATATCATTTACCAGTGTTCCAGAAGGACAGATTACCTGAGCAAATGGGTAGTTTCTCTTAGGCTCCTAGACCTCTCACTAATAAGACTGAACCCACTTTTGTGTAAAAGAATACACTATTCACAGATAAAGGGAATTCTGATGTACCCCTTGTGAGGGTCCCAGAAAGCAAGTGGCAGACACCACTGAACAGTTTAAATAATTCTAGTGTCAAGAGAGAGATGACACCAGAATTCCAACCAATTAAAAGCATTAAAACATCTATGAAACATGTAAAAATAGTCATTATTGTTTCCTAAATGTACTATTGATGCAGTGTGCAATATAGAATAAAATATACTAAATGTCTGTTCTCTGCATGGTGGATCTTATAAAGCATGATCCTGTTCAGTTACTCTTCAACTGGGAAATTACTTTATTATTTGGCCTACCAAATGCAGTTTATCTTGAATAATCTGAAAAAGTTCACAACCATCTTATCTAGCCCTTGCTGCTCAGATGTCTATGTTTAAATTATCCAAAATAGATAGTAGTTCATCTAATTTTTCATTCCCTTCAGAAACAGGAATCTCATAATCTCATTATACTGTGATGCTTCCTTCATATTAATTTACTCTTTCTGGTTACCATCAAACCCACTGTAGCAAGAGTAGAACATATCATGGCAGCAGACAGACTTTGTTAATTGGTAAAATATTGGCAATACATGGTAGGGAGCAGAGACACCTGTAGGAAATAAAGAGAAATATTGGGACTAGCTCATGAACACATGTCCTACAGCACTGGCTCTCAAACTGTATCCTACACCAGAATCACCTAGAAAGTGTATTGGACAGATTTCTGGCCCCATCCCCAGAATTTCTAATCAGTAAGTATGATGGAATGCAAAGCCTGAAAGTTTACATTCCTAAAAATTTTCCAGCGCTGCTGCTGCTGCTGGTTCCAGGACCACATTTTGAGAACCACAGGCCTATAGCATTTGCTCCTGCAAAAAGCCCTGGCCTCCTGAGGAAAAAAAATGCATGTAATATAAAGATAGAAAAACCTTTCTAAAAAGCTTTTCATTCCTCCTAGAAACATTTTTCACATACCATAGGGATTAGTTCTGTAACCATTTGTTTCCTTCATGATGGAGCTAATGGCTTTCATCCAAAAAGACCCTAGGAGTATGAAATGGTTACTGCCCACACTGGAATGTTATCTCTCTAGGTATTTACATTTCAAGGAGGAAAAAGTTTCAGAACTTGGAAACATCCCTTGGTGGTTAAAACCAAGATGCATAGTGCATTCTGGGTCCTGGAAAGACTTTATTTAGAAAAAAAGAGTTGGAGTAACGAGTCCCATCCATTATGCTTCCAAGGAGACCCTTTCAGGAGGGGTCTACTTCCCCACTATAAGCAAAGAAAAATCATTTTCTTGTCCCTCACCTGTGCAGTGTCCAGCCAATCAGATAGAACATTTGGCCTGGCTTTCATCACATCACCCCAGAGGTGAAGTCTAGAGTAACAGAGGGGTTGACACACCTAAGAAATCTCTCTCTGATCCAGTATACCGTGTGTGAATTAAGAATACATTAACAAAAATTAATATTAAAAAACCAACAGCAACCCAATCCTAAATCACCTCTGTTGTGAATAGTAAGCCTAACGTCTCCTGTTAAGAGTTAGGACTGTACCAAATTGATTCTGTAAAAGGAGTATTAAGAAATTTTATACCCACATGTTGAGTGCGATGCACGCTGTCTGGGGAATGGACACACTTAAGTTCTGACTCGGGGGGATGGGGGTGGGGAGGGGATGGGTGTATACCTACATGATGAGTACGATGTGCACTGTCTGGGGAATGGACACACTTGAAGCTCAGACTCGGGGGGATGGGAGGGGCATGGGCAATATATCTAACCAGATCTTTTGTACCCCCATAATAAGCTGAAATAAAAAAAAAATCAAAAAAAAAAGAAAAAAAAAGCTTTAGAAGTTTCTTATAAAGTTAAATATACTACAAAAAAAGAAAAAGAAAAAAATTTTATCCAAATTATTTCTATCTGGTAGGGGGAAAAAAGCCGTATGTTATAGTTTATTGCCTTTTATGCCATTAACCAATTTCCAATCTAACTTAGCAATCTCATTCTAACACTCCTTTATTGAATTTCCTATAAATGCCCTGTTTTTCAAATGCTCTCAGAATCAGCCTTGCCCCTTACTGATTTCTACATTAATTGATAAGTTGAGTAAAATTGTTGGCAGGTATTTATATTTGTATGAGTTATGTTTTTAACTTTTTGAAAATTATATCTACTGCAGGGTCCAACAGCCAACACTCCAACAGAGCATATAGCAGGTGTAGGTGGCCCACACCTGGTCTGTGCTGCTTTTGCATCACTACAACCTACTCATGGAAGTGCTGTCTCTTCTCTTGACAAAAAGGATTCAACTTACTTGAGACAGTACCATCATCCCTTCTCTAATGTCAATATGCACTTTGCCTTGTTTGAAATGGGAGAAAAATAATCCTTACATTCATTCTTTGGCAAAACATCCTCCTAGAACTTCTAGGTAGCACAATTCCAGGCACCCCTAGACATCACATAAAATTCTCTTTAAATTATGACCTCTGAAGCTGTGCAATGTGGGTGTCTCTGAATCAGCCCCGCTGAGTCTTAGAAGGACAAGAAGGATCATTAAAGCATGTTTGGATTTTATCCGTACTCTGAGTCTGTGGTTGTATAGATACTCACTAATCTAGAGGATAAAGAACCTACTCTGGGTCCACATATAGAATTATATAATTAATGAGGAAAGGGGTAATTATGGGCTGCTTACATGTATATAATGAGCCTCAGTCTTTTTCATTTTTCTTGCTCTTATGCAGAAAGCCACTTCCTTCTCTGTATAAGTAACTGCATTTAGTCACTTCTTGACTATCAAGCACTGAAGAAGCACAGGGGGCCAGAAAGACAGACAACTGGAAAGCCCAGCTGTCTCTACTCATTCCTTTCCAGGGCATCTTTGCCTCAGAAGCAAATACTGGTTCTCCCATCCAGCTATATACACAGTCCATAGTATAACAGCCCCTGGTAGGAATGATCTTGCTGAATTGTTGTGGAGTGTGAAGCCATTGACCTACATTGAAGCGTGCACAGTCAACAACCCTCAGAAATGTATCATCACACCACAGAAGAGCTCTGACAAGAATGTCATCCATTATATCATACAATGCTATCTCTTTTAGGACTTCAGAAAATACCTGTCTGTCCCCAGCCTCAGGGATACCTCTGTATCTCCAAAGCCGCAAATATGTTTGTATCTTATGTACACCTTACCCATATACCTCTTCTCTGAATGGCTCTAGAATTTCAGACTCAAATTTGAAGACCTTTTTTGGGTCTCTGTGGTTGGCATTTTTTTTTAATTATTGTCATTTCTTGCTCCATTTTAACATCCATGCCTTTGTATTGCTTTCTTCTCTTTTCCTTTAACAGTATATTAGTTCTGCTCCCCACCCCCACTCTCTCATATATACACTCATCTGTAAACTTCAGACATTTCTAGAACAAGGCAGGCAGTAGAAGAAAGAAATTGTAAATTCTCTAAGTCCAGGATTTAGTACATCAGCTATTTTTCAACTTATGCCCTAATGACTCCACATATTATTCATCTATGATCCCTCCACCCCTTATTTCCCAATCTTTTTCCCTAATTTTATCATTAGCACTAATCAGTGGTTTATTCAATATTCAGTGAATCTTCAAGAAATCCATTTCTTGATATTAGGTAATCCTTTAAAAGTTGTCAAGAAACTGGGAGGAATTAAGGAGAATTGTTTGTTTAGAGGAAGTGGCTTCTTGAATTAGTAGGCAGTAATTTGTATATTCAAGTCTCTGTGCAGCAAAAGTAAAATTTATTACTGCAGAATATGTTTCTGATTGTGTTTTAAACTTTCACTGACCACCAGCAGCATATGAAGTACCATAAACAACAGCATTAGACCTAATTACAGCCCAGTGGGCATGCTGCCTAAAATGGTCATTTTCTTGCTTCTATCTAACTTAATTCTGTTTATTTGGCCTATCCTGTCAATTTAGTTTTTATTTGTCATCTCTTATTCATCATTTTTTAAAGGCCTATATCTATCAGTAAAAATTCCCAAGCAATTCTATTCATAGGAAGAAAACAAAAATCTAATTTGCAGAAAAATCTGAATCCCAATTATGTTATAAATTCTCAGAGTTATTTCTCTAATAATGCATAAATACAATTTGAATATCAGTCTTTTTACTGGTTTTAATGTTATAGATCTAGATGTTAAACTTTTTACTTTAATTATCTCCAGAAATTTAGAAATTATTCTCTTCAGGTATATCCCTTACTAAGTGCATTATAATTTCTTGTGTATTATGATTATTTGTGTAACAGCAAAGACAGTGAAGGTTACCTTTTCCCCCAAAATGGCTATGGTACCAAGTTCTACACACGGCGAGTGCTACCCCACTTTCATCATTTGAAGTCTCTCCACTGGCCTCCTGATGTACTTACACTATGCTACCACAGCTCCAACTTTCCCTGACCCATTTTCCCGTGCAGCTGTCCATGATTTGTGGCTCATGTGCAGACAATGTAAGTGGGAAGCATCATTAACATCAAACATGGGAAAAGGTCAGGAAGCAGCAATCCCTCTTCCCTTATTTAAACTGCATGAAAGCTCACAAGACAATCATATAGAAAGACATCATACAGCTCAAATAGATCGTTGTATAAGCCCCCCACACCAGTGGATAGTGTAAAATGTAAAATATAACTCATCCCCCTACCCCAAACTGGTGCTATCCCAAACCCTTCCAAGTTCTAGGGCTAGATCAAGAATTCATACTTGTGGCCAGCACAGTGGCTCACACCTGTAATCCTAGCACTTTGAGAGGCCAAAGCAGGAGGATTGCTTGAGCTCAGGAGTTCGAGACCAGCCTGAGCAAGAGTGAGACCCTGTCTCTACCAGAAAGAAAAAAGAAATGAAAAAAAAAAAGGAATTCATACTTGTCATTGACTATTTCTAAAAATTCCAGATAAGTTACAGTTATTTGGATGTGCTTTCTTTTCTGAGAATCCAAACAGGGAGTGAATGAAATCTAGGACCCCCCTGAAGACATCTGAGTCACTCCAAAGCATCGGAAGAATTTCTATTCTGGTAAAATTTCCATTCCCCTCTCCTTACTTCATCTCCATGGCAGTTAGAAACTCATTAAAAAGCTTCTGGTTACACCTGGCATGTATGGGCTATATGTATTTATCTACTCTATTTCTCAAAAGCCCACTACATAACATAGAAGGATAAAAAGAAACACAACTATGCTTTCTATTAGTTTCCTGAAGCTGCAATAACAAATTACCACAAACTTGGTGGCTTAAAACAATAGAAATTTATTCCCTCACAATTCTTGAAGCCAGAAGTCTGAAACCAACATAACTGGGCAGAAATCAAGGTGTCAGCAGGGCCACGGTCCCTCTGGAAGCTCTAGAGGAGAAGCCATTCTTTGCCTCTTCCAGCTTCTGATGGCTGCCAGCATTCCTTGGTTTGTAGCTGCATCATTCTAATCTCTGCCTCCACGGTCACATTTCCATTGCCTCTTCTGTCTGTAACAAATCTCCCTCCGCCTCTCTCTTATAAGGATCCTTGTGATTGCATTTGGGGCCCACCTGGGTATCCAGAATCACCTCGCATTTCAAGATCTCTAACTTAATCACATCTGCAAAATCTTTGCCACGTAAGAGAACATTCATGACTTCCAGGGATTAGGACTTAGAGTCTTTGAGGGGGCCATTTTTCAGCCTATCACATGCCTAAAAAGATGTCAGGAGAAGAATCACCAGAGTTTAAGAAAGTACAACTTATTAGAAGATTGAAACAGAGGAGCAGTGGGGACTACTACAACGGAACGGAGGAAGAAGGGGATGCTAACGAAAAGTGGGCTGCTTCATGTACCTAGCTTCCCTCCTCCAACCAGACAGGAGAGCAGAGGTTATTCTCTGGAGAAATAAAATCAAAAAGCCCTCAGAGTCATGGCCATAAAGTAGAATGGAGGAGAGGAGTGTGGCACAGGACTGAAAACTAGGGGACTAACTCAAAGTCTACACAGTGAACAAAGGACTTACTAACCCCTTTCTCTGATCCACTTCCCAAAATGCCACCATAAAACCCCAAGTCAAGGAACTGAAAGATTCCTCTCTGGAAAAAAAAATTAAAATTTCAGAGAAATTCACCTCCAAATAATATTTGGCAACATCCCAATGGAAATACCAGCTCAGTTCCCTCCCTAAGTCCTATGGTAGCAATTCTCAAAACTTGGTTTCAGAACCTCTTTAACCCTCATAAAAATTATTGCAGACCCCAAAGAGATTTTGTTTATGCAGGTTATATCTAACACATTTTACCATATTAGAAATTAATATGGGAATATTAAAAAATACTAATTTATTTCAAATTACAATAACCTACTATATAACATAAAAAACATATTTATGAAAAATAACTATATTTTGCAAAACAAAAAAAAAAGATTGAATAGAAGAATGGTGTTTCTGGCAACCTCTTTAATGCCTGTCTTAATAAAAGATACCTGGATTCTCATATCTGTGTCTGCATTTAACCTATTGCAACATGTTACTTTTGTTGAAATATATGGAGAAAATGTACCCTCACAGCAATATATAGTTGGAAAAGGAGTTGTCAAAACTGCAAGGGGGTTTCGGTCTAGGTCCAGTTACTTGTTGCACAAAGATCCAATTATCGAGACAACAAGGATTGCCAAGGAAGAAAGGAATTTTTAATATGACAGACATCTCATCAGGAGAATGGGAGAAGCTGCCTCAAATCTGTCTGTAGGACTAACAGTGATCATGGGCTTTTAAAGGAGGGGCACGTGCCTTGGGACAGGTCATGGTGTAACTAACCAGGAGCTACATGCCTTGGGTGTAGGTTGTGGGGGATTGTGAATCTTGGCTCAGGAAGTGTGTCCAGGGGCCTTCAGAATCTCAGCTCCTTTGTCTTGCAGAAAATCTGCCATTTCTGGGAAACAACTCAAAAGGTCAAGTAGGTAGTTAAGGGAGAGGATTATATAGGGGTCATTGAAATTTGTTCAAGGCGGCCACTTACAAAGGAAGAATATTTTATAATCTTTTCAGATAATTGCAGATTAAAACTACACCTCAACTTGAAAAGCAGTAGTTTCTTAAAGGTTAATTGCAAGACAAAATCTGAAACTGTATCAATGAACTTTTTTACTCTGTTCTACTAAAGTCTATTGGTCTATCTTGCACTTTGAATGTACGTACCTTTTACCTATGCATGGGATTTTGTAACATTATGCATTTCTCATTTGGAAAATCTTGGTTCACTGAGTTATATAGATCTTCCAAATGTTGACAAATTTAATTATATAACATCAAAAAAATTGTTAATATTACCAGTAATCTCATCAGAAAATTCTATAAGTATTGGGAAGCTGTCAAGTTCCTAATGGCCAATACAAGTTTTGTAAACTTCTCATTTTTCTTGAAAGCTTGAATTTGATCATTGGCAGTTAATATTATCAGTTATTTTCATTAAGTAACAAGTTTACTTTATTCTTTTTCAGGAAAATGTCTGTCAAATACCTGCATCTGCATGACCATAGCGTTAGGTGCAGGAGCAGAGAGAGAGAGAGAGAGAGACACACACACACACACACACACACACACACACACACAAAGCCTCATGTGTAGCAAAATGCTGTTTATTTTTGAGCTTCTGGGTGCAGATGGGTGGAGGCCAAAGAGCATCCACTCTGAGGGAGGGGACAGCCTTGGGTTTCATAGAGGGCTTCGCTTGGGGCAGTGGGTACCTGGGCCAGAACAGCTGCTGTAATAAATTTTTTTTAAACCACCAATTTCTGGGACCCCTGCGTCAGTCTCATCCTGCAGATATAAAGGAGGAGGAGGGTAGCTTCGTCCTTGTCAGGGGGGATAGGAATGCCGGCGCAGCTGTCTGTTTTACAACCTAAGGACTCTCCAGACTCCTGCGGCTATTGTTTTACAAGCCTAAATTTTCCATTAACCACATTCTGTTCTATACATACTTTTCGGGTTCCCATCTGGAACAAACCTAACACATAGTTTGTCTGTCAGTCATTTTTTCAAGTAAAAATCATTTCGATGAAAAAAAATTGTGATTTCAACTCTCAATTCAGACAATTACACCAGTGCTTTTCTGTGAGACAGCCATTGCATTTCAGCATGCAGCAGAAGTGCTGTGGGCACACTTCCCATTTTCTCACATAAAATATTAAAAGATGTATACTCAATTCACAAGGCTTACTGCTTCATCAAGGTCAATTTCAAGTGAAAGGAGAATTTTTTTTTACAGCAGTGTGTGGTGGTAAAGAATACTGGTGTAGCTTAGTGCTATTTCCTTTGTTTAAGGCAAAGGCTTCAGCAGTTCTATCCATCACTGTTTTGCACCATTAGTGCAAATGTTAACACAGTGAAAAGACAAATAAAATCTTGGTATTAATATGAAAATAGTTTTGACCTCATGAGCTCCCTGCAAGGTTCTCTGAGACCTCAGGTGTCCTTGAACAACACTTTGAGAACTCGCTGCCCTATAATGAAGTGAACAAATCTTGTTTTCATATTCTGAGAATCCAATGTGCATTTAGTCCCTTATATAAAATAGGAAGAGTCAATTAAAAATCAGCTGTGTGTTGAGGGTTCCCTAGACAATTCTCACACTCAATGATTCACTGAAAGAAAGGACTCACAGGACTCAGAAAAGCTGATACGTTCATGGTTATATTTTATTACAATAAAAGGATACAGATTAAAATCAGTGGAAGGAAAAGGCACACGAGGCAAATACCAAGAGGAACCAGGCATGAGCCTGGTGTCCCCTCCCAGTGGAGTCACATAGGGATGCACCTAATTCTCCCAGCAATGATGTGTGACACAATAAAAGTATTGCCACCCAGGAAAGCTCACTAGAGCCTGTAAGTCCAGGGTTTTTATTGAGGAGTCAGTCATGTGGGCAAGCAACACTTGTATGTCAGCTACTTAGACTTCAGATCCCCTCATCCACAGCAAAAATAGGCATTCACTATAAATTACACTGTTAGCATCTGATCAGACTGGTATAGTGTGACCCAAGGCCTCAGGCATACAAACTCAATCTGATCAGGCAGAATATCCCAAGTCCTCAGAGTTTATCTTCCAATACTGAAGGCAGGCCTTTCTTTGAAATATACAGCTCAGACCTGCTGAGTTAACCTTTTCCTGCTCAACCTGCCCCCAGTATGAAAGAAAAAGATTAAAACAAGAAGCTGAAAGGAGACACAGAAACAAAGTCATAGCAGAGAAAACTTCAAATAAAGTATAATTGATCTTCTCAGTGACAGAAGATATTGCTTTCATAAAACAATTTGAGGAGGCTACACAATGATCAGAAGATTCAAGAAAGAGCCCTTGGCAATTAACCATCATCATAAAATATCCAAAATAAAGAAATCAATCAAATGGTTGAAAGTCAAAACAGAAGAAATTGCCAAGAAATTAGAACAACAACAACAAAAAAAAAAACTAAAGAAAAAAAATGATAGGAAAGGTAAAAATGATAATAATTTAAAAAATGAAAATAAAACTCTCTAGAATTGATCCAGAATAGCCAATGAATAATGGGAGCATCAAAATGAGAGAACAAGGAGGATGGTGAAGAGAAATAGTTCAAAGAAACGATACAAGACATTTTTCTGAAAGATGAGTGCCTGCAGTCTGAAAGGGCCAATGAAGTGACTTGAACAATCAAAGAACATGCATCATTACAGAATTTCAGAATGCCAGAGATAATGAGAAGATACTAAAAGCTTCCAGAGAGAAAAAGCCTGCCAATATAAAAGAATGAGAATGAGAATGGTATGAAATTTCACAATAGCAATACTGAATGCTAAAAGGTGGTGGAACAATGCTTCAAAATCTAAGATGAAATATTTTTCTACTTAAAATTCTGTCAAAGCCAAAATATCAATACAGTGTGATGATAAAATAGAGACAAGTATAGACACAAAATGGATTTTTAAAATGAATATTCCATGCACTTTTTATGCTTTAGCAAACAAGGGAGTCAGGAAAGAGAAACTCATAGATTATAGGTTCCAACAAAGGAGAACCTGAGTAACAAAGAAAAGCCCCATAGGGGTCATAGGCATTACTTTGTTTTCCAATACAAATAAGACAACCATACAATATCTCTTTGCTAGGACAGTACCAGTTTATACAAGTTGGTCATAAAACCTCCCTTTAACTCCCAGGCACCATCCCCGCAATCTGGGGCAGAATGTGTTTCTCTTTATTTTCCCAAAGCTAATGTAATGTTTAACATGAAGAGCAGAGAAAGATGAGAAGATGTGGGCAAAATACATTCTGAAAGCTATGCTTTATTATCCACTGGAATAGCTTTAAGTACTTTTCATGCAACGTCTCATTTTAACTTCTCAAGAGGTCCATGGGAACTTTCTTATCTCCATCTTTCCAATGAAAAAATTGTGTTGCAGAAAAGTTAATATTTTGCCCAAGTTCACATGACTAGTAACTGGTGAAGCCAGGGTTTGAACCCATGTAGACCTCAGGGTCCTTCCCCTTAACCATATACCATGCTGTCTCCATTGCAGCAAATATAGAAAACATAGTGGTAGAAATTGTAGCAGTAGCAAATGTCTTGAATATCCAAAAATCAATCTGCAGATAGATTCCAAGGCACCACTTAAAAACTCCTGTACTCTTCTATGCTGAACATCCACCTTTTCTTTCAAACAACACCAGCTTGAACTGGCTGAATGGCTTGAACATAGTAAGAACTTAATAAATATTAGTTGGTTGAATTAACTCAACAATCTCAACAATGCACCTATCCAAAATATCTTAAAAGCTAAAATATTTTCATAGTTAGTGTATAAAGTCAATAGCAGCTTGATTTATAGTCAACAATTTGTTCCTTGTGAAAAAGATCTTATCATAAAGTAGACCTCATATGCAGAATCATCCCAAGTCAGTAATAGTATGATTTTAAGCATAAAGATTATGGGAGAAAATAGTATTACCTTTTTAATTGATATAGTAAATTGTCTAGGTTTTGAAATATATCATTTCTGTTCACGTTGTAATTTGGAAAATATATGCTGGCAAACATTGAAACAAAAATTGTCTTGATTAGTAACCATATTTTACAGAATCAAGTTTTTATTTAAAATTTTAAGCTATCATAATAAGGAAGACGACATATAATAACACACTTAAAACATTTAAAAGTTATTTTTCAGCAGAAATATTTATGAAACTTATATTTCAAATATTAGATATACTCCACATATTTAATCCCACTTATATTTATTCTATAAAGGAAGAAGGACAGTTTCTAGTTTCACAGAACATTAGTGTATACTTTCAAAGTACTGATTTTGTCTCTGACAGACTTATTTCATCACATTAGAAAATTATGGCTTAGAAATTATTAAAACATAGCAAAATATTACATGTACATGATCGCAATTTATTACTGAGTTTTCTCAATTTCATTTTCTCTAGATTTCCATTTTCCTTTATGCAGACTGCCAGACATGCCACGCTACAAAGAAGTAATAATCAGAAATTTTAATTTGTTAATTGGATTGGAAGAATTTTCAGAATCATTATTCAGACCACTGGTACATTTCAAATTATATTTAGTTACATATTCTAGGAACAAAAGTAAATATAACTGAAAATATTTGCCTATGTTCATGAATTTATCCTTTGTGAAACTTTCACGGAATTATTCAAACCAAATCATAAATAGTAAAATTCTTCAAAGTGTACCATAACTAGCAAGTGGTGTTGGTGTCCCTAAGTTGTTTTTATTTCCCAAATTCAACTAAAGATGGAAATTAACTTTATTTTTAAAGGTGGTAGTATCCTATCACAAACATATTGCATGATATTTTTTTAGAGCAAGCAAAATGGAATAATGAAGAGGAAGTCTCAGAAAACTCAAATTATTCTTGATCTGTTTAATTTGGAAAAAGCAAAAGGCAGGGAGAAGCTAAAGACACCATATGGAGTAATTCATATACAAACACTTTTTAAACTGTACATTAGCATTCTGCAAACTAAAGGTATTATTTATTTGGAAATCTTGACGCATTTTTCTCCTTTAATTGTTCAGCACCTGAAAAGATAAAACATAAATCCTTAGAATTTTGGAATTGAACAGGCCCTAAATAATTTTGTCCTTCTGAAAAAGGTGAAGTGGGCTGTATATCTAGTTGACATCAGAACTGAGGCTAGGTGTCTATCATTTCACTCATTTTTTACCTGCACATTCATTTCTATAACATTTCTATATTGTTTCTATATTGGCTTTTACTTAATACACATATTTCTTGATTGAACATGTCAGGCATTTCCTTGCTGATTTGAATATTTTTATAAAAGTGCAACAATAAATCACTGAAGGGTTTTAAATGGGAAAATGGCATGACCCAACACATATTTTTAAAAAGTCTGTCCACTCTATGGGGAAAGGCACAGAAGGAAGCAAGAGCAGATGCCAGGAGACACACAGTGTTGAGACGATGGAGGTAGGAGTAGAGTCGAGCTCAATAGATGGTGAGCAGTGACAGATTTAAGATATATTTGAAGGTAAAATCCACAAGATGTAGTGATAAATTTGATGTGTGATGAGAAAGAAAGAGTAACCCTTGGTTTTAGCATTTTATTAACTAGGGATAATTTTATTTTGAGTAATTTTTTTCTCTATGTATGGGGAATTTGAGTCTTTGTTGTATTAAAGTATACTTTACTTGTCCTATTGTCCTATAATTCAATTTTCCCCACACTTTATCAATCTTTCAGTACAATTGATTTGACATTATCATTCATACTGTGCTCTTGTCCCACCTACCTCAAAAGAATTATTTCAAAGGGACTCTCTCCAAGGCCTGGAGAGGCAGAGGCCTCACATAAGAATTAAATGAAAATAAAGCCTTAATTCCCCTACATCTATCAATTTACTAAGTGGTTTACAGATGGTTTAGGTGGTATCATTTCTGAAAGAAGAACGGCTGACAAGACCAGTGGGTTCCTGGGTTCCGTTAACAAAAGATTCTGATTCAGTGAAATTTAAACATTTGTACATTTTAAAAGGCACTACAGGGAGTTTTATAAAATCAATGAATTAGAGACTTCATAAAGTCCCAGTTCCAGTTTCACA
>CM052439.1:105554715-105610464 GCA_028533085.1 Varecia variegata | reverse complement strand
AAATAACTGTAAGTCAATGTATAATGTAAAATGCAAATATTGAAAGTCCTGTGAGTCTCTGAGTTGAGAAGATCCGATTAATGGCAGCTATAGTGATTGTGCCAAAATATGACTATAAGTAATGTCCCTAAATCCCAGTAAACCATCTACAAGATAACCAATAGCTTTCTTTTGTTTTTTCCCCACCCAAAATTTTCCTCAGAAATATATATGAAAGCTATATCTAAATGTGGTTTTGAAACTGAAAGATCATTCCAGGTGTGACAGTGTGTGTGCTGCTTTACTGTGGAAGAGAAATATACGGAGTTACATCAATGGCATTCTGGTTTTGCCCAATAGTTGCAATCTGCGTTAGAATGATCTCTGCAATTTCATCTCCCCACATTTTTCCTTCTTTCTTTCTCTCTTCTTATCTCTTCTCCTAGTCGTCTTTCTTGCATATTCTTCTTTAATACGGTATTCTTTGGGAGGTCATTCAACAGCTTTCATAATTCTCCTTAAAGGTTTTGGTCCTTGGAATACATGGAATCTTTCAGTGCCAATTAAAAAGTACATCCTCAGTACAGATTCTCCCTCCTTGGCTTAATAATATGAAAAGCACTAGAATATGCGAATGGCCTGACCGGGAATTAGACATCATTAAAGAATGAAAGTACAAATAAATCATGAAAATTATTTCTATGTCCAGTCTAAAATTCTGGCTCAGGTAACTGATTGCTGAAATAATGATAAATTAATTCATTTTCTAAATTCTGCTAACAAGAGACATTTCTCCAAAAAGAATGAAAAGAAAAATGGCAAGTTGGCCTTTACATTTTAAAAATACTTTTTCTTTCAAAATCAAACAAGGGAAAACTCACCCACATTCTTTTGATTAGCTAATTTGTTAAACAAATATGGCAGGCTATACTTCAAAGAATTTTAAGTAATCAACTACTCCAGATAAAAAAAGGAATCCCCCAAAACAAGTAGTAACTGGCTTTTATACTTATTATTGCTTTCTAAAAAGTGTTTTTTGCTTTGTCTTTAAAAGCTCTTTATTTCCAAGCTCAGTTTGAAGAAAACTAAAGTATAATGAAAAATTATTTCATTATCAGTTTAGTAGAATATGTTGAGTTACGTTCAAAAAGAACATATCTTCACATTTTTAATAAAAATTTTATGGATTCAAGGAGCATAGGGAAATGTCTATTTGATTAGAATAAAAATATAGGGAAGCCCTGAATTATTTCAAATACTCTGCTACATTAAGTGCCTAGTGCATTTATCCTTATTATCAGATCTTTTTGAATATAAATTGATGATTAGACAAACAAATAGACATGGCCTTTGGTTTCCTAATCTCCAAAATAAGGTGGTTAGATTAATACTGTTCTCTTGCTACAAATAAAAAAAAAAAAAATCTGTGACTCACATTTGTGTCTTCTCATATCCAGGTAAGTAGTGATATTACTATAGACTGCCTGATGGATGGTAAATGTCAAAAAGTACTTTATAAATTCTAAAAAAATAATGGCAATAGTAGTGACATATTCTGTGAATCTCCCAAACACCTAAATCAAAGGTAAAAGAAAAAAGGGCAACTAAATAGTAAAACCAAAAAAAAAAAAAAAAAGAAAACCATAATGAGATATCACTTAACTCCAATGAGAATGGCTGTTATCAAAAAGTCCCAAAACAACAAATGTTGGTGTAGATGCTGAGAGATAGGAACACTCATATGTTGCTGATGGTACTGTAAACTAGTACAATCTCTATGGAAAGTAGTATGGAGATACATCAAAGAACTAAAAGTAGACCTACCATTTGATCCAGCAATCCCACTACTGGGTATGTACCCAAAGGAAAAAAAGACATTCTATAAAAAAGACATCTGCACTCAAATCTTTATAGCAGCACAAGTCACAATTGCAAAGATATGGAAATAACCCAAGTGCCCATCAGTATATAAGTGGATTAATAAAATGTGGTATTTGTATATCATGGAGTACTACTCACGCATAAAAAGAAAATGATGAACTAATACCTCTTATATTAACCTAGATGGAACTAGAGACTATTCTTCTAAGTGAAGTATCATAAGAATGGAAAAACAAACACCACAGCTACTCACCATTAAATTGGAATTAATCGAACAACACGTATGTGCACATAGGGAAACAACATTCATCGGAAATCAAGCAGGTGGGAGAGGGGAGGACCGGATGGGTAAATTCACACCTAATGGGTACAAGGCACACTATCTGAGGGATGGGCACACTTATAATTTTGACTCAAATGGTACAAAAGCAATTTATGTAACCAAAACATTTGTACCCTCATAATATTCTGAAATAAAAATAAATAAATAAATACAAATAAATAAATATTAAATCCTATTTTCAAAGACTAAAAAAAGAAAAAAACAACCATTGATAACACTTATAGCAAAAGTAGATGACAAGATGTTCCCACAAACCCCAAAATAGAAGCATATGAAGACAAACCACGAACATCCACAAGAGACCTGCATGATATCAATGTCTGTGTGGGAGGAAGCAAAGGGTACTAACAGAGCAAATGAGGAACCTGAGACTAGGAAAGCCCCCAAATTGCCAGTGAGTATTCACTGGAAAGCATGGCAGACCAATTTGAGAATAGAGGCTGAAACTGGCAAAGCTTCCAAATCTAAAACAGGTGAGAGAAAGAATTATTTGGTAAGCTTTGAAGACACTGAAGCAGTATATGAACTTTTGGCAGTGATCAGCTGGGGCTCTCTTCCCGGACAGAGCCCCCACATTGAGAAGAAACTGCTGGGAGTAGATCACATTGAACGGGGTAGCTATGATAGAGACAAAGAAAGAGAAAGGGGCTTAGGGAAGGAGGCCAGACAGTCTCAGAAAGCAAGCCACCATGTCATCTGACACTACCTAAAAACAATAGTGAAAGCATGTGAAGTTAGAAATACTATCCTGATCCATACCTCCTTTTAAAAGTTGAGAAAAACTAGTTGCATATAAAAATTTGGAAGGATTAAAGTCAAATTCCATATGTTAATTGAGATAAAAGGAGACTAGGGAGCAGAAAAACACTGTGAATGATGAAAGCGTGCCAGAAAGATGTGCTTACATATCAGACTAAAACTACTTCAGAATGAGCTAGTAGATACTAAGAAATGGTACAAGATACAAAAGAACAAAATCAGAATCAGAAAAACTCACAAATGAAGTGACAGAGCTCATAAAACTTTTAAAAAACTATTTCAGTAATGAAGAATAAACTTGAAGGAGCAGAAAAGCAAATAAAGATGACACATAATGCCTTATGAGAATTATAAGATGAAAAGGATTATTTTAAAAAATAAAAAGGAATTGAGTCAAAAATCAAAAAGAAATGAAGACAAAGTTAAACAGGATTTAAAAGAAAGTGGCAAATATTGAACATAAGCAAAGAAGATTCAATACTGATAATAGGAGTCCCTGAAAAAATGAAACCTAAGCAAGATTTGAGAATATTTACTAAAAACTATGACAAAACTTCCCTTAAAAATTCCCCTGAAATCATATATTGAGTTCCATAATTACCAATACCAAGACATGCACTAGTAAAATTATTGGGATTTACAGAAAAAAGGAAATATTCTTTGGGCATTTAAAAAAAGAAGAAGTAACTTATAAAGAAAAGAAAACTAAATTGCCATCTCATTGACTGTCATCTTCTTGCATTGCTTTGTACCACAAGAAAACGAGGTAACATAGTTAAGATATTCTAAGAAAGAAAACGTCAGTCAAGGATTTTATCCAGCCCAAATGGACATTCAAATGTAAAAGGCACAGACAAATTGATAGCAATGTGAAAAACAGGGAATAGTGTTCCCATGAGCCCTTCTACTAGAATCTACTAGAAAACAAGCTTCGCACAACCTGAATGGCCAGAGAGAGATTACCATAAGACATGGTGGTAAGGATTAGAGTTTTGAGTAGAATTAAAACCAAATAACTATTTCAGAGAGAGAGAATATAGTATTGACGGTTATAAGCTCAGACAACGTACATGGCACAATTATTTAAAATAGGGAGAAGGGACAGCCACCATAGGGAGAACATAGGCAGAGAAAAATTTTAATTGTTTGGAGTAATCATATTGGTGGTAGTAGTATCAGCATTGCTATTATGAGTTTGTTGTGGCATAATGTAGAATAAAGTTAATAATTATGGAATTCTCAGTGTAGAAGAAAGGAGATACAAGTATAATAAGTAAGAAGTTAATTAAAAGCCCTATAGTAGCACAAGATATTCCTAGGGCTCAGATTGTGCTCTTGAAATATCATTTCCACTAAAATAAACCAGGGCTTCTTAGAACATGATTCTCAATAGAGTAATAGTGTCCCAAGGGGAAGAAAATTGGTTTAGGGAGGATGAAAAAAATCTTACAATTGCTTGTGACCTTCCAAAGCTCAAGCAAACTGAAAACAAATCTTATTTCTTAGTATTTAATTTCTCTTATTAAGGATATATTAATTTAATTTTAGTTTAATTAATTAAAATTTAATTTAATTTTTCTTTTGGGGTGGTGATAACTTTTTAAGAAATTGAGAAATAGCCTCAAAGAAAGGGCTGCTTCCAGGACTGGAACAAAAAATATATAAAATAAATCTGGAACATTTTGTCATGCCAAATAAAAAGAAGCTATCAAATATTATTAGGGTTATGTCAAAAGATTCAAAAACCAACTTGAAGAGACTTCCACTGGCCAAAGATGAATGATTTGAGCTTCCATGAGAATAATAATTACAATGAATTGAAATCCACCAAAGTTATTTAAATCTGTAAGTTCATAATGATACTAAAAAATAGTCATTAGTTATCTTCAGAGTGTAATAAGTAATTCAAAATCAAAGTTCTTGGAACTTTAAATTATTTTAAGCCTTAAGAGAATGTGATTATGGGACCTGAGTCACATGACAGGCACCGGTAACCTAGGCAACCGTAATTTTTTCCCTCTGATTATAGATTAGCCTTATCTTTACAGCATTGTTTTGTAAAATGTTGTAAAAAACTAAAAGGTTCCAGGGAAGAGTCTTTCCCTCTTCACTACTGATCTTCATTATAGGTTAACTTCCCTCTTACTTCTCTTACACAAAGACCTCACAACTATCCCATTGTCTAAGATGGAATGTTAAATATACTCTTTTAAATTAGAAAAGGAAAAGAAAATAAGCTGTAACTAATCAAATTGCTCTAATTCATATACTAGTCTTGTATGAAAAAGGTTGTAATCCTGTTAAATTTGTTTTCTGCCTATATAAGTAAGATCTTAACTTTTCAACTTCAGAGCACTGACCCCATTCCTTTGGAGTCAGTGTTGCCTGAATGGCCATCCTCAGCTTTGCACTTGAATAAACTCTCTAAAACTGAATTCTGATCTTCTGATTATTTCAGGTTGACAAGAGATTGGTGGGGAACTAATTCATTATTTCAAATTCTACCTTTCTATTATGTACTATACCAGTGGGTAATGATTATTTTTTGAACTCAATGAATTAAGAGATACAGTTCACATCACAAAAATGGAGATAACCAGACATTATGTGGCTCCAATAGTCTTTCCACACACCAACTAGTCTTGCTAAAGGCATTGAACCTGAATTTGCAGGCATCTGAATCCATCTGCCAATTATTATGCCAGAAAATAAAAGTGATTCCTAAAAATGATAGGTTCTTGTCAAAAAGACATGGGAACAGCTTCAAACTTCTTACTGGCCCACACTGTATCAATTTCAGCATCAAAATAAATAATGATAATAAGGTGTTCTAGTGAATAAAATAACAATCCATGTGCCATGCTGATAGAAATAAATAAATCAATAGGAATATATGATAATATATTTATTATAAATATAAAAGAAATGATAACTTAAAAATTGCAGCCATCGTAGTAATAACTGAATCAAGCAGGAATCAACAATGGATGCTAAAACTAATAGAAGAAAGTTTGCTGAGAAACATTTACATAAACTCAATGTTTTTCCCCATAAAGTACTTAATTACAAAGGGGAAAGAATAGTTACTTTACAACAGAGAAAAATGAGACATCCCCTTAACCAATGATTCAATTTAACATCACCAAAAATGGGACAAATTGACATTGTATGCCTCCTGATGTGACACAGTGAGCAGAACAAAGCACTTGTGTGATAGTCCTGCCAAAAATGCATAAATGGAATTTACTCATGAGGAAATATTGAAATCAAAATTAAGGGACATTCAAGCAGTAAAAAACCGGTTTGTACTCTTTAAAAATGCCAAAGTCACAAAAGATGGAAATCCTAAGAAACTACTCTAGATTGAATAAAAATAAAGAGACATGGCAATTAAATGCAATATGATTCTGGATTATGTCCTGCATCCAATTGCTATAAAGGGCTCTATTCCGAGGCAGGTGGATCGTTTGAGCTCAGGAGTTCAAGACCAGCCTGAGCAAGAGCCAGACCCTGTCTCTACTAGAAATAGAAAGAAATTATATGGACAACTAAAAATATATATAGAAAAAATTAGCACAGCATGGTGGCACATGCCTGTAGTCCCAAGCTACTCGGGAGGCTGAGGCAGGAGGATTGCTTGAGCCCAGGAGTTTGAGGTTGCTGTGAGCTAAGCTGACGCCACAGCACTCTAGCCCAGGTAACAGAGTGAGACTCTGTCTCAAATAAATAAATAAATAAATTATATATATATATATATATATGTATATATATATATATATATATGGCACTATTGGGACAATTAGCAAAATTTAAATAGGGTCTCTGCATTAAATGGTAAAATTGTGTCAACGTTAATTTTCTCATTTAGTTGATTATACTGTGATTACCTAGGTTGTATTGTAATTCTTTCAGAAACTGCATTCTGAGTATTCAGGGAAAATGAGGCCTCTTTCCTGAAACTCACTCTCAGTTTGTTCAAAAAAAGGAATAGAATAGTGTGTGTGTGTGTGTGTGTGTGTGTACGCGCGCACACGTGCAGGCACTTGAAGAGAGAGACAGAAAATGATAAAGTAAATGTGGTAACATATTAACAATTGGTGAAACTGGGTCAAGAGTATAGGATGACTCTCTGAAAGTTCTTACAACTTCTTTGAAAGTTTGATATTATTTCAAAATAAAAGATTAAGAGAAAAACCTCTCTGTCAAACAACTCTTAGGTCAAAGAGGTAATGAAACCAAAATCGCAGAAAATCTTTTTTCAAAGTGATAATAAAAACACTATAGTAGTACCCACATCATAGAGTTAAATCTGAGACTTAAATGAGATTTAAAAGTACTAAGTATTTATTAAACCATGCATTCTCAATGGGGAATATTACCTCCAAACGGGTGAAAATTGGTTCTTGGTGGGTGAAAAGTATTAGATATTACAGTAGTTTGTGGCCCACCAAAGCTCAACCTTACTGAACAAAATCATATTCCTTACTATTTAATTTCTTTTTTAAGGGAGAAATTAAATTTAAATTTTATTTTTCTCCTTAAGGGGACAACAACAAAATAAAGTTTGAAAAATCCTATTAAAAAAAAAAAACTATGTTACAGCCTAGGAAGAAAACTAGGCCTCAAATACTTATATTAATAATTTTTAAAAAAGAAAATCTAAGCATTACATTCAAGAAATTAGAAAAGGCCAACAAACCCATGAGAAAGCAAAAGAGATAAAACAATAAGCATAAAACCAGAAATTAATAAATTTTAAAAACAAAAGTGAGTAGAACTAATAAATAAAGTTCAGGTTAACTAAATTAAAACAATATAACAAACAACCCACAAACTTACTCAAGAAAACATGCAAGTTACAAAAGGGCACATAGTGTATATTCTACACTTCTCATACCCTATCTCATACCTTCTCAATCCACCTTTGAGACCGGCCATTGCTGTGTTAACCAGACGCTTGCAGGGACAGTCTGTCCCTCATCTCTACCATGGTCAAGATAAAACAGCCATCCAAATGCTTACGGAATTCCTGATTCACTGGCATAAGGTTCAAAGCAATATTTTACAGTGAAGGAGGTACAGCAGTGGACCCATGTCCACAGGCTACAGAACAACGGAATGGCCTATTAAAGGCTCACATGAGGTGCCAGTTCTAGGAGGAGACTATGTGTAGTCAGGGCACTGTCCTCCCAGACGTAGTTATGAGCATGGAACCTAGGATTGATATAGAAGGCTATGTTGCCCATAGCTGGAATACACTAGTCAGGGAAAATAGGGTTCAAGTAGAATTGTTCTCTCTTGCTGTCACTCCCAATGACCCATTTGCAGAATTTGTGCCTTCTGTCACCTCAACCATATCCTCTGCTAAATAAGTCCTTCAAGAGACTTTGTGACATTTGGCAAATAAAAAATATCAAGCAGTGGAGATAATTAACCCGAGGTACCATAAGGAGCTAGGGTTGCCACTACACAGTGGGAGCCAGAAGGGGTAAGTTTGAAACCCAGGGAAACCACTGGGGCATCTCCTGGTGTTTTCATAGATAGTGATAGCTGAAAATCATGGCCCAGCAAGGGCAAAACATTGAGGACTTGGACCCTTCAGGAATGAAGGTCTGGATCTCCATACCTGACAAGTAACCTAAGACTGCTGAAGCCAGAACAGGTGGTAGGAAAGAGAGATGATAAATACCAAGCATAGGCTCAGCACAATGGCAGCAGCAAGGACCTGCTTGTTCTACTAACTGTCCTTTATTAAGTCTTCCAGAAATATTGCAGCCAGCCACTATGGTGAAGATTCCGTAATGGAGTAGATTTAATGGAGGGAGGTATTTCTCAGCATCTCCCCAGGGTTTCTCTAATGCTGCCACATGGAACACTTCCCAGAACCCACTCGGTCTCTCAAGTTCTTGGAGGAGCCTGAAGTGTGAGGGAATTAACAATCCACGGAGAACCCCCTGAGCATGAGGGGACAGAAGCCACAGGATGATCACTCTCCCCCTCTGACTCTCAGGTGGATAATTCTGAGGCACATTCCTCCCAGTTTCCTAGAGGGTCCCCAGCAGGGTGCAGCCCCAGTTGCCTACAGCAGTGACTAGATCATACAGTCATGTGCTATATAACAATGTTTCTGTCAATGATGGGCTGCATATACCATGACAGTCCCATAAAATTATTATATAATGGAGATGAAAAATTCCTATTGCCTAGTGACTTTGTTGCTCTGGTAATGTATAGCACAATGCATTCCTCATGTGTTTGTGGTAATGTGGCATAAAGGAACCTACTGCACTGCCACTCCTATGAAAGCATAGCACATACAATTATGAATAGTACATATACTCGATAATAAATCACTGTTATCAGTTTATATATGTACTATACCATACTTTTTATTGTTATTTTAGAGTGTACTCCTTATACTTATTTTTTTTTAAGTTAACTGTCAAACAGACTCGAGCAGGTCCTTCAGGAGCTATTCCAGAAGAAGGCGTTATTATCATAGGAGATGACAACTCCATGCACGTTATTGCCCCCGAACACCTTCTAGTGGGACAAGACATACAGGTGGAAGAAAGTGATTTTTTTTTTTTTTTTTTTTTGAGACAGAGTCTCACTCTGTTGCCCGGGCTAGAGTGAGTGCCATGGCATCAGCCTAGCTCACAGCAACCTCAAACTCCTGGGCTCAAGTGATCCTCCTACCTCAGCCTCCCAAGTACCTGGGATTACAGGCATGCGCCACCATGCCTGGCTAATTTTTTCTATATATTTTAGTTGTTTGGCTAATTTCTTTCTATTTTTAGTAGAGACGGGGTCTTGCTCTTGCTCAGGCTGGTCTCGAACTCCTGAGCTCAAACAATCCACCCACCTTGGCCTCCCAGAGTGATTACAGGCGTGAGCCACCGCACCCGGCCAGAAAATGATATTGATGATCCTGATCCTGTGTAGGCCTAAGCTAATGTTTGTGCCTTAATTTTTAACAGAAAAGTTTAAAAAGTTAAAAAAAAAAACTTTTTAGAATAAGGATATAAAGAAAGAAAATATTTTTGTATAGCTGTACAATGTGCTCCTATTTTGATCAATGTGTTATTGCAAAAGAGTCAAAAAAGTTTTTTTTTAAATTTAAAAGTTCATAAAGTCAAAAAATTATAGCAGGCTAAGGTTAATTCACTATGGAAGAAAGAAAATTATTTTTTTCTAAATTTAGTGTAGCCTAAATATACAGTGTTTATAAAGTCTACAGCAGTGCACAGTGATGTCCTAGCCTTCACATTCACTCACCTCTCACTCACTGACTCACCCAGAGCAACTTCCAGTCCTGCAAGCTCCATTCATGGTAAGTACCCTATATGGTTGTACCACTTTTTATCTATTATACTGTATTTTTACTCTACCTTTTCTATGTTTAGATATGCTTAGATACACAAATTCTTACCATTGTGTTACAATTGCCTATGGTATTCAGTATAGTAACACACTGTACAGGTTTGTAGCCTAGGAGCGATAGGCCATACCACATAGCCTAGGTGTGTAGTAGGCTACACCATCTAGGTTTAAGTACACTTTATGACATTTGCACAATGATGAAATCACTCAACACACATATCTCAGAATGTATTCCCATCATTAAGTAACACAGGACTATAAACACTTCTTGGTTGACACTCTCTCCTTCCTTGTCTCACTCTTCCTAGTTCATCATGCTTGTTTCCTGAAGTAACTTCCCCAATAAACTACCTGCTATGAGCTTTTTTGCAAAACTTTTCATGGGAACAACAAATTTTTAAAAAGGTATATAAAATCAGAGAAAGCACTGACTATAGGTTATTTTTATTTTCATCTTGGTGAATTCTGAATATTCTAAGTTTTCTACACTGAATATGTAATAATATTTTAATACAAAGATGTTATATAAAACTAATGCTTCCAAAATTTCTCAGGATTTGATAATAGCATTTTGAACTAGCAGCAAAGGTTCTAAAAACATGAAGATAAATTAATACCTGAAAATGCTAACACTAGGTTTCTGATTAAATGGAGTATATTCTTACCTAATTAACCAGTTATGATGTATCCCAATTTAGTGCTATAATTTGAAAGTAACTAAAGTTGTGTCCTTACATGAAAATTATTGTGACTCTTTATGTTCATTTTAAAGAATTGAGTATTTCTGATAATGAGTCTCAATAAAATTCCAAAATAGTATAAGAAAACCTTAATTTGGTTTAAAACAAAGGTGTCTTTAAAATATTGATACAAAAATGGGCAGTCTGTTTTATTGTAGAAATGTTATTTCACTTGATTTTTAGGTTATAGCATGAAAACAAGAAACTTCTGAGCTTTCCATGTCCTGTTCCCACCACCCTATTATTCCTGTATTTTCCTAGTGTCGTGTATAGGAGCACAAATACAATCAAAACTATTCTTCAAACAGAAATCCTGGATCCAACACAGGCATACAGGGATCAGGACCATCCTGGGAGAGGTTCACTAGGGCAAAACATTTTGTGGCCATCCTCCCTTTTCTTCTGCCAAACCTTGCCATGTTTTACATTGTTAAGGTAAAGAACACCATATATTTCCAAACCACAAGCTCCTTCATAGCACTTTGTACAATTATGAGAGTTAACAAATTAACTCTCGAAAATGAATAAATGCCTATTGTTACTGCTAGACTAGCAATGCCACCAGTGATGAGAACAATGCCTGTTCTCAATGCTGTATCTGGGATGCCTAGAGCAGAGCTGACACAAAGATGCTCAGTCAATACTGTGGACCACATTATATGTATACTAAAGGAAGCCTTGAAAGAAAGGTTTGTATAGAAATAGGAAAAGAAATAGGAGGAATAGCCCTGCTTAATTTCTTGATGGAATGGAGGTGATTAAATCTGATTATAAATTACCTCCATCAGTAAATCAGAATAGTCCTTTAATCCCCTACTCTAGATATTTTTCTGAGTGGAGTAGCTATCAACGTATCCTTAAGAAATTAAAAATCTGTTGCAAATAAATATTCCTATGCCAAGAAAATAAATTCTAAATATACTTCTCTTTAATTTATGAGGTCCACATGGATTTTAAGAGTCATACCTTCTAAGTGATTTTATTTTTTCACTATGCTCGCTAAATTCAGCATTAATTTTGTTTCTTTAGAACACTTTTTTAAGGCCAACCATGCTGGCTCATGCCTGTAATTCCAGCATTTTGGGAGGCCAAGGCAGGAGGATCACTTCAGCCTAGAAGTTCAAGACCAGCCTGGGCAACATAGCAAAACCCCATTTCTACAAAAAAAGAAGAAGAAGAAGAAGAAGACGACAATGACTTTTTATTATACATACATCTCTTGATGACTGAATAATGCAACAGCAAGTGCTTCATTTTCTTCAGCAAAGTTGACAAATCAAACTATATTTTATAAAGTCTCAGAACGTAATTGATGTTTTCTATTTAACATCCAAGTCTGCAAAATGTTGACCACTATAAACACAGGATTCCTTATTATAATTTTTGTAATTCTAATAGCACAGGTACAACCAAATCAAAGTCTCAAACTTTTGTGCTTAATTTCAACGTTCCTTTAGCTGTTTATAACACTGTCCTTTCTGCATGAGTAGAAAGAGTCTAAACTTTAGAAGTGTCAACTCATTTATATTAACAATAGGCTTTACTTGGTAGAAATAATCTTAGAAAGAATTTATCTACATCTAATTTAAGATTATATACTTTCAAATTTATTTGACTATCTTTATGGGAATAGTATAGTACAGAGGGTAACTAGCATCATAAGAATTCACAATTTATCAAGCCTGCTAATGGAGAACAAATTCAGAAATAGATATCTAGCTTGTATGCATAGTTGTTTCCTTATACAGTGTCTACTTCTTTAAGGCAACAGATTGTTCACATTGTGTCCTTCTTTGCCCTAGCATATTGCTTTGCACGTAGTACATACTCAACAAATTTGTTTTGAACTGAATTTAACTCTTTCCTCGAAGTTCAAGTTTATACCCAAGGTAAACTAACTGTGGTAGATATTATTGGTGTCCCTCACAGATCCCCTTTACAGGATGATGTACCCATCTCTCAGTTGCTGGAAGTGCTATAGCTAACAGGTTCAATCCTGTAAGCCTCCAAGATAGCATCAGTTACCCACGTAGACAAGGAAATTCAAGATGCCTTTCCACATTTCAGAAACACTGTCCTCTGTAATATGAGACATATATTTATTCGTGAAATTCTTTTAAGATTTTTTTTTCTATGCAAATGTACACCAACCACACAATAGAATGAATGGCTTTTCTAGCCATACTGATTGTTGCACAATATAGTTTATGCTTATCTTTGCTATTCCAGTTCCTGTGCCAAGTAAACTATGTCATGAACTAACAACACTTGGGATCTTTAGGTAACTGAGGAATCACACAAGCCAATCCTTAGGTCCTAACTCATAACTGTCTTGAATTTCATTTGTATGGGTCCATTGGTGGAAGGAACCATAACCCACTTAACATTGGATACCTTCTTTTTGGCACAACTATTTTTGGTTTGCAGAAATAAAATACCATAAAATAAAAACAATGCTTTCCAGAAACATTATGAAAAATATATCAAATAACAAAATATATCAAATAACAAAATGTCTTTCTTACCCAAAAGATGCATAAAATTCATATTTTTTGGCCATAGAGAACAATATAGATAAATACACTGCATGCTATTATACCTAATAAAATTTATAAAATTTTTCAGTTTTTTCTGTAGAATAAAAAAACCACAAAATCTCAGTATTAGACAACAATGATGATTACTTCTTGCTCACTTGTCCTCAGGTAAGATGGGCTTTAGCTGAAGGCCAGGCATGATACAAAAGTGTGGGATGATTTCAAATCTGTTCTAGATTCTAAATATGTGTCTTTCCTCATCTTGGGCCCAGCAGATTAACCAGGGCATGCCCTTATGGGGATGGCAGAGAGCATAAAAGCAAGCTCAACTACCCAAGCACATTTCAAATATTTGTTTGCAGCATGTCTAGTGGGATCTCCTTGGCCGAGGCAAATCACACGGCCACGCCAAAAGTCAAAGAGAAGGGAAGTACATTCTGCTCTGCCAGAGGCCTTGGCAAGGGTGTGACTCTACTGTTGCAAAGGAGTAAAGATTTGAGTATCATATTAATAATTCAATAAGCCATAAGTATGTATGCTAAAGTGTCTCCGTCACATGTACACAGGGAGACATATAGATGGATGTTTATGCAGCATTATTTATGTGAGCAAAGAATTATGTTCGTCAGTAGGGAATGGGAAAATAAATTGGAGTTTACTCATATAATAAAATTTACATGTTAAAATTAAATAACTAATGATATAGCTAAATATAAAAAAGCATAGCATTATGGGTTCAATAAGGTACAGAATAGTATATATAATATGATATAATTTATGTAAATTTTTTAAAACACACAAAGTAAAATCATGTATTCTTTATGGATATGTAGTACAGAATAAAAACATGGATGGAAAAGAACTTAGTAATTTCAACATAGTGAAATAGAGGGAGAAGAGAGGAGACTGAAGTTTCAGATATAACAGTACATTTAATCTTAAAAAATGAAACCTCACAAAAAATATGGCAAAATGTGAGTATCTCTTAGATTTTAGTGTGTGGTGAGTAAATGAATGTCTGCTTTCTGTTTATTCAAAATATTTCATAAGTAAGAATTATAAAATACATTAATTTTTTTAAAAACAGGATAAAAACTAACTCAATTACCCATAATACTTTTGGAAAACACTGTCTCATGGGAATCATAGATTCATTAAGCTGAAACAGTATTTGAGACTCCACAATGCCTTCCATAATTTCTCCATATATTATTAATTCTCACTATCTAGGACTACTTTTCTCCTTACTGCACTCAGAGGTTTTGTTCAAAAAATGTTTTGAACAAAACATTTTTTAATAATCTGTGAAAAATCCTGATGTTCGATGACAACTTTAATTGTGGAGTTGACCACACATACTGAGTAATCTGATATTTTCTGGATTTTGTCACACCTATTACTCCCTAGGGATATTTTTAATACACAGAGACCAGAAGTAGCAAATAGAATGATAGCCAAATTTGGTCCTTTTCTTTGTTTTAAGGAGAGCTCTTATTGGATTGCAAATATAGGTTTAATTAAAATCTGGATGTGTCCACAAAAAGAGAACTCTCTAACTGAAAATGTGTTAAAGATATTTGGGTGTTCTGTCAAATCTCAGCTGAGGAAAGAGAGCTACAAATATTGAATACCTAGTATATATGTCAGGCATTTGTTTTACATGTATTTGGCCATGTAATCTTTGTAACATTCCTAAAGTATAGTAATTACTTCCTCCACTAATGGTTGAGAATGACGGGGCAGAGATTTAAGTCCAGACTTTGTCTGACACCAAAATCTGTGTCCTTCAATCACATCACTCTGCCTCAGTTAGGGCACTTAGAGAAATCTTGAAGAGTCACCCCATCATCACAACAACACTGTTGTAAAAAACTTTCCATCTATGAAGTTCATGTCATTTATACTTGAAAAAACCCAGGCAAAACAGTAAAATCAATGCATTTAACCTGTGAAATACTCCAGCCTGTTTTATCTTAATTGATTTATAAGCCTGCCTTTCTCAGGTTTACACTGCTCTTAGGTCACCCCCTCGTTGACCAGACATCCAACCCAGACCTACTTCTAATTTGCTAAAAGTATCTCTTCCTTCATATTCATCCTCAGTTGAAATTACATACCCTTGTCATATTCCCAGCTGAACTTCATAGAGGAAAACACTTTTAAAGACTAATTTGTATTAACAATGGACCAATCTATACAGCCCTAGAAACAAGTATAAAAACAATGTTATTCTGTAGTGACTAAAAGTGAAGACTAGTTATAATTTCCTTCCAAAGACCTAAAATCGTATACCTATGGCAGTTCTATGTAGTAAAATAAGCTGATGAAGCATATTACATTGTGTAGAAAATGCTTACAATTGTTTATGCATAACATTAATGAATTTGCAATTATTACATCTTGGACCAAATAAGCCCAACAAGACAACTCAATGTGCACCTTGCCCCAGGGAATATATCAGGAAAGAGCAATGGCCCCACAAAAGTTTCTCTAGATGATAAAATTTTATAGAAGAAGAAGAATGGGTGAAACAGATATTATTCTTTCTATTTTCTTTACAGGAACACATCACAGCCTGGGACTAATACATCCACCCAATTTCTCACTTTAAGCCCCAGAAGACACCAGCAACAAGTCTTCTTATCCCATAGAAGAAATTAATATTTTTCCTTCTATATAGGCTTATACCAACTACCAAAATAATACAACACACTGGATGAGCCATGAAAAATAGCGTAGATTTTAAAAGCCTTCTAAGATAAATAATCCCTCTTCTGCTCAGAAAACAAAACCAAATCTTTGGAACACTTCATGGGCACTGTACTCATTCGACAAGTATTTACTGAGCACCTACTATGTCCAGATGCTGTGCTGTATCCTGAGAACATAGTTATTGGTAGCCAGCCTCTCAGACAGCACCCGATGACCCCCACCCCTTATTATCCACCCTTGTGTAATTTCCTGTCCTCAAGTGAGGGCTAGACCTAGTGACTCCCTTCTGGTACAAAGAAATGCCAAAAGTGGTGGGATGTCACTACTAAGATTAAATTACAAAAATATTGTGGTTTCTGTCTTGGATGCCTTCTCTCACCCTGGAGAAAGCCAGCTGCCATCTAGGGAGGCAGCCCTGGCCCATATGAATTAATTCGAAAGCAGATCATCTAGGCCTGCCGACAACCACAGGCATGAGCTGAAGAGCAAATCTTTCCTCCCAACTCGAGTGCAACCTCGGACGAGATCTTGAGCTACAGGCACCCAGCTAAGCCACACCCAGATTCCTGACCCACAGAAACTATGAGATAATAAATGTTTGCTGTTTTAAGCTGCTAAATTTGGGGATAATTTGTTATACAACAATAGAAAACTAATACAGAATGATTTATAAGACAGATAAGGACCTTGCCTAGGTGGAGCTTACAATTGAGTAGTGATAGATGATAAACACAAACATAGATAATGTCATTTTGCATAGCTTTAAATGCTATGGAGGAAGTAAAAGAGGGTGGTGGGATAGAAGGTGACTTCACAAGTGGATGGAAAAGGAAGACCCCTCTGCAGAGACCTGAGTGAAGTAGGCCTGAGCATTCGAGGTAAAGGACACATGGTATTGCAATAAATTAAATGAAAAGTTACATATGAGAATCCAGCCATATTCTAAGCCAAAACATTAAAGAAATTGACAAAAAATGTAAAACAATACCATTCATTTCAATACATTTCTGTTTTGAAAAACACAGTTACTTTTTATTAAATGTTATGGGTATTGTATATTGTTATTTTTAAGTGAATTAAGAAATAAATATTTTTAAATTGTGTTTTAATTTTTAGTATAATAAATATCAATAGACACAACTCACATAAACAAAGTTTTGGGGGGAAACTCAATAATGTTTTAGAGAATAAAGGGGTCCTGAGATCAAAACGAATGAGAACTGCTGGTACAGAGTTTGTGGAGCATGGTATGGAATGTGGTTCTTATTCTAAGTTGAATGAGACAAAAATCCATTGAGAGATTTTTAAGCAGAGTCATGGGACCCAATTTAAATATTTAAAAGAGTATTTGGGGTTCTATACGAAGAATGGAATGGGAGGGAGAGAAATGAGGAAATCTGTCAGCACTTGGCAAACAATTACCCACCGAGGTTTTCATGGGGACCTAAAGAAGAATGATTCTGAAACTGAGAGTTTAATTTTTCATATGAGAAAAAAAATCTCATGTGAAAATAACCTCTGTCTCTGTTATGCAACTGAAGATTTGCTATTATCATACTAATCAAAAATATAAAATCAAACAAATCCTGATGATTTAGAGTGCAATTTCTTTTCACTTGTTTTTCAGGCCCTGGTAATTTATCTCAAGCCTTGATGTGTACTCTGTGGACCTTACCCAAGTACACCATATAATTTGTAAGCAAAATTATACTTTGGTGACAATTTCTGTAAGATGACACAGTCAGAAAGCAGGGCTACCTTCTGGCTGCATTAGGCTTTGCTTTTGCCATTATAAAATTCATGCTTCCATAAATCGGTAGTAATGGAATTTCACCTGCCTTATAAATAGCACTTTTTGAGAGGAATAAAATATCGTCCCTAACAGTGGTATGCCACAAACATAGAAAACAAACAAATCGAACCCCCAAAACCTCTAATTTTATTACAATGTTGGGTGAAATATGGTAGGGTTTTTTCTTGCCAAATATCAACTCACAGAAACAATAGAATCTGGTCTGAAGTTCTATAACATAAAAACTTCAATAAAACTGAATTACTATGAATGTTTTAAATATCTTTACTAAACTTTTCTGCTATTGATAACCCTAAGGAATACCTAAGGCTGTCACCAACTAAAAAGTTTTAGCTTGATTTTTCTCCCATAAGCAATGTTTCAGGAAATACAGTTAAAAGGCTAGAAAAAACAGAAATTATATAATTTTTGAATTATATAAATTTCTGATCTTATTTATATCCTCCTTTGTGAATTAATCAAACATTGAGGTAAATGCCTACTTAATGTATCCTAAATACAATCCCACATGCCACATTTTTCTCATTGCCATCAGTAATTTCCCTTTCTTACCTCTGGAAATGTTATAAATAAATAAAGAAAAAACTTCCAATAATTTCATTTTTTCTGAGTAGAAAAGAAGCTGGATGGCATTAAAGAATAAAATGTAATGGTAGAAAGAGAAGTGAAAATCTACTAAGGATTTGGTGTAGTGTGACTAATTTGGGCTACAGAGTACTATTTTAACCTAAATTGCTTATCCTGGCTTTCAACACTGAGAAAATTAAGCAGAAGAAAGATCAGATTTTTTAAATTCTTTTTAGACCAGCTTCAAGCAGGCAGTTTTAATATAAACTATTGACCAGTGGCAGAACAGAGACTATTTTCCTGGCTATGTGATTATGAAATCAAAAGTGGAGTAAATGCAAACAAACTTGATATTAAAAGGAGCAGTTTCTCTGAAATGAAAGTGTGACATTTTTAAAGCACTCTTTGCAACCTAATGGAATTTACCAGAATGAATTTTAAATAGTATGTTTGAAATAGAACTTGATTTGCAAAAATTCATTTCATGCAAATTTTCAAAACTGTCTTTAAAGTAAAGCACACCAGGCTTATTAAATTATTTGCACAATAGCTAGAACAAGGAAACCCTGGCACTCAGTTTAATTTCCTTCTGCTTCTCTCCATCCCATATCCTTTGCTCTTGCTCTTATTGTCAAGCTCTCAAGACCCCACTGTTCCTGCTCTGTAGGGTGGTAATTGCCATATGAAGCAGGAAGGTTTAAACAGAAGAGGCATTAGGTATACTAGGGCCAAGCTTATGTGCTGCAACAGCAGCATCATGTGATTTTGAAAGTTCCAAAAAGCCTCCCTGCCCCCCAAATTTTTGCCCACTACCTTCTACCTCAGAGACAGAAATTTCCATAGCTTAAAGCCTTTGACCCAAGAAAGTAGAGACTCTTGCCTAAATACCAGTATTACCTAGCCGATCCAGCACAGCAGGTTTAAGTGAAAGGTAAAAGAATGAACTTGCAAGAGTTGTGAGCCAGCACATTAGTGGAAGACTGAAAAATCCAGCCTAACTAAAGTGAAAATTTCATCTACAATAGGCTTGTGTGGGTGAAATGAGGCAGGGATAGGGTCGCTAAACTGAGACCTTGCTGGATAAGCACATGCTGAGTAATGGGTGTTCACTGAGCAGACAAATTGAATCTTCCCACTGGAGCAGAAATCCACAGCCTTGAGGCAAAGCCAAGTGAGGAGATACAGGAAAAGCCAGGTACAAAGGAAGCAAATCAGGTATAAGTCAGAGGAGTTTTGCTCTAGGGCATCTTAAAGGTATCGTGCAAACTCCTAGCAGTTGATAAAAAAGCATGATCAGCTTTGTATTCAAATTCTTTAAGATTATGGCATGGAAGTGAAGTAGAATTGTTCAGTAGGTTGGCACTAAGGCTCTGCAACTTAAAGAAAACAGGACTGGTGATGTAAGATAAAAGAATCATCCACGGTGAGTTGATAGAGGAGGGTGAAGAGGTGACATCACCAGCAAAATCTATTAAATAAAGAAGGACAGGAGCTATGGCTACGGTGACCAGGAGTAGTCACTGAGTGAGAAAAGGAGCAAGAGAAGGATTAGGGGATGAAAGAGGAGCCAGAACACTGTAGAAAACTACAGGAAGGAAAGAATTTCAAGAAAAAAAAATTGTGTAAACAATAGTGCCAACTGCAAGCAGAGTGAGGACTATTAAAATGACCCTGGGTAGAGCAAGGGAGAGGACACTCGTGAACTTTCACTGCATTTACTCAGTGGAAGGATAGATTGTGTTGGAGGAGAATGGAGGCACTAAGCATAAACCACTCAGTGGCCATGAAAGGACCCAGGGAACATAGTGACAGCTCAAGGAAGGAGCAACATTAATCAGAAATCTCTCTCAAGGTAGAGAAGACCTAAAAGAGAAAGTAGATCTTATTTCTCCCTTCCGGCTCTGAAGATAATAAAAAGTGAACCTAAGTAGACAAGAATTATTTTGACCACAAATCCCTCTAGAAAAGGAACTGGGAGAAAATTAACTCCCTCTCTAAAGTAACAGATGTTGCCTTCTCCTCCAGATACATTTGTTAAGGAATGTAGATGTTCTTCCAAATACTCCCCACTCTCTTCCACACCACCCTAACTCCCACCCCTGGGACGTTATTTGCTTTTTAGCAGTTTTCCACCCACTGGGTCCCAGTTCACCCATTTCTTGCACCAAGCCTGGTGGTAAGACCCATTCCCCTCCCTCATTTTCTGCTGAACCATCTACTTGCCTCTAGACCAGGGTTTCTCAACTTCCACACTACCGTCATTTGTGAAGCCAATAATTGTGTGTTGCGGGGGCGGGGTGCTGTCCAGTGCACTGTAGGATGCTTAGCAGCATCCCTGGCCTCTCCCCACTAGATGTCAGTAGCATGCTCTCCTGTAGTAGTGATAATCAAAAATGTCTCTGGACAGTCCCAAATGTTCCCTTAGGGGCAAAATGCCCCACACCCACAGTGAGAATCACTGCTATAGACACGTCTCTCCTCAGATTCTCTATATAGACCAAGATAGACACCCTCCCCCACACCCCTTCTCCCACACTGTGTCTGAAACAAGCAGATGACACTTTTTCTTTCCAACAATTTTTCACTATAGGTAACTGTCAAGGTTTAACAAATATAAACCTGACAAAATTCCAGTTTCAACAATGCTCAGAAAGTTGTCATGCTCCCTAGATTCTAGAGAAACGTGACATAAAGGAGGGCTGCCGTTTCCTTGCCCCCTTCCCGGACTTCCTTCTTAGCTGGAGTGTGGGATCTGGTTGTATTCCGGTGGATGGTGAGACGGGATGCTGGACCTACCTACTGGTTCCTAGTCGTGCTGGACACAGATATAGCTTGGCAAGTCCACTAGATCTGGTAGGTTTTGCAGGGCAGTTCTCTGGGTGGCCTTGGACTGACCTAGAGCTTCCCCCTTTCTCACTTGTAGTTCTCAAAAATAACTGTAGAACGTGCTGAGAATGTAACGTCCTGAGACAGGGAGAGACTAGCCAGAACAGCCTGGACTCTGTTCCAGTCCCCCACAAACAGGATTTCTTTCAATGCTTTAGCCCAGGGAGTCTAGTAACCCTGGAGTATAAAACCCAGTAGAGGCTGCTTTTCTGAGAACCTCAGCTGCAGTCCAAACAGGGCACACGAAGTTGAGACTCCATCCACCCGAGGCAACTTCCTGAGCCATGATGGACTGGCTCACAGTGAATTCTAGGCTTCTGCTGCTGTCCCTTGCTGCCTATCTGTAAGTAATGAACTTGCTCCATGTAACTTACCGGGTATGCATGGTGTGTCTCACCAGACTTAGAAAAATGGGTAACCGGTGCTCTGTGAACCTGCTTCACAGGTTTAACCTGCTCCACAGGTTTTCTTCTTTACTTCATCACCAGGTATTGGCAGTATGGTCACCCCTTTTTGCCAAAACTCACAGTGTAGTTTCTCCGCAGTTTGTTCTTATTCACCTGCCTCCCCCCATGCCAACCTCTCAAATATTTAGCTTGCTCATGTTTCAGTCCCTCTTTTACTGACCTTGCATCATACTTAGAGACTTTTATGATTCTAAGCCTGGAATATTAACCATTCCCTGGACCCCTGGGTGAGAATCAGCATCTCTCATTCTTGGCATTCAAGCTGCCCTCATTCCCCTACTCCTCCTGAAGGTCTTCACAGCTCTGGCTGTGATTCATCCCTTTCCCCAGTCCCATTTTTGTCTGCATTTTTCATTTGCCTAAAACATCTGTTTATTTGAATGTTGAGGTTGGTTTGACATATTAGACCTTCAATAAATTCTTCTTATAGTCCAAGCAACATTTTGGGTTCTTAGCTCATTTGAAGAGAAGAAATGATGGATATACCCTAAATTATCACTACATTTCTGATGGATTACATTAGCTTTGCCTACTTGTCAAAGTCTCTTTGAGTCATTACTTATGTCCTTTTCCTTATCCCTCCAAGGAAGTGGTTCTTTACCAGGTTAAGTCATTTTACATATAGAGCAACACTAATTGACAGAGTTGACTTGGGGATACATCCCTGACCTCCTGACCAGCAAGGACATTAAAAGCTCTTGCTTCTAAATTGATTGTCCCTTTCTCTTTGGAGATGTATTTGTATATCTCTTTGGAATTCTCTCTTTGAATGACTTAGTTGGTTGAAATATAAAATGATATTGATTGATATAAAAAGGAATGAAGTGCAGTCTGTATTCCTCATCTGTGTATCATTTTGAGGATGGTTACCGTTTATCAAAACAGTCTTTCCTTAGCAGTGCTCTCCAATTGAGTCCCAGGTCAACATGCCTGTATCTTGCTTTCAGCCCTCTGTCCTCACATAAACACCAAGAAAAATAAATGCCTATTTTTCTGACCACTTTCTGGCTAATCCTTCTAGTCCTTGCTCCAAAAAATAAGCAGACACTTCCCCTAAGGCTTTCATGAAAAATCCTTTCCAAATCCTACCAACGCTCCCTTCAAACTGTAGAGCCTATCATAACCACTAACTCTAGCATAAACCTAACTTGCTTTAAAAATAAAAAAAGAAAAGAAAGGCCCAGAAGTGTCAGTACAAGAGCCCAGGATATCCAGCACTTTACCAAGGACTGACAGCACACACACAATGAGCCCAGTCCTTCCCCTGAGACAAGACTCTTGAGAATCTGAAGAACATACACACTGAATTCATCTACTCATGTCATGGATAAAACTGACAGGACGGAGTGTTTAGATTATTCCACTCTTTAACCTGCAAGGTAAAGAATTGTCAGGTATCACCATAATCTTTTCCTCATGATTAAAATGTCCATTGCAGAAAACTCAATAAATAACAGTAACTGTAACTCTTGGATTGTATCCAAACTTTTTATTTAACTGACTTAGAAAGGTTGATTAAAATTCTGTTTGGTGTTATAATTTAAAAACAAGTGAGATGACACCTCTAAGAATGCATATACATCCACTTTTTGGAGTCATTTGGAAGGATTACAGAAATAAATGATATGTACAATAAAAAGACTAGAGGTGAGAATTGGTCCCTGTGGGTGTGTTGGGATTGAATATAAGAGAGGAAGTGATAATTTGGGAAAGGGGAACAGGATGCATCTCTCTTTAGGATACAGAACACAGAAAACTAGGGAAGAGTGTAGGAAGGGTTTTTCTCCTACTTCTTGCCTCCCACAGGAAATCATTAATACTTTCTGAGAAAAGGGATAAGCTGTCCAGTTTTTACCCATTAATGAAACAGCAATTTCTAGACTTAAGCATATTAGTGAATACTGTCCTTTATAATATAGCTCAAGAAATTTCTGCTTACAAAAAAAAAATAAAACACTTGACAGTAATCCTCATTGTTTCTAAGGTAGACTCACCCTATTTTAAGAGCAACTTTAAAAATGTGACTTCTAAAGAACAGCAAGCAGATTAATATAGGAAATTCCTGCTAAAACCCTGCTAAAAACACTCCAATACAATGTAATCCTCCTTATCCAGAACTAATTGAAGCAAAATGGGCAGCATGCAGAAATGTATGCCTTTCAAGGAGCATTTTAAATTTGATTGCATGACATACAAGCCTTTTTGAGAAACTGGTAGAAACAGCTGAGTAGAGAGATTTGTTGCCCCCATTTCCTTTCTTGTGCTGTCTTCTAAATGTGACCGCTGTGGAAGAAGTAGGTCTATCTAGCCCACAACAGACCCTGCATCCTTAATCCAGAGTGACACTCTAAGGGGCCAGGCCATCTCCCTTCCACCCTCTGCTCCCCCATACCAGACCTTACTCCCTGGGCTGCACCCAGAATTAACCTGGGAGCCCAGCAATGGGAGCAGACAGATATAGGCTTGATGTGGCAAAAATCCCCAGGATCCACCACCGGACTGACCTCCATCCCTAGAACGGAGCCATCCCCCTGCCTTCTCCTAAGTCGTTGTCACTGGATAATGATGAGAAAACATTCAGATCTCTAGTATAATTGCATTTTCTGATTCAGAAAAGGAAACAATGGCACTAAAAGTCAGAAGCTATTTACAGAGCTTCTGATATTACCTGCCTTGTAGTAATATATGATTCTTTACATAGTTCTGTTTTTAATAATGATGGCAAAGAAATAGGTTCTGATGCATTTGATCATTTTGGAATTATTATATGACCTTTTATAATTATTTAGGGATCTCTTCCTACATATGAAGACTTAAAAACAATAGAGAAATTACATTCACTCCCATATATTCAATTTAATACCATACAAAAATTTTGGGAAGGGTGAGCATTGGTTTGCATGTATGCATTGTAACCTGAATGGAAATATAGCTGTATTATTGAAAAGAATATCTAATTTTTGTTATTATTTGGTGCACAAGGCTTGGAAGGATCTGTTTTCCATTTCTGTTTTAGGATCTTTACTCTCCACACATTTGCTAATTCAGCTTGCATTTTTTTCTTCCCATGGTGGAGGGGAGTAAGTCCTCCCAGGTTAGCATTTTGCCTGCCAGAAGACCAGCATCACTATGTAACTGATTATCTATTACTATGTGTCTCTTGACTGATAATTAAGATCCATATTTTGCATAGAATCTCAATACTCTAGAAATGCCATGTGGCATTAAATATTGCTGTGCTATTTTTTCCCACTATTATGGGCTGAATTGCATCCCAGCCTCCAAAATTTATTACTATATATTGAAGTCCTAACCCCCAGTACCTCAGAATATGACCATATTTGGAGATAGGGTCTTTTCAGAGGTAATTAAATTAAAATGAGGTCATTAGGGTGGGCCCCTAATTCAATATGACTGGTGTCCTTATAAGAAGAAGAAATTTGAACACTGACAATTAGAGGGAAGACAAAGTGAAGACACAAGGAGAAGACAGTCATCTATGAGCCAACAAGAGGCCTGGAACAGATCCTTTTTCATGGCCCTCAGAAAGTACCAACCCTATAGACACCTTGATCTCAGACTTCTCACCTCTAGAACTGTGAGAAAATAAATTTCTGTTGTTTATAATCTACTAGGTCTGTGGTACTTTGTTATGGCAGCCCTAGCAAACTAATACACCCACCAAAGGAAGAAGAGTGCAGGAAGTTTTAAGATGCCAAAAAGACAGATTGTAAAACAGTGGGAAATGGGAAGTTCATTAAGATGACACATGGGAGCCAACAGGTTACATAAGAGTACAACTGTTATGCACTCCCCATAAAGGGAAGGATTAATTTTAGGTCCTGCTGGACCATGTAAAAGGTGTAAATTAAAGAAAATTATCTCTCTGACCCTAGATATAAAGAAAAAAAATAACACTCAAATATATGCAAATATAAAGTAGCAAAAAGAAATCTGTCATATTGAAAGTAAATTAGGGTATTGTGTTCAATAGTTCTAACATTTGAATACATAAGACATTTAAAAGTCTTTGAAGTTCCACAGTGGCAAATGCTAGCACCCCCTTAAAATGCTGAAGAAAGTCTCACTGACTGACTTATTCTTTTTAAAATGATAATAAAAACAGTAGATAATTATAACACTGTGTGACTTAGGCTGGCAAGAAATAAATTTCAATTAAATTTATTGAATCATTGATAAGGGATTCTTACTAACATAATTTTAAAAATATGCCAACCAATTTCCTTCTAATAAACACTGATATATAAATGGCAATCTGGAACAAGTCATTGATCAATTCTGGCCCTCTGTTTCCTCTTTTGTAAAGTGAAAAATATATGGGTTATAGCTACACAAATATCTGAGATACCCAGATTGAACATTTTTATCTTCCTTGATAGGGTGTCATCACAGGTGGCCTAAGTAAAGGCTGTACAATAGATAAGTGACTTATTTTTGCTCTGAGCATCCTCATTGAATCATCCTGCTCCAACATTAGATGGAGAAATATACCATCTCATGTTTCAAAAAGAAAAAGCACTTTCTTTGTTATTCATGTGATGGAGAAAGTAGAATTCTCTTAATCCTCCATTGTGATTTTGTCTTAAGCATCAACCCTCCCCTTGGTTTTCTGTCCATGAGGCAGGATATTGGGTTGATTATTATCCTCCAAGCACACTCTTCGCCAAGGTTTACTGTTATTTTTCGTTAGTTGAAATTCTGGAGGGCAGGAAATAGAGCCTACATAGGTGATGGATGAGGTTAAGGGCCCAAGGACTAACGGGATTGTATAAGGAGCTACTGCTGGGTGATATATGCACATGTTGGAGTAATGCTCGCTCAAAGTGAGGCGGCAGGATGGGGCAGTTGGCAGGACAACAGGCGGCCTCCATTACATCATTCAATTAATAGGTCTAACATATGGCAACTATTAGATCTCCAAAGCAAATGCAAGACTAACCAGCACTCCACAGAAAAGAAGCTTCCATTCTTAATTTCTCTAATAAAATGCCTCAGTCCAAGTTGCTGCCAATTTCAACACAACAGTAACACATATTTCTAAATGCAATAATAACATAGACTTTGCTTTAAAAAACTAATACTTTCACCTGAAAAATATATGAAATGTTAATGATTCTTGTTTTTATGTCTTTCATAAATGTTTTAAGGAGCTCCACAGGAATAATTTAATGGTTTTAAGCAGCAACGGAATTCTGTGATATATAAATCAGCTCACAATTGTTTTCAGAGTGAAGGACACAAATGTTCTATGTTAAAGCTGGCTTTTGCTTAAAGCAAGTGGAATACATCAATTCTGTCACTTGCCGATTAATCTCATTTTTGTGATACAAAAAGCACAGGAGAAAGCTTCAGTAATCTTTTGGGGGCCCTAATTTTGTTCTTGTTCTACATAGATTTCAAATAACTATCCTAAGCAGGAAACAAAAAAGAGAGAGTAAAAGAGAGCAAGGTATATACACTATCTCTCCATTAATAATCACTGGAAAATTTTTATTGTACTTAGGTAAAACCCTTCATCTAGATGCCAACTCTTCTGGTGAGCTACCCTTAAAGACTTTGGTCCGCTATGAACACTCCAAAAGAGTAAAGGGCCTAGGACCAATGGCCAAATACCAAACAACTTTGCACCAAAATTGGAAAAGAAACCTAGAAGTTAGTTCATTCCTCGTTGCCTATCTCTGAATTCTATGCTTTATCCATGTCATTTCCAGGGTACACCCAAGTGTGATCCTCCTCTGTCCCTTGGATTTAATCCCATTCAGTTTGCCCCTTCGTCTCTCTTTCTTTTTTCTTTTTTTGTTAGAGACAGGGTCTTACTCTGTCACCCAAGCTTCAGTGCAGTGATGTGACACAATCATAGCTTACTGTAACCTCGAACTACTGGCTTCAGGCAATCTTCCCACCTCAGCCTCCCAAGTAGCTAGGACGATGGGCACGTGTCACCATGGTTGGCTAATTTTTTTATTTTTTGTAGAGACAGGTCTCACTATGTTGCCCAGGCTGGTCTCGAACTCCTGGCCTCAAGCGATCCTCTCACCTCAGCCTCCCAAAGTGCTGAATTACAGGCATGAGCCACTGCACCCTGCCCCCCTCTGCTTCTTTGATCTGGCTTCTCCCTCCCATGCTGTCTCCCTTTTACTAATCATCTAAAGCTTTACAATGCACCCTATGGAATAGCATTCTTCTGCTCAAAAGTTTCCAACATTTTTAACTTTTTTAAGAATGTCATTTCTCTATCTAGTATCCATTCATCTTTTTCTAGATCACATTACCCCAATTTTCTTCTGGGAAACTAACTTCTTTCTTATTCAGTTCAAGTGCTTATAATGGAGTTAACTCTGCCCCTGTCTCCAGGGGCACAAGCAACTAATACATGATCAAAGAATTATATTCCACACCCCTCCGCTGACCAGAAGGGGCCATACAGACCACTCACTGTAGAGAATGTATTGCTGGAGACCCACATGAACGTGTTTTGTTGGATGACCCAGTGATCATCCCTGTTGATGGGAATATCTGAGAATCTGTCTGTAGCCCCACTTGTGAGGCACTCCATGAAGTCATTCCTCCAGAATGGCACTCAGCCACCAGGGCTCAAAGCCCCACGCAGAGACCTACCAGTGACTCAGCTGGTACCTCTTCTGGTCCTCCGGCCTAGGGGACCTTTCTCTAATATTAGGGGAAGCCCTACTGTCTTCCTTCTGCTTCTTTAAATATTCTATCCATTCCCAAAATACTCTTAGTTATCTAGGGACTTAGGATTTTGGAACACAACTCTGGAAAGACTCATTCTACGCAGTCACTTCCTTTCCCCAAGGTGATGAGCTCAGAGCTGCCCATCTGCTCCAAGGGGAGAGGAAAGATGTGCCAAAAGTAGTAAAAAAAAATAAATCCCAAATATATAATTCCATCAAATTCTCTTGCTGAATTAAACATTTACATCCGTACAAAGAAAATTTATTTCACATCCAGGTATTATTACTCCTTACCCTCACCAAATGCCCCTTCCAAACATAAACACACTCCAGGCTGAGACCTGGGTCCAAAACCCCAGAGGATGAGAACTATGCACAAAGCAGCCCCAGACTGCAGGAGTGGCATTATCTCCAGGTTCCCCAAAGATGAGATAAATAACAATAAACCCTCATGAGCCCTTCCCCTTGCCATGCTCCCTATCTGAGGTTACTCATGAAATTCTCCCACCTCCCCTCAATAATCCCTTTACCACCCATCCCTCAAACTCACCCATCACTTCCACTGATCCGAGAGAAGGCCTTGAGGGACCCACTTTACCTGAAAATAAAAAGCTGGTGTTGAATTAAATAAGGCAGCAGGTATTGTAAGCAGGTTCCACAACCTGACTCTCTACCAGAACTTCTTCATTCCCAGAATCTCTGTTAACAATATCTCTGAGCTTCAGAGATCTGAAGAAAGAGGAGAAATGAGGGTTTACTGAGCCCAGACTTTTGAAAATGCAAGAGATTCCATTTTCTGGCCCTTTCAGTTTCCTGAGACACCTCTCTCCTACCCTGACTAAGCAAGCCTTTCTCCAGGGTTAGTGGCTCAGAGTTTCCTTTAAGGAAAAGTTGCCATTAAACTGTTCCTTTGTTTTCTAAAAACAAAACGAAATAGGGGTGTTCTTGTGCTTCACTACAGTCTTAGAAATGTCTGCCTTCTGATGCAGAGCAGTGCTCTCTTGAGGATTTTAAAGGAGTCCATCTCCTTCCCCAAGAGACTATCTGACTGTGGGCCTGGCCACCACAGCAATCCATAGTACATTAAGGGAACACCCATTTGGCAGGGCACCAGGATCCTTCTGCCTTGAAAGCTGCCTTGAAGACGGCCTAAGTCAGGGCATCCCAAAGAAATGCTGTGGTAAGTGCCCAGCTGTGCCATCTGGCAGGGCCTTAGCTGCCGCTGCTGGAATCACCCCTTCTTCAAAGTCCACTCTAAATTCAGCCTAGGAGAGAAGCCTTGAAAAGAATATCCCATGCCCCTGCCATTTTAACTACTTCCTGGTATGCAGAGAACTTAAGTCCATCCATAGACTTTATTCAGCTTACATTTGTCCTCTCTTTCTTCTGCTCCACCCCCCTCAGGCTGCCCAAAAACCTTAAGGCATTTTTGTGGAACTCTTTCCAACTTGATTTCATTACAGTCCATTGGTTTTCCTGAAATCACTGATGTCTTTTGAGCACAAGACTGTGAATATTGTCCTCCCTATGACTTGGCCCGAATTCTAGAGTGGGTCAGCAGTCTGTAATTCAGAAATGTGCTGCATAAAGAATCTCAGCAATTTCAGACAGGTCTCCATGTATATCGAAACCAAGTCTCAGCCCACACAGCAGGTGTGTTATCAACATAATATTAGTTTTCTGTAATTCAGTCTAGCTTTTATTTCAAGCTCCATTTTACTGGAGAGGCAGAAAATCCAATCTGCTGCTTTGGCATTCTTCCTTTCCCGCTCTCCCTTTCCTGGGTTGTATCTAAGTCCCCAGGGGTTCCACAGTGTCATGCTGTTGGTCACCTACTAAAGCACCTGGTGTGCTATCTGGTCCTTTCTGATCACCAAGACATCTCTCACTTCTGTCCACAGGGCCCTGGTGTGTTCAGCAACTCTCTCCACTGCCCTGAGTCCTACTTGAGGAACTCAGGAACCTGTCAAGACATCAGTGACTAGCCTGCTGCAATGTGCCATGTGGCAGTTCCTGTTCTGCAGCTGGCTCCTGCCCCATGGCTTCTCCTGGAAAGTGGGGAACAGGGCCCTACTCTCCTGGGCCCCACAAACCTGAGACTGCACATTCTCTCAAACATTTGAAATTAAGTCTCAGAAACACTAGTCATTCTCTGTGGCCTGAAAGATTGTGTAGGGTGGCCATTTTCTACCCACACATGGAGAAGCAAAGAAAGCTTGAGTGAAAAGAGAAAAGAATGAAGTAGGTCCCCATATGATAGCAGAATAATAATAAAAAAAAAAAAGAGCCAGAAAATTGCTACCTTAGATCTTCATGGTTTTTCTGGTCATAGTCCCAGTCTCTTGTGAGGCCTGATGAATATTTGCTTTTGGATTCTGTGATATACTCTTGCATCTTTCCAATGAATTTTAATTTGAGTAGGTATCTATTAAAATGGATTTACATCTTACTTGTAGGTTTGGTTTTAAAGTCAGTAAGTGAAAAAAATCACATATAGAGAGTAAAAACTATCCTTAAAATACTTTACATTGCTTAAAAATTATAGTATGCATTTTTTTACCGCTCTGCAAGATGATTTTATCGTTTCCCTAATTCACCATTTGCAAAAGTTTCAGCAATGAATTCAATTAATACTTTAATTTCTTCTTCAAGAATGTAGGTGAATATCTCATCACTAACTTATCTGGTCACATTTCTCTCTGTTGTCAGTGATAAAAATGATTTTAAAATAAAAGCATTTATACATTAATTTCTATAGGTTTTGACCAACCTGCATTGACTATTGACTATTTCGATCCCCAGTATTATTCAAATTTGACCGCCCACAACCTCTCTCTCTCTTTCTCTCATTCTCTCCCTCACTGGCTTGCTTTCACTCTTCATTTGGGGAAATTTTGAAGTTGAGTAAGTTAATTATGCACATGAAAAAATCCTATTGTACTTGCAAAGAAGCAATCCCAAATTAAAATAATAGGCTCAAGTCAATGCAGATTAATTCAAAAATTTTAGACCTGGAAATGAGATTGTCTACCTTTAGGGCAACTTCTACATTTTGCCAGTGAGGAAACTAAGGTCCAGAGAGCTGACATGTTCATAGACACTTCAAAAGTACTATATTGATTAAGAACATAAGCTCTGGAATCAGCTACCAGAGATAAATCCCAGCTCTATCACTTACTAGCTATGTGCCCTTGGGCAAGTTCCCTAATCTATCTGACTTCAGTCTCCTTCTCTATAAAATGAGTATGGTTATAATAGTATCTACCTCACAGAGTTGCTGGGATTAAACATGAGTGTATAAGTGAAGGGCTTTAAGCAGTAGCTTGCACATAGTGAATGTTCAGTATAAGTTAGCTATTGGTTTTTATTTGTGCCAATTAGTAGTGGAGCTGGAACAAAAATCGAGTTTTCCAAATTCCTGGCTGAGACTCTCCCCTGTGCAAGGCTCCCTGCCAAGCCAATGATGAAAGGAAAATAATGATAACAGAAGTTTATAATGCAGGGGAGCCAAGAACCATGTAAAGTCAGCCAACAGCATAGTGCCTGGCTAATAGTAAGCAGTCCATATATGTTCACTGGATGAGTGCAGACATGGACACAATGCAGAAACTCATGTGTAGGCATTTCAGTGACAGTAACAGTGATCAAGAGGGTCCTTGCTAAAATAATTGTTTACTTGGGAAAATATTCATAATATATTTCTAAGTAATCCACAAATTTGATATCAATGTTGTTAAATGTATGTATATATAAATATGTATACCTATGTATGTTAAATATATATATATACATTTTATATGTACAAAAATAATGAGGAAATTTTATGCATCAAAATGCTAACACTAAGATAGATATATAATTTGGGGTCTTTTTTATTGGTTACCTTTGGGCTTTTCTTCCTTTTCAAGTGTTCTGCAGACAGCACAAATTATTTTTTTTAATTAAAAGAAACAAATAAAGTTCATGACCAGCTTGGGAAACAGCAAGATCCCATCTTTACAAAAAGTAAAAACAAAAAATCAGGTAGGCATGGTGGTGTATGTCTCGAGTCCCAACTACTCAGGAGGCTGAAGCAGAAGGATCACTGGAGCCCAGGAGTTTGAGGTTGCAGTGAGCTAAGATCAAGTCATTGCACTCTGCATTCTAGCCCTCTAGCCTGGGTGACAGAGCAAGGCCCTGTCTCAAAAAGAAGAAGAAGAAAATAAATGATTTTATTTAAAGGTAGATGGACCTAATTTTGAGGTGAGGAGAATATAAATGGAAGAATTATTGATATCTATCCCTTTGTCAGTAGTTCTTCATAATTCCCCAGTTTCATAATGCAGTTTGGAATTCAATGTCAACAACTCAAAATTATGAAAGTAATTACATTTAGCATCAATTAACTTCTGCTCACATGACACCTTGTGGAAGTGATGCTCAGATGGTTGAGTCTAAATGACCTATCAGTGCAAGAAATGCTATTTAATAAAGAAAAATAAAGTTTTTAAAAAATCAAAGGTAGACCACATCCTGGGGTCAGAAAAGTCACAATTTGGCTTGGAAGCTACATGTCATATACTCCTAAATGAATGAATAAATATACAAATGAACAATAAGAAGAATAAGAGGTAGACACCACATAGTATGTGACATCATATCAAAAGTTATTGCAAGAGAAACATTTAATTTATCAGTGGTTTGTTTTTCAAAGCTTCCCCCTTCTCCTTCTCCCCATTTTGTTAATAATTAATTGAAGTGATTGGATATAACTTTATAATACTGGATGTGGTGGGCAGCCTCTAAAATAGCCCTCAGTGATTCCCACCTCCTCATATTCATTCCCTTTTAGAATCCACACCCCTAGAGTGTGGGCCGAACTAGTGACTCACTTGTAACAAATATAATATGGCAAAAGTGATAGAATGCCATTTCCAAGATTAAATTACAAAAAGACTATTATTTCCATCTTGGGTACACTCTTTCACTCTCTCTCTCTGAGGGAAGCCAGTTGCCATGTTATGAGCTGTCCTATGGAGAAGTCTGCATGGCAGTGAATTGATGTCTTCATCCAATAGCCAGGGAGGACCCCGGGGCTACTAACAATCAGATGCATGAGCCTGGAAGCAGATCCTTCCCGGTTAAGGCTTGAGATGATTACAGCTCCTACTAACAACTAGAGTGCAGTCTTATGAGGAGCCAGAGGCACCCAGTTAATCCATATTCATATTCTTCATCCATAGAAACTATGAGATAATAATTTTTTTTGTTTTAAGCCACTAAGTTTTAGGATAATTTGTTATACAGCAATAGATAACTAATAGGCTGGGGAACAAAAAGAAAGCTTAAGCCAATGCTATACAATGTAATAAAAAAAAAGTGGCATAAAAGCTAGAACAATTGGGACAACAAAATAATGTTGGGTTAGATTATAATGTAGAACTGGATTATAAAATAAATATACATACATCAATATTGCTATAAATAAATGGTTAAAGGAAAGAAGAAAGGAAAGAGAGAATGAGAGAAAGAAGGAAAGAAAGAAAGAAGAAGGAAGGAAGGAAGGAAGGAAGGAAGGAAGGAAGGAAGGAAGGAAGGAAGGAAGGAAGGAAGGGAAAAGACACATTTTTCTTACAGAAAAATTCCAAATAATATATGTGGATATTTTCCTACCCGCCCACCCCCGAAGAGGTGTAGTTTAATCTCCTATCTCCTAAAGTATGTGCTGGGACTTAAAGACTTGCTTCCAAAGAATTGAGTATGTGAAGGGAAAATAGAGCCTGTGTGTCCCTTACTCAAAATGCTTGGGACCAGAAGTGTTTCAGATTTCAGTTTTTTTCAGATTCTAGAATATTTGCATCTACATAAAGAGATATCTTGGAGTTGGGACCTAAGTCTAAACACAAAATTCATTTATGTTTTATATATACCTTATATATATAGCCTGAAGGTAATTTTATACAAAATTTTTAATGATTTTGTGCATGAAACCAAGTTTGTATACACTGAACTATCAGAAAGTAAAGGCGTCACTGTCTCAGCCACTCATGAGAACAACCTGTGGTTGTCTGGCATCACCATCATTCCTGACTCTGAATTTATATGCTACTGGTAACCAATCATTTTCTTATTCTTATTCATGCACAAGTACTTAACAGTAAAAAAAGATAAACCATTAATACGGTGAAAAAATAATGTGCTCAAGGTAATTAAGCAGCATGGTAGCATCACTGCAATACCTGTATCTGCTGTTAGACAACAGCAACAACGAACAATGGCAGGCTTTCCGTCTCCACCTACCATACTGTGTTTTGATTAAAAGGTTACTGTATGCCATATATTTTTTTGGTGAGAAGAAACATCAAAAGCAGTTAAGGGACCAGGAAGTGGGTCCTCCAGGGATGAGGAGGTATTCTGCTGGATGGCTTTTTAAAATGTTTCCATCAGACTCATCTGCCTCATTAACAACTGTTTTAGTCTTAGAAGTCACTCTTTGGTTAAAAAAATTGACATGATTTCTTGTTCTGTTATGAAAGCATGCTGCTCTAGTCCTTCAAAAGGCCCATCATACATTTTCACCATGTCATCTACAGGCACCTGTTCTACAGTGTTAACAACATGATCTTCATCATCACTATTATCATGATAATCTTGATTCAGAACCATTTGATATCCACTTCTTCCAGCCTACTGACAGACTCTGCAAGGTATATTTCTTGCATATGTAAGGAGGTCAGACATCATTTTTTCTCACTTGGCATACAGAATCCTTCAAAGTCACCACCTTGTTCATCATCATCACAACATAGTTGCAGGCCAGAGGTTATGTCAGATATGCGTAACTATGTCTTTAATCACTGTGTTCCAAGCATTGATAACAGCATATACAGATGAATCCTTCATGCTGAACTCCTTTTGACCACCTTCCATACACATGCTTCTGTTCATGGCTGCTAGCAGGCTGTTCGAGAAAGTGTTTTATATTTACTCTTCATTGATCTAAGGATACCTTGGTCAAATGGATGAATTAACGAAGTCACATTTGGAGAAAGTATATGGTGTAAACATTATTTTTGATGCACATCTCAGCTGGAGGATGAGCAGAACAGTTGTTAAGAAATAACAAAATCTTGTAGTTGTCATGAAGTCCAGCTTCCCTGCAGTGAGCATGAACTGCAGGTACAAAATGTTTGTGAAACCAATCAGAAAAGATGTCCTTGGTGATCCAGGCTTTTTGTTAGCATAATAATGGACTGGTAAGAAATCCATTCCTTTGAAACAGCAAGGACACAGGCTTTTGCCTATCACAGCAAGTTTATACTTATGCATGCCTGCTGCATTAGCATAGCCCAGCACAGTTATTTTCTCCTTGCATCCTCAATTCCTGTAGGGGCTATCTCCTCAGCTGTAGTCAGTGTCTTTCTGAGGTAATAATGCCAAAACAGTGATGTTTAATCAGCATTATAGACTTGTTCTGGTGTCAGATTTTTATCAGCAATGACCTTGGTAAACTCATCAATGAATTTCTCTGCTGCTTCATGATCAGCCGATGCTTTATTCCCACAAATCTTTAAAAGTACAATGTCATGTCTTTTCTTAAATTTCTGCAACAAGCATGTTGAATATTCACAGTTCCCTTCAATTTTTTAGTTCATCATGATAGATCTTTGCTTGTTTCATGATTAGCATACCATTAGGTGGCATGTGTTCATTGTATGCTGATGGATCACTTCTTTCCATACATGATCAAGACCTTCGTTTTTAGCTTTATGCAGTATTTTTCTATTTTTCATTAACTTCTGTTCATCACTTTCAGCATAGATCTTCAATAGTTTATCCTTCTGAGCCAGGCATGGTGGTACATTCCTGCAGTCCCTGCTATTTGGGAGGCTGAGGTGGGAGGATCGCTTGAGTCTGAGACCATCCTGGGCAACATAGTGAGATCTCATCTCTAAAAAAACCCAATTTAGCCTTCTGTTTTCTCAGGTCATATGTAGTAATCATTCCAACACTATACTCTTCCATGAGACATTTCACACTTACACTGCTGTCCGGTTTCTCCGATAGCTTAACTTTCTGTGCTATAGATAAACATAAATGCTGCTTCTTTTTCTTACCACTGTTGCCCATAGGGGTATATGCAGGCCTTTTTGACACTTTCAACAACAGCTTTAGACCACAGAGCAGAGAATAACCAAAAAAATACAAAAATGGTGATTAATGCACAGAAGTCTCGGCCCCATGTAGGGCATCGTGGGGAATCTGCCATTGGTGTGCTCAGCCTGCACACATGCCATTTTATTTTGCTTTATGGGAATACTTGCATGGGAGAACCTAAGTATGCACAGAAAAGTTATATTGTAGCTGAAGGGGGGTTGGGAGGCTCATTTTTCCCTTGGAGAAGCTGAATTTGTTTTACACCTGCTGTTTTGACTGTGACCCATCACATGAGGTCAGGTATAAAATTTTCCACTTGTGGTATCACGTTGGCACTCAAAAATTTCTGATTTTGAAGCATATTGGATTTTGGATTTTTGGATTAGGGATACTCAACCTGTAATAACTTTATAGTGGAGAAATCTAGAAAGCTCTACCTTATCTAAATAATTAAGATTAATATCACCAGTGATAAGTTATGTGGATACACATACACTTTAATATGATGTGGTAAGAAGGGCACTTCCCTAAAACTCATAACTCAGTCTAATCATGAGAAAAACAGCAATCAAATCCACAGTGAGGTATATCCTACCAAAATGCCTGACCAGGTATTTTGTGCAAGACTGTCAAGGTCATGAAAAACAAAGAAAGACAAGGAAACTGTCACAGACCAAAGCAGACTATGTAGAGGTAACAACTAAATGCAGTATCATATCCTAGATTGGATCCTAGGATAGAAAAGAGACATCAGTATAAAAATTAGCCTTCTCCTCTGCCCCCTGTGTGTCTCTCTTCTGTATGTCTCTTATAAGGATACCTGTTATTGTATTTAAGGCCCACTTGAGTAATCCAGAATAATCTCATCTCAAGATCCTTAAACTAATTATATCTACAAAGACCCTTTTTCCAAATAAGTTCACATTCATAGATTCTGGGAATTAAGATGTGGACATATCTTTTGTAGGCCACTGCCCAACCCACTACAAATGTTGACATTAGGGGGAGATGGTGAAGCATATACAGGAACATGGTATACTCTGTTTACGACTTTTCTGTACATCTAAACTATTTCCAAAATAAAAAGTATATTTTAAAAAACATAACAAATATAAGCAAAGTTGGTCTATGACATAAAAATTCATAAACTCAAACAGTAAAAAGAAGCCACTACAGTTGGACGTCTCTTTGTAGATAGCAAAACTGATGGCAACTGTTATCTATAAACTTGTAAAGAATAACACTTGGATTAATCACAACAATACCATAAAAAACACTCAGATTATATTCTAATTTTATAAGTATGTCTAAGCCACCAAAGATGAAAAACCATCCTGACCTGTCAAATATCTTCAACCAGAACTTGAAGATGATGAAGGTGAAATTGCTTTAAAGTTTGGTTACTTTTCTTCCTTTTTTAAATTACAGATTTAGAAGGAGGTCAGTCAATCGCTGCACAAAAAATATATTATTTGAAGATTCAATAACTTTGATTTTATTTGAGTACTTGTCACATTACAGTAAAATTCCAAACCTCACAAAATTTCCTTTTATTTATTTAGTGCTTTGAACAAATGCAAGTTAAATGGTTCTAATGGCTGGCACTTCATTGCATTTATCTACAAAAGCATTTCTACAGCTCAAACCTGAGATTTAAAAGCTTAAACTGATTAAGTGGGGTTGCCCTATCTTTTTTTGGGTCACCTTTCTGAGATACATTTCTATCTAATGGGTAATGATCTGGTTTCTTTTAATTTCATTGGGTTGTTTTCTTTAATCTTATAAAATGGTATCTACTGTCTCAAATGGTCCATATGTTGAAAAGTGATTTCAGGCTTATTTATATAGAATTCTTTCTCTTGTGGTTAGAATTCGGCACCTTTTTGAGATTAAGGAAAGGGGTCTGCAATTAGATGACAAACAGATACAGACAAAATATCAAAGGCCTGGAGTTCAGGAACATCAGGTACCACAGCCATGGGACTCAGGCTTGACTAGAGGCCAGACTTCTCTGACCCAGGCTGAATGACCATACTCTCTTGCCACAGTCATCCAGCGCAAGGATGCAGATGGAGATTAACAAAAAACAAGGGAAAGTGATTCTCTAAATTCAAGGTTCTCTGTGCTTCTGAACGCAGAACTCACAACCCTTCTTAAAATAACTCACTCGGGAAACATGTCAGGGAAAGTATAAAAAGTCTGGTCCCCACTGATGAAAATACACTGCATTTCTTCCAATATCCCATCTTTTCTTGTACACCAGATTCTAAAATTAGAACCTATCGTGGTGTTTAAAGTGGCATATTTACCAGTATAATGAACAGAAAATGTCAAGAGATGAGATACTATGATGCTTAAAAACTGAACATACCACCATTTTCCCTAGTAACCAGCTTATAAATCATAAAACAATCTGCTTTCCTTACCAACCCATAGATGTCCTCTTACTTGTCCTCCTTCACTTCTTCCTCACTGTCTCACTTGAACCATCTGAACACGCTATTTTCTCATGCCCATATCCCAAAGGTGAGTTCCCAGTTATCTCACCTCAAAACAAATGAGCTTGGAGATGTTCCCACGTGTTCAGTTCAGCTTGCCTGGTGCTATCTTCTGACAGACCCCTACTTCAATTGCAGTAAGAAAGTTCCTGGCAGTTGTCTCCTTTTGTTATCTACCATCTGTTTCTTTCTATACCCTCTTGATCTTCCTTTCTTCCTAGCAATCTGTGCATTTTAATCATTGAATTTCATGAGATAAAGCTGCCTATGTGATCACCTCCCCCCCCAATACCCTGAGGACTGTTCTATAAAAACAAGTACAACATTCAGACTTTTAAGTGAGGCATGAAAGGAGGGTTTGAGCTAAATAATTTCAGTGGAGGAACAATGTGGGCATCTGAGTCTTTCAGTGCAATACCAGGCTCTGTGTGCTTTGTCTTTGTTCCCCATATTTTACCCTTTTGGGCTATTTGGAGAAGACTGGCTCTGGAACATGCAGAGAGCCTTACACACTAGCCTATAAGATTCCTCAACTTCAGTGATAGCTACTTGCCACTACTCCTCTCCTTAGCATCCCACAGGATTGAGGTCCACTGTCTTGCAGCTCTCTTTCTTCTGTTTGTTGACAGCTTTCCTTTTAGTCTACAGATCCTTTTACTCACCATCTTCCAGCTTCCCATTTGCCTGAACTCAAGTTACTGTAAGTACCACTTAAGAATGTACTGGGTACTAAAAGTTATTTTATCTATTCTTCTAAAATAACATCTGGTAATTCAAATCACAGCTTGTGATGCAAGATGAAAATATGAACCTCATTTTGTTGTAAATGTGACTATGGGTAAAAATGCTTGTAAGTATAGGTCAAGAATAATCTGTTCATGGGAAGTTAATACCTTTATTGCAACAAAGAACTCTTTATAACTTAGAAGTCATTCAAAAGTAATATAAGAATAGATTTATTTTAGAAACTAATTACCTCGTGACATCTGGACTGCATAGATCAATCAGCAAGACCAGAAAGAAATGTTGAAAGAGAGTGAGATTTTCAGTTAGAAGATTAAGGCTTAAATCCTGTCTTTGCTGCTTTCTAGCTATATGACCTTGAATAAATTTCTTAACTTTTCAAGTGTATGCACATAATACCTTTTATAGAAGAGTAGTAGTGCTCCATTTTTTCCATGCCTCTCCACATGCATTCTCTTTGACGCTTCTGCTCCTCCCAGTACGAGTAGAAACTATTTCCTCATTCCTTGAATCTGGGCCAGTAAAATGTTGTAGAGTAGTGACATGCCAGTGCCAGGTATGAGCCTTAGAGGACTTACATGCCTCCATGCATCCTCTTTCACCCTGCAACGTCGATGTGAACAAGCCAGGACTAGCCTGCTGGACATACAATATCCAGTCGCTGCTGTGTGCTGAGCTGAGAAAACCACCAAACTCCAGACCTGTAAGTGAGGGGACCCTAGACTCGTCAGCCCCCAACATTTGCCAACTTACTGCGGACTCATGAGCAAGCCTATTTAAGATCAGCTGATCCTGGTCCAGACCATAAAAATTACCCAACCAAGACAAAAACTTGTGAGCTAAATTCTTATTGTTTCAAGTCACTAATTTGGGGGGCAGTTAGCTACCCAGCAATAGCTAACTGATACAGGTACTACATAGGTTGTTGTGAAGATGAGATTAAAAAAAATACATAATGTGCTTCTTGTAGTGCCTAACACATAGCAGATGTTTAATAGATTGTAGTTATTTTTATTATCATACCAAAATCATCTGTATTTTTATGTTTATAAAGTAATAATTCGTAACAGGGCTTTTCTAATATTTCTGTTTGAAGACTGCATTAGAATGAAAATGACAGAAATATAAATCAACTTAAACAAACACAAAAGGAGTGGTTCATTAGAGCTGATGTCAGACAGAATTAGATCCAGACCTCAAGCAATATCACCACTTCCCTCCTCTCCTCTCTCTCCCTCTTTTTCTGTCTCTCTCGGTTGGCCTCATTCTGACTATTGCAAACAGGCCTTCTCCACAAGATGATAAAGCCAGCCATCCTCAGCTATCCTTCCAGTTCCAGGAACACAGAAGCAATAGATGTTTTCCCTATTGACTTTAATACAGAAAAGTCCCAGACTAGAACTCCATTTGGCCTAACTTGGGTCATGTTGTCGTATCTGAACCAACACAACAGCCAGGTAGACAGGGCTCTCTGTTCACTAACGTGGACAGGTGCTGACCCCATATAAAGAGGGAGAAAGCAGAGTCTGTAATAAAGGAATAGGAAAGGAGGGGAAATGTGTTCAGTTGCCAAAGATCATACTACCAGAAGCCTGGATTAATAAATTATGCTGTTGCCACGCTCCATTACATGAACAATCGCACCTCCCCCCATCACTGGCTGTAACTTTGGACTTGGAGTCTATTGTTTCAGTAGGGCAGAAAATAAACTGCCCTCAGAGACAGAATTCAGGCTCTTTGCTTACTCTTCTCTCTATAATTGCTCATTACAATTCTTTTAATCACCATCATAGGAAGCAGCCCTGGGACCATAAGGGAAACCAAACTAATATATATGTATTTTTAAGGAAAGGCATTTTATTATACTTGACATACAGATATTCTCATTGCATTCTAACAGGGTTTTTGGTGTTCTGGGTACTGGGATTTTAGAGGCTTCAGTTGCCATAGCTAAATTTATACTTAAAGCTTTAAAGATGATCTCTCTTGTGAGCTGAATCATAGGATTGTAAGATAGAAGAAAACTTAGAGGTAATTTAAATCTAAATTGGGTGAAAATAGCAAAGACATCTCAGGTTATAGGTGTCGGGGCCATGAGTGGTGCAATTGTGGCTACTGCTGTTTTAGTCCAACATGTGACATAAATCCCGTATGTATAAATATGTAATCCATGTATAGTGTGAAACTTGGAAAATCCTTTATTCAATATTGTTACAAAGACTGAATAGGTTACAAAATTTAAAGCTAATAAATACACAATCTAGTAAAATCCATTACAAACTATTGCTATTGATCAAAAGATCAATCCAGAAATTAGGAATTCCAGCAAAGAACTAAGCAGATTAAGATGTATGTTGCCCACTCATTCTGTCTACTTTCTGATGTTCTAATCAGTGTCTCATTTTCATTTGAACTGAAATGCACACCTTGCTGTACCATTTAAAATAGCTCAACTAGTTAAAGAAATGATTTGGTTGTGCTAACCTTTTCCGGGGCATGTCAGAGACTCTGACAGGAATTTATAGATAACTATATTTCCTTAGGCAGCAGTTGTGTTATGAAGGGACTTAAAATTCAGGGACAAACAATGTCTATTTCTTGTTCCAGGTAAGTAAGAAAATGCAGAATTATCTCATGAATTCCAAGAGGACTGAGGAATTCTTTAACATTTATATCTAATCGACCATTCCTTTTACCTCCTTAATTTAGTTTGCCTGTGATTTTTTCATCTATAAAATGTAAAAGCCAGATGTAGGACAAATCAGCAGGATTTATATAGGGAAGACTCTTAAAATACATGTGCTCAAAGTGTCATATCTTACTAAGCTTAGCTATATAAAGTTTAACAGGAGAAACACAGAAGATAACCTTAACATTACGCTTAGGCACACAACATACTCAGTATGCCATAGAAAGAAAACATGGAAGTTTAGTTAATTAAATATTTTCTGGAAAAAAGTCTGGATATAAATAAATATTGGTAAATATGAAATTATATGTACCTCCCAAGTCTTGATTGTGAAGGGAAATGGAAACATAGAACTACAAAGCTAGAGGGAACCAGGTCCTCCACAGGTGAGCAAATTTAGTACCCAAACAAGTAGGATGACAATATTGACCCTGCTATTTGGTAACAAAACCATGTCTAGAGTCCATCCACAGCTCCTGGAATTCCTACTAATAGCTATAGCCAGGTTATTTATTTATTAATCTAGTCCACACAGGATGCAAGCAAAAAGAAGCTTTATTCTTTCTTCCACTGTCCTTTCAAACCTGCTTCCTGGACTCCTTTTCCACCCTTGAATAAAAACTTGGTAGTAGAGAATGTTCCCACCAAAGCCAGAGACTCTCAAAGTGCCACTGTCAGGCATGGGTAGCCCCAGCTACAATCTCTCCTGGTGCACAGGAGAGCTGTCCTTGAGCCTCCCAAACTCTAGAGGATACACATCACATTCTCCTGGTATTTCCATGTGGTGGGAAGGGTACCTTGCAGCACACCAAAAATAACTCTCTCCCAAATAGTCTTCATCACTAACTCTTCAACTCTAACCCCTGTGAGCAATGGGCCAATATAGGCAGAACTGGTTGCGTGATCACTTAACACCAACTGACTAGGCAATCCCTTTAGAATTTAGAGGCACTCAGCACCTATTGTGTTTATTTTGACATTTGGGCCTTTGCCCATATCTCTGAGACAACACGAATAAAGGTCACATTTAAAATCCTGATACTGCCTCTGCTGACTAAAGAAATTGAAAAGAAAAGACAACACATAGTAAGATTATTGCGATTAATATAGAGAAATGTTCCAAGATGCCTTCTCTTAAGTATTCACTTTAGCTTAATAATGACTTATGAAAATAATCCCAAATTCTCAGAATTGAAAGGGACCTTTAATTCACCCAACTATCTATCGGTTGCTAAAATATTTCCAAGTTCTTAACCATCTATGTTTGAACACCCTAATGATGGAGAAATCACCATCTCCTGGAACAGCTTGTTCCCATTTGGGATTGCTGGAAACCATCAGAAAGTCATCATATGTAACTCAAAACTGTCTCTTTAAGTTTTCCATTCTCTTGGTCTTAATTTGATCCCTTGGGATCACACAGAACAAGTTTAGGAATCCCTGTCTTATGGGACAGGCTTACAAATATGTGAAACCAGCGTCACCCCATCTTTTGATACTGCATTTGCTAATATCCAGTTCCTTTAGACACTCCCTTCACAACACAGCTTCTATTGCTCTTTTTATCTTCCTTGCCTCTTTCTTCTTCTTTCTTTTTTTTTTTTTTTTTTTTTTTGCTTAAATAATAGACATTTATTTCTCACAGTTTGGGAAGTTAGACGTCTGAGATCAGGGTGCCAGCCTGGTCGGGTTCTGGTAAGGGCCCTCCTCCTGCCTTGCAGACGTTGCTTGCTTCTTTCTGGAACAGTCTCTAGCTTGCCTATGCCCCCCTTGAGCTATAGCATCTAAGTTGAAGAGAGGGTAGTCTAGCCGGTAGGAGAAAGGGGGAACAATCCCCTCTCTCCTTTGCCATGCCACACTTTTTGATCAATAAAACCTACGTTAACATTAACTCCTTTGATGCCTAAGTTAACTTTGCTGACAGCAATGGTACACAACTGATTTACACTATATTCACTGCCAACTACCTTTCCTAAGTCATTTCCAGATCTGCCACAGCTAGGATATGACTTATCCTGTATACATGCTGTTGATTTTAGGACACGAGTAGTGGTATTGACATGTAATCTCTTTAAAATCATTCTTATTATATTTACCAAGTTTAAGCCCAAACTTTAGGATCCTGATTTAACCATATAATTTATTCTCTTTAATTTCGCATCATCCCAAATTTGATAAAATTTGATACAATATCTTCAACCAAATCACCAATAAAAAGAATTAACGAAAAAAGGCCAAGGACGTCCCTAGAAACATCCCTCTATTGGACATAAATCTATTAAATAGCTATTCAATCAATATACAAAACTACACTTACATCACAGCGCCTATCTCACTTCACGTAGAAGCGTATTAGGAGAGACCTGGCCAAGTGCCTTGTTCAAATTCCGACTTCCAAGTTCTCCACCCTTCCCAGTTCTGGAGGTCAGGACATCTTGTTAAAGAAGAACATTTGCTGTGATGGGTACTGAACTCAGTCTTCCTTCTCATCAATAAGTGATACTGCTTCTAGGGACCCACCAACCATTTATGTGATAGTATATTACAGAATTCAAACCACATTCATTCTTACAGACCAGAGTTCATTGACATTCCTACTTACCCTTTTTAGAAGTTCGAAGGATTGGAATCCTAAATTTTTCCCAACTTAAAGCCCTTCTGGTGCCCTCCATGATTTCTGGAAGGGTTCTGTGTTTTAAATTTCAAATTGCCTCAGTACTCAGGGATATAATTTATTCAGTTGAAAGACTTCAAGTCTCTAATGGAGCATCTGGGAATTCTCTTTCAGTGGCTAAAAAAAAAAAATATTAACATTAATACAACTAAAACCCCTCATTAGAAACCCAGGTTTTATGTTTTGTGCTGTTTGAATTATTCTGTGCCCCACAGGAGCGCCTAATGCACAGATCATCCTCCAGCGCTGTCTGCTCCCCCAAAGACCCTTGCACATCAAAGGGCTGAGTTACTGACACGGAAACAGATTTTTCTGAAAATATCCTCGGTAATGTGTGGACTTGATACACATGACACATACATTTAGTCATAAAAATATAAAACACGCATTTTTATCTAGCAACTATTTATTTCCACATGTGTGACTAAACACAGTAATCAAGTCATATCTGACTTAAAAAAAAAATTGAGACAGATTGAGCTGTCTAACCCATAAAAGAAGTATCTGTTATTAATTGGGCCCCATTGCTATGTATATTTCTTGGCAGTGTGGCTCCTGACTGAAGCACCAACTTAATTTTCCTGGTTAGCTCAGAATATATAGTTTTGGGGTACAGAGAATCTTACCACTCAAAGAAGTTTCATTCTTGTTTGAACTGGAATGCAAAAGATTTTGGGGGGGTTACTCAAAGTAACACATTTAAAAAGGTCTTTCCTGTGTATCTAGACTAGATTTTTTTTTTAAATTGAAGTCTCCCTTGTGAAAAACTAATATGAAAACCAAGTTTAAAGAAACACCTGGAAGATGAGGTGGCTCTACTCAAATATGGATATTCAGTTGCTAATTTCATTCCACTTAAACTGTAATTTTGTGAATGTGCCTCTATGAATCCGTGTGGGTTTTGTGCTTGGCTTATACTGCCACCTGGTGTTTTGCTACATGTACTAACACAAGACCGGTAAAATTTCTTGAATTGGTATTCACTTAAGCAGTCTCACTGGCACTGACAAGTCAATACTTCCTGTAAGATCTCTAAAATGGTGGTGCAGAAGAGATTTTACAAAAATCGAATTAAAACAAACCACATCTTAATCACATCATTTTTATGTGAACACATCTAGCATAAAGATTAGTAAATACATAATGAAAAATCTACAAGAAAAAAATTTAAGGACAATTACACCCCAAAATAAGGACAAAATGAAAGAAAAAGACAAGGCTTTTCCAAACATAGGCCTGCCTGGCTTCTAATAAAAGTCAACACGTAAAAGCCCAGAAAAACAAATTATAAAATTAGAAGTTAAATAGTATTACTACAAATGAGTAAAATTATAAAAATATTAATATTTTTCATAGGATTCTTTGGCACATTTTAGAATTCATGTTTCTCTTTTGTGAAATGTCTCCTTTTGTCTTTGGCTCTACTGATTTCTCAGTGTTCATAATAGATAAACATGAATATTTTATTATTAGGATATTTGTCTTAATTAAATTTATTATATGAATTTTTCCAGTTGATGTATGGAATTTCTCTTTAATTATTAGTTTAGACACAGAGAAGTTTTAGATTTTACCAAACGAAGATTGTCAACTATGTTCTTACTCCATTTATTTATTTATTTTAAAAATAAAGTTTATTTTTTACTTTGAAAGATAAGACTTTCTCATGGTTCAAACAAGAATAAAAGTCTCTATTACCCCATTGTTCATTGTAACAGGTTTCCTGCCACCTTTTGGAAGCAGCCATTGATTTTTAAGTTTAATAAGTCTTTTCTATAAACAAATATTTTTATTTAGCCTTTCTATCATCTTATTTTTTTCATTTAATTTTTTAAACTAGATAGGCCTTATTTTGCTTTTTAATATCAAGTCAGTCTCTTTTTTTTTCCCCCAATGGCAAATTACTCTTGCTGACAACATGTGTTGGATAAGTCCTCCCTCCCCCGTTGATTTGGGATATTTGCTTTAAGACATATTAAAATCCAACATACACTAAGAAGTATCTCTGAGTTGTATCTTCCATTTTATGGGTAGGGAATGCCTATGCCATTACCATGTTAATTTAATTATCTTGAAAAATTCAGAGTGTTTTAATATTTAATATTAGAATATGTTTAATATTTAGTATTAAGGAAGGAGTTAGTTTGCCTTCATTTCTCTTCTTCTAAATTGTTCTGGCTATTCCCATCAGTTTATTATTCTAAAAGAACTTCAGAATAATTTTGTCAGGTTCCCAAAGAATTTGACCAAGTTACTTTAAGAAAGAGACTGTTTGAAAATTGCTCTAAATTATAAATCATTTTGGAAAGAACTGTTACCTTTACACATAGCTTGTTAGTAGAAAAAGTAGGATTAGTGATAAGCCCTTCTAATGTTCTTAAGCTGCGCAATTTTTCAAGGACCAAATTGACAAAGAAACTCAACAGATGCTTTGTGCCTGCAATATGGCAGGAGAGATATGCAGAGAAATCCTCTAATTCAGAACAAATAAAAATGCTGCACAAAATATAGTAAAATACTGTTCTAAATACATGGCTGAGTTGGTTGAAAAATAAAGGAAGACCCTAGAGTCACAAATAAAAGACAACATGCCGGGTGCGGTGGCTCACGCCTGTAATCCTAGCACTCTGGGAGGCTGAGGTGGGCGGATTGTTTGAGGTCAGGAGTTCGAGACCAGCCTGAGCAAGAGTGAGACCCCGTCTCTACTAAAAATAGAAAGAAATTATATGGACAGCTAAAAATATATACAGAAAAATTAGCCAGGCATGGTGGCACGTGCCTGTAGTCGCAGCTACTTGGGAGGCTCAGGCAGAAGGATCGCTTGAGCCCAGGAGTTTGAGGTTGCTGTGAGCTAGGCTGACACCATGGCACTCTAGCCCGGGCAACAAAGCCAGACTCTGTCTCAAAAATAAATAAATAAATAAAAGACAACACGAATGCAAAGCAAGTTCTGGAGCTTACGTTTGCCTGGGATATTTGACTATCCCTGGTGGCTTGGAGCTTAGGCTTTATGAGTCCACATGGGAGTCAGGAGATAAGATATGAGGCCTAAGGAAGGTGAAGTAGGATTAATGACCCATGCATAAAGTTGTGTCCCCCAAAAAGTAACATCCTCAGTGAGTGAACGGAGGAGGGATCACCCTACAGAGAAACAGGAGGGATAATTAGCCTATGTAGTATGAAAAAAGATAAAATGGGAGGAGGGTTTTCTTGAAAATGACTAACACCAGCCCTCCCTCATGTAGGATGAGGTAAGAATTCACACTATCTCTATAGTCTGTGTGCTCCCAGGTCAGTGGTGCTCTAAGTACCCAGCAAAACAAACATAAATCCTTTCTAAAGGAACAGACCAAATGGTTATCCTAAATTAATTTCCAAACAACATAAATTCCCAGTGGGGAAAAAAAATCACAAACCCATGAGAAAATAGGCAATAAGTGAGGCAGTTGAAACAGAGTTAGACCCTGCCAATTTGGGGCCTGATAGAGTATCAAATGAGCATGTAAAATATATTTCAAGAAATAAAAGGGAAACAACAAAGAAGCAAAAGATACCACAAATTACCTACGTCTCTGGAAAAGAACCAAAGAGAACTCCTAAAAAAATAAGTATAACAACTGACATTAGAAACTCAGTGTTAGCTGCTGAAAAGAGAATTACTAACTTAGAATATAGAGCTGAAGAAGACAGACACCACATTTCAGTTTCAAGAATCCCAATTAATCACAGTCAGGATTTAAAAACAAACAAAAAAAAAACCACATCTATTCATGTTGCAATAAAATTCATATCATCCAAAAAAAAAGAGAAAAGACAAATCACTTGGCAAGGAACAACTATTAGCATAAGCTCTGAATTTCCCAATACAGGAAATAATAGCTCCAAAGTGCTGAAAGAAAATAACTATCAATTTAGAATTATGCACCCAGCAAAATCTCCTTCAAAAATGAGAGTGAAACACAGACATTTCCAGACAAATAAAGGCGATGAGAGTGTAGAACGAGTAGATTCTTAATAAAAGAGTCTCTAAAGCAGTGTTTCTCAAACATTAATTTGTATGTGAATCACCTGGGAAGCTTGTTAAAACACAAATTGTAATTCACTACATCTGGGGAGGAATCAGAGCTTCTGCATTTCTAACAAGCTCCCAAGTGTTGCTGATGCTGATGGTCAAAGATCACAATTAGAGTAGAAAGGTTCTCTAAAGCATATACTTCAGTAAGAAAAAATATTATCTTGAATGGACAGTCTGAGATGCAGGAGGGAATGATGATCAAACAAATGATAATCTGTAGGAAAATGTATTTAATTAATGACTGTATAAAACAGTAAGAATAATGTTAAATTTTTGAGTTTAAAAATATATAAAAATATATAAATATATACATATGTGCTGTGACAACAGCACATAAGTGGGGCAAGGGATGCCTAGTCAGAGCATTCTAAGGTCCCTGGTTTTTTTGTTCAAGAAGAAGATAAGTATATATTTTATATATTTACATATATTATTTTACATATTTATATATTTCATATATTATTTATATATTTTATCTTTAAGTTAGATATGCAAGTTGAAATTTTGAGGAGAATCACTCAAAGACCATAAATTGGGTACATAATTTCCATATTATGACAGGAGAAAGTATTAAATACAATTTTCAACAAGTCTAAAAGAAGACTAAAATATAAAAAATGAAAAGGCAAAAAGTAACATAGAAAAAAGAGAGCTGAAAAGGAAATGCAAAATAAAATCATAGAAATGAATACAAACGTACATTTACATTAAATGTAAGCAAACTAAATGTTCCAGTTAAAACACAAAGATCATAAAACTGAATTTTTTAAAAATCCAACCTTATGCTAGTCACATGACTGCTATGGTCCAAACTGAATGTTTGTGTACCTCCAAAATTCATATGTTGAAACCTAACCTCTAAGGCAATGGTATTTTTTCCCTTCCCCTTCCCTGCCCTTTTCCCTTTCCTTCTTCCCCTCTCATCCCTTCCCCCTTCCCCTCCCCCCCCCTTCCCTTCCCTTCTCTTTTCTCTTCTTTTTTTAAAGACAGGGTCTCACTCTGTTGCCTAAGGTGGAGTGTAGTGGCACAATCACAGCTCACTGCAACCTGGAACTCCTAGGCTCAAGTGATCCTCCTGCCTCAGCCTCCCAAGTAGATAGGACATGTCACCAGGCCCAGCTAATTTTTTATTTTTTGTAGAAATGGGATCTCACTATGTTGCCCAGCCTAGTCTTGAACTTCTGGCCTCAAGCAATTCTCCCAGTTCAGCCTCCCAAAGTGCTGGGATTGCAGGCATATAGCCACTGTACCCAGCAAGGTGATGGTATTAAGAGATGGGACCTTTGGGAGGTGATTACGTCATGAGAGCAGAACCCTCATGAATGGGATTAGTGCCCTTATAAAGGGCTTGAAGGAGCATGTTAGCCCCTTCTGCCATGTAAGGAAGCAGAAAGAAGGTGTCATATATAAGGAACAGGCCCTCATCAGACACTGAATTTGCTGGCACCATGATCTTGGACTTTCTAACCTCCAGAACTGTAAGAAATAAATTTCTGTTTTTTATTAATTACCCAGTCTAAGATACTTTGTTATAGCAGGAATGGACTAAAACAATAACATAGCTATACTGTAAGGACACAAAAACTGAAAGTAATAGGATGAAAGAAAATAAACCATATGAATATAAACCAATAAAAGATCATATGAAAATAACCTGGTATAAGCAAAAATGACAGAAATATAAGGAGAAATTAATGAATCCATTATAATAATGGAAAACTTTCAAACACAAAATAAGTGATTGATCATATTATAAAACAGTAAGGATATAGAAGATTTAATTAACATGGTTAATAAGCTAGAGCCAAAGGACATATTATGGAACATAACATGCAACAAATAGAGAAGATAGAACATGTATAAAAACTGACCACATTTAGGACATAAAGAAACAAATTTGAAATAATCAAAATCCTTTAATTTTATTACTTATTATTTATAATCAAAAATAAATACCAAAAAGATACCTTACACTCAAAAAGATTCCATGCATTTGAATTTAGAAATATACTTCTAAATAACTCAAAAGTCAAAGAAGAAATCACAAAAATACTTTGAACCAAATATTGGTGCATACCAATATGGCCAAGTTGGTTGGTAAAATATTGAAAAACATTGCAACATTTTGGGAAATATTAAGTATTAGAAGAGATTAAAAATAATTAATAATGTAAATGTGAACATAAAATAGTTACACTACTTATATGATATTGCAATGAGCACTGACAAAAGGATCTTCTGCTACCATGTCATCTGAGAACGTTCATAACACCATCCTCCAGTCACCCTGACTCATAGTAAGCTTTATATTAACAGCTCATTGAACACTCTTTTTTTTTTAATTTCAGAATATTATGGGGGTATAGACATTTTGGTTACATAAATTGCTTTTGTACCATTTGAATCAAAGTTATAAGTGTGCCCATTCCCCAAATAGTGTGCACTGTACCTGTTAGGTGTGGATTTACCCCTCCCCTACTCCCCCTTCCCACCTGCTTGATTTCTAATGAATGTTATTTCCATATGTGCACATAAGTGTTGATCAATTAGTTCCAATTTAATGGTGAGTACATGTGGTGTTTATTTTTCCATTCTTGTGATACTTCACTAAGAAGAATTGTCTCCAGTTCCATCCAGACTTCAAACTACAATACAAGGATATAGTAAGCGAAACAGCACGGTACTGGCATAAGAACAGAGACATAGACCAATGGATCAGAACAGAGAATCCTGGATACAAAACCATCCTCATATTGCCATTTGATCTTTGACAAAGCAGACAAAAACATATACTGGGGAAAAGAATCCTTATTCAATAAATGGTCCTGGAAAAATTAGATAGCCACATGTAGAAGACTAAAACAGGATCTGTACCTCTCACCACTCACAAAAATAAACAGGCAATGAATAACAGACTTAAACCTAAGTTATGAAACCATAAGAAATCTAGAAGAAAAATGTTAGAAAAACTCTTACAGACATCAGCCTAGGCAAAGAATTTATGAGGAAGACCCCAAAAGCAATCACAATGACAACAAAAATAAATAAATGGGACCTGATCAAATTAAAAAGCTTCTGCACAGTCAAGGAAACTATCATAAGAGCAAACAGACAACCTACAGAATGGGAGAAAATATTTGCATAATAAAGAGCTGATAACTAAAATCTACACAAAATTCAAGCAAATCAGCAAAAAAAAAAAAAATCGAACCACCTCATTAAAAAGTGGGCAAAAGACATTAACAGAAACTTTTCAAAAGAAGATAGACTAATCACCAAGAAACATGTGAAAAAATGCTCAATATCTGTAACCAGGGAAATGCAAATCAAAACTGCAATGAGATCTCACTTAACCCCAGTGAGAATGGCTGTTATCAAAAAGTCCCAAACAACAAATGCTGGCATAGATGCGGAGAGATAGAAACACTTATACACTGTTGGTGGGACCACAAACTAGTACAATATCTATGGAAAGTAGTATGGAGATACCTCAAAGAACTAAAAGTAGAACTACCATTTGATCCAGCTATCCCACTACTGGGTATTTACCCAAAGAAAAACAAGACATTCTATAAAAAAATCACCTACTCTTGAATGTTCATAGCAGCACAATTCACAATTGCAAAGATGTGGAAACTACCCAAATGCCCATAATACATGAGTGGATTAATAAAATGTGGTATGTGTATACCATAGAGTATACCACCCATTAAAAAAAAAATGGTGAACTAATACCTCTTGTATTAACCTGGATGAAACTCCACTGAACATTCTTTACAAAGTACTTGGGGCTTTACGATGATCACTAGTTTTTCATTTTGCTAGAATTATATAGTTGCTACTACTTCTAAATATTTTGCTTTTACTTTGGATATAATGTGTGTACATTGTAATTCTTGTGTAAGGTATAATTTTTCAGCATTTTAATATTTTTACATTCAATAATTTATAACATAATTTTAAAATTAAATATCCACAATAAAGAAGATAGTTTTCTTTAATGCTCTTTTTCATATTATTTACATGATTCTTCTAAATCTACAGGAGATTCAGCAGGAATGTAGGAAACCAAATAAATAAATCTGCAGGATAATAAAAAAGACCTGGTAATAATGAAAAAGCATGAAACATATTCTAATACTGTGTAAAAATTGGAACAACATGGAATGTCACTGTGCAAGCATAAGTAGCTCCCCAAAATATTTGTAAATCTAAATAAAAATAACTTGATTGCTTAACAAAAATGGCGTGATTTATTATTGCTAAAGTGACAAATTCTGGATATAAATTGTGCTAACAGAAAAAGTAGTATCAATAAAAGTTTAAAATACTAAATCATTACTAGTAAAATTGACAATCCTCTAATACACATTAGGAATGAAAAAGAAACATAAGTGGGGGCTGGGCGTACTGGCTTATGCCTGTAATCCCAGCACTCTGGGAGGGGGAGGTGGGAGGATCTCTTCAGGCCAGTAGTTCAAGACCAGCCTGGACAACATAGCAAAACCTCATCTCTATAAAAAGCTTAAAAATTAGCCAGGAATGGTAGCATATACCTGTAGTCCCAGCTACTCTGGAGGCTGAGGCAGGAGCATCACTTGAGCCCAGGAATTTGAGTTTGCCTGGGGACAGAGTGAGACCATATCTCTAAAACAATAAAAATAAAAAAAATAAATAAGTGAAGGAAAAGCGAAAGATAATCAGATAATATAATGAACACTTTCTGCTAACAAATTTAAAAACATGGGAAAAATTTTAAAAGATAAACAGATAATATAATAAACAACTTTCTGCTAACAAATTTAAAAACATAGGAGAAATAGACACTTTCCTAAGAAATTTAATTTACCAATACTCACCAAAGAACTAGAAAACTTGAATAGTCCTAGACCATTAAAGAAATTGAATCAATAGTTGAAAATCTTTGCACAAAGAAAATAATAGATAGTTTAAATGTGAGTATTGGGGGGTTTTGTTTTTGTTTTTGTTTTCAGAGAGAGAGCTATGAACAGCCTGATCATAGCTCTCTGCAGCCTTGAACTCCTGGGTTCAAAGGATACTCCGACCTCAAAGTGAAGTTATTTTAATCAAGGAAAAATTCTGACATTACACAAAAATTTTCAGAGGAGAGAAAAAGAGGAAAAGTTCTTCAGTTAACTTTATAAAGCCAGTATAGGTATATTCCACAGAAGCTCTCCCATATTAATGTTTTCCCATTAAGTTACCTCTCGTATTTAATAACCCAACATCATACAACATATGTATCTCTCAAAACAATATTTCAGCTGATAGTTACATAGGAAAAATTCTATTTTGGACCCCAAAACTCAATACAACATTTTTAACAACCACCAAAAAGAATGTATGAAATGCCTTGAGTTACATTACAAACACAATTGGTAAAATGACAGTACCATGCACCAGCACATCAAAAAGCATACTGAGTATCAATGAAGGGAATGTTCTACACAAATGCCACTGGTGATACAAGAGGCATTAAAGTATCATCCTCAGTGTGAATCATTCTCTGACACATTTCCATAGTTCCTTTTATATTTTCCCCCCTACCTCCACGCCCCCGTTTTTATAATGAAAACTAAAAAAGTTGAGAAAGCATTAAAATATTTATGGAAAAGGAAGCAAAGCAAGCAGAAAAGCAATTACAATGAAAGAGAACATATTACTGCTAACAAAGTAACTATTTATCAGCAACTATATTATTGGTGATCAGGAAGCAAAATTATGAACATTTACATCCTAACATTATAGTTTGTTGTTTAATATAGGCCTACTTATTGCATTTTGGTTACATTTTAGGAAATAAGCTTGAATTAACAAGTAACCCATTATAATTTTATCATTTCAAATAAACAGAATGTTTATTTGCACAGAACATCTGATTTTCAGAAACAAATAACTAATTTTAAGTAGATATTAGTAATTTATCTACTAATTTTAAGTAGATAGCTATATAATTTTAATATCAAAATTAACAAAGACAATATGAAAAAGATAACTATAGTCACCTCTCATCCATAAACATAACTGCAATAATTCTAAACAGAATATTTTCTGAAGTGACATGCATAGTTTCTTCCAGAAATGCAAGATTGGTTCGACACTAGAAAATGTATTAATGCGGCTGGGCGC
>CM052439.1:105524650-105554615 GCA_028533085.1 Varecia variegata | reverse complement strand
CAGAAGGATTGCTTGAGCCCAGGAGTTTGAGGTTGCTGTGAGCTAGGCTGACACCACGGCTAGCCCGGGCAACAAAGCCAGACTCTGTCTCAATAAAAAAAAAAAAAAAAAAAATGTATTAATGTAATTCACCACATTAACAAATTACAAGGAAAAAACATATGTTCATCTCAATAGAGGCATAAAAAATCATTTAATCAAATTCAACATTCATTCATGATTTAAAAAAAAACTATTAGCAAACTATAAATAGAAGGATACTTTCGTAACGCAATTGTTATAGAACAGAGAAGGCATAAAAATGTCATACACATCATATACATATGCTGAAGCATTAAGAGCATTCCTTTAAAATCATAAACAAGACAAAGATGTGTAGTATTATCATTCTATTCAACATTGTTGTAGAAGTTTGAGCCTGGGCATTCACAGACACACACATACACAACACACACACACACACAAAAGGTATAAGAATTGGAAAGGAAGAAATAAATCTTCTGCAGATAACATAATTGTTTAAGGAGAAAACCCAAAAAGAATCTACAAATTATTTTAAATTAAAAATAATTTATTATTTAATATCAGTATTTAAAAGCGATTGCATTAATATACATTAAGAGTAATTGGTTAGAAAATTATTTTATTTTTTTTTTCAATTTTCTATATTTTGTTTTTATTCAATAGTTTACTCACAGGCAGCACTTTAAAATTAGGCATTTTAAATTAAAGGCCCAAAATAAAATATTTTGCAAATATGACACTGCTAAAAGAATGATAGTCTTAATAATTTAAACCCTAAAATGTCTGTCTTGTGGAGTTAAAGTCTTTATACATAGACTATGTAAGATCAATATCTTTTAAAATAAACAACCAAAAAACCACAGACAGTGGGTAAATTTGTCAATGATGATAAACATCAGCTTTGGCCTCCCAAGTATGACCAACAGCAATTAGTTCATCCTGTGACAGAATATAAACTATGCTTCAAAATTTTGACTATAAAGTCTCTTTCTCCATCAGCAAATCAGCATATCTATGTTGAAGTTCCTTTTCTCTTTCCTGTTTTCACTGAACATCTTCTTTTAGATACCCTAGCCTCCGGGGAATAGCAGAATCTTCATGTTTCTTGAGTTCTTCAAAAGTACATAACTCCAAGTGACCCTGCTCAGTTTGGTCCCCTAAGTCATTCAACTGTTTCATGAGCCCTATAGCACGAGATTGATAACCTCCGAGCAAAATTTTCATCTTTTCCATCTTTGCAGCTCTCTTGGCTTCTGTTGTCATGTGACCCCTGTTTATGTTAGATACCCTAATCACATCTGGATTCCAATACACATTCCAAAACCTCGAGCCTCTTTTCAAGTGATTCGATTCTGTCCTTTTTGCTACCTAATTTAGCCCATGTTTAGCGGCTCTGCCCAGGAAGATAAAAAACTTGACTGTAGCATTCTTCCCATACCTGGTTAAAAGCTTCACTTGAGAGTTCTCCGTGGCTCATTCCTTGTTTTACCACTTCCATCTCCTGCACCAGAACATCCTGGGCCTTTTTCAGCTCTTCTTTGGAGAACTTTTCATAAGAGTTATATTCCAGATAGATAATGTGCTCTGAATTACTGGTACCAAATCCTACAGTTGTTCTTTCTTTATTTCCAGCTAGCTCATAAGGGTGATTCAGATGGTCATAATGAAGCATTGTGATCATTTCACTTTTGATTAGTTCTTCACTTTTCTCTAAATCTGCTAGAGGTGGTTCTATATTTAAGGGTCTTAGAATAGTTTCATGTACTTCTGATGGTCTTGGCAGATCTTTCTGGACAGCTTTGTGCATTCACTTCCTTTCCTTTACACGCTCTGCATCTTGTATGGGCTGCTCTCAGCATCCACAGCAGCAGCAATTCAACGCAAGTATCATCTACTTCACCATCTTCCAGCTCCTTCTCAGAATTTTCTCGTAGACCAATTTCAAAATCATTCTTAGGGGCTGGAAGGCCCAACAATCCTAAATGGAGATGTTCGCAAGATTCTCTCTCCACCTGCTTCACATGAGAGGGATCACTGTAGTCTGCCATTCCATCCTCAGGATTAATGTTGAACTTGTCCCGAAGAGGAGTTCTACCTGAGGTGGAGTCTGGTTTGGGAGTTGTTCCACTCCAGGGAGTCAGCCCTTCAGCTCCATTAGAGGGAGTCCTGAATGGGGTAGAGAGAACTGTGTTTGGAGTCTACACAACCTGCCACTGTGAAGTCACACCTAAAAAGTCACTCTCATGTAACAGGGCATTAAGTCTGCCTTTTAATGGGGTGTATACATTGGCCAAGGCCATGAGGTTTTAGGCTTCCTGCAGAACTCTGTCCTGGGAAGCTGGCGTTTGTGGTATTCTAAGAGTGATGCTGTTGTTGGTGACATTGTACTCACACAAAAGAGGCCTGGAAGCAGAGTTTGTTATGCCAGATTCCCCAGCAGTGTGATGTGCAATTACACTTGTTTGGCCGACTTTTATGACTTCCTGCAGTTCTGCACCTGAAATCTGAGGGGCAGGATGTATTAGTTTGCTTCTCTTTTTAGTAATTTCAGAAACATCACTAGTTTGAAGAATAGCTGATGGTAAGTCAGATTCTTTTTTCCTTTTCAAATGCTGTTCGTCTTTTTTTCTATCTCTTCCTTCTTTTTCAAAATGACACCCAAAGGTCCTTAGCCTAAAGCTAGGCTCAGGGTGGTCTTTCAAAACTCCTTCTTCCCTTCTACATGTATTCCTTTCCCTCTATCTAGTCTAAAAAATTTAATTTAAAAAAATCATATCAAGTGTAGGAATTAACTTAACAAAAGATGTGCTAGCTCTTTATGCAAAAAATTATAAAATTTATTTGAAAGATATTGTAGAGACAAATAAATAGAGTGGCACACTATATCAGTCAGGGTTCTCCAGAGAAACAGTATTGTTGGTAGGGTAGGGGGTGGGGAGACTGAGAGAGAGAGAGACGAAGAGAGAGACTTATTGTAAAGTATTTTGGCTTACACAATTATGGAGGCTGAGAAGTCATACAATCTGCTGTCTGCAAGGTGGAGGCCCAGAATGGCCACTGATACAGTTCAAAGGCCTGAGTACCAGAGAGCAGGTGTATAGATTCTAGTCAAGGTCTGAAGGCCTGAGAACCAGGAGGATTGAGGGCAGAAAAAGACTAATCTTCTGCTCATGCAGTCAGGCAGAGAGTAAATAAATCCTCCCTTCTTCTACTTTTTTCTTTTTAGAGACAGAGTCTCACTCTGCTGCCCAGGCTGGAGTGCACCGGTGCACTCACTGCAGCCTCAAACTCCTGGGCTTAAGCAATTCTCCCATCTCAGCCTCCTGAGTAGCAAGGACAGGCTCATGGCACCATGCCTGGCTAATTTCTTTATTATTTGTAGAGAGGGGGTTCCACTAGGTTGCCCAGGCTGGTCTCCAACTCCTAGCCTCAAGTGATTCTCCTGGCTTGTCTTCCCAAACTGCTGTGATTACAGGTGTGAGCCACTGCACCCACAGCCCGTCCTCTATTCCTCTACCTTTTTGTTCATTCAGACTCTCAAAGGATTAGGTGATGCCCACCCACACTGAAGAGGAAAATCCACTTTGCTCAGTCTACTGATTCAAATGCTAATCTCTTCTAGAAATATCCAGAAATAATGTTTAACTATATAGCTGAGAATCCTGTGATTCAGAGAGGGTGACACGCAAAATTAACACATGTACCATCTTCATATATTAATAGAAGTCAACTCTCCCTCAATTTATCATGGATTCCATGCAATTCCAATAAAAATCCCAACGGTGCTTTTCATTGAACTTTACAAGCTCATTGTAAAAACTATATGCAAGAGAAAAGGGACAATAATAGCCTTTTCTGAAAAAGATCACGGTGTCTGGGTGGTGAAATGGATGTGAGAAGGCAGAGTATCTGCCATTCCATATATCAAGACTTATTATAAAAATATAGTAATTAAGTAATATTGTCATATAGTAATTGTAATATTGACACAGGATAGGTAAATTGACCAGTGGGACAGAATAGATAGCACAAAAACAGAGCCATTCAAAAAAAAGAAAAAAAAAAAAAAACCCTTGATATATTGTGGCATGGTAGATCTATGTAGAAAGTATAGGCTATTTGAAAACAGTCTTAGAACAACAGGTTTTCCACCTAAAAAAAACCTAATTGGATCCCTAGCACCCACTATAAACAAAAGTCAACTCCATATGGATTAAGTGCTTTAAAATGGAATGTGCATAGCTTCAATGTAAAATCTCATTCACACTCCTAATGAGAAAATGGGAGACAAGCAAGAGTGTAGTAAGACATAAAGCTTACTTACTCTCCACCCCTTACAGGGTATATCAGTTTCCTCTTGCTGCCATAAAAAATTAACACAAATTTAGCAGCTTAAAACAACACAAATTTCTTATCTCACAGTTCTATAGGACAGAAGTCTCCCATGAGTCTCACTGAGCGAAAATCAAGGCATTAGCAGGGCTATGTTCTTTTCTGGAGACTCTAGGGGAGAACTTGTTTTTACACTCATTCAGGTGTTGACATAATTCAGTTCCATGCAGTTGTGGAAATGAAGTCCCTGTTTCTCTGCTGACTGTCAGCTGAGGGCCGTTCCCAGCTTCTTGAGATGCCCACATTCTTTAGCTTGTGGGCCCTTTCCTCCCACTTCAAAGCCAGCAATGGAGGGATGGGTCCCTCTCATCTCATTTCTCCTGCCTTCTCTTCTGCTGAATCTCTAACTCTTTCTCCTTCTTCTTCCATTTTTATCTCCCCATCTCAAGGTCCCAAATATTAATCATATCTGCAAAGCCCCTTTTGCTATGTAATGTAACATATTCACAAATTCTGGGGATTAGGACATTGATATCTTTGGGTGACCATTATTCTGCCTTTACAGGGATATTCTACCACACAGGGAAACTGAGGTTGTTCCATGTTTACACTAACACTGTGTGTAGTCTGAACATCCTTACACAATGCCTCAGCCCCACAGGGAAGGGTGAAAGGGCGAGTACATAGAAAATACCCCCTATCTTCTTCTCACGTCCTTTCTGCTCACCTGTACTCAGTTATTGGGTTTTCCTTGCCAGGATGTGTGAGGTTAAAGCAGACAGGAAGATGAAGAAATTAGAACTGATTTCCGAACACCCAACACAAATCCAATAATTGGAACAAATGCCTTTTCTCTACCTACTCTTGACTTGTCCAAAGTTTAGGGAAGAAAAGAGTAAAGCAGGAGCAAAAATGTAAAGCCATTAAAAGAAAAACAGCAGCAAAGCCTCTCCTTCCTTAAGAACTCAATCCAAAAAGTTTCCATACGTGGGGTGAGAGGAAGAGCCTAGCTCATTTGAATCATTTATCAAATGTCATTGTGTACCACACACAGTGCTACATGATTCCAGAAACCTTTCTTCATTCTTTAAACTAACCTATATAATATGTACATGTGTATAGTTATTACCCTGTAAATGAGGAAACTCAGTCTCAGAATGGTGGTCATTATCTACGGGAACAAGTGTCAAAGCTAGATGTAAACCTAGATCTGCTGGCTGCCCCAGCCCAAGGAAATTTCCTCTCCCTGACTTTTCATAGCAAGAAGGCAAGATTAAGGCTTGTTATAATCCCCAAACTGTACCCTTCAGTGTTGTTAAATGACAGTCTTGGTGGTATTGTCCTCCTTTCCCAACCTTTCTCTTGCCCAGACGTTAGTAACTTCCACATGCAAGTCCAGAGTTATTTAACTTCTTGTAATCATTATACACTTACCTCTTCTGCATGGTCATTGTCCCCAGGTTAATTATGTTATCATTCAGGCTAGTCCTTGTGTGATGACTACTGAACTGTGGGCCTGGATTATCTTTTCCTTTTCTTTTCTTTTTTAAACCACTTTATTGAGGAATGATTGAGATACAAAAAGCTATATTGAATATATACAACCTGACGAGTTTGGAGATAAGCTTTTTAAGCTCTTTTTCCTTTTTTTTTTTTTTTGGCAGTAGGCTTCAAAGAAACAAAGAAAGGTGCTGAGACTGTGGTCTCTGGAACTTACAGGAACAAGGAGATCTAGTTGTAACCACACATTGTCTCACAGCCATTCCTATCCCTTCGAGGAGTCATGGTTATCAGGAAAAAAAGCAATTAACAATCTGCTTCATTTCTGTAGTGATTATTAATCAACTATAAAATTTCAACATAAAATCCCAACTCCTTACTGCAAGTACAAAGCCCTATGTGACCTGCTCCTGTCTGTGTCTTCAGATGCATCTTGTCCCTCTGCACTCCTCATTCTGCTGCAGCCACGTTGGCCAAGGCCGGCTGTCCCCTTATCTTTCATGACCACTCCCACATACTCTGCTCCAAGTTCACCTCCAATCGTCCTATGGCTGCCCTAGCCCCCTGAGCTGCTGAGCACTTGAAAGGTGCCTAGTCTGAACTGAAATATGCTGGAAGTATAAATAAAAATGTACACAGGATTTTCAAGACTTAGTAAGAATAAAAGAATGCAAAACATCTCAATAATTCCATATTGGTTACATGTTGAAATGATAATTAACATATGTTGGGTTATTATTAAAATTAATTTAACCTCTTCCTTTATACGTTTTGTAATGTAGCAATTCGAAAATTTAAAATTACATTCGGGGTTCGCACTACATTTCCATGGGACAGGGATGCTCTGTCGCTTTACCCTCTTTTGCTTCCCTCTTGGGACTCACCCTGTGTGGAATTACAGTACCCAGGTTTACCTGTTTAGTCTTTCTCACTCAGCTAGAATGTAAGACAGGAACCTGTCTCATTCACACCTGATTCCCAGCCAGGCACTGAGGACAAAGCCTGGAGCACAGTAAATACTGCACGTTTTTTTAGTAAATGACCTTACTAGTCCTCAGCTGGAGACGGTGAACTCTGTCGCCCCCCAAAACTCGGGGTCTGAAGTCCTGTGGGTGACGCCCCCTGCTCAGCGCCGAGCACAAGCTCGTGACCCTGGGAGGAAGGATGGCTAGAACTCCCCACTTGATAAAACCTCCTTCTCCGTCGAAAGAACTGGTCACACAACCGCGACGGTGTCTCAGGGCGAGAGACCTCGCTCCTGGGTTCTCTTTCCGCTTGGAAACGCCTCCCACGGCCCCGCACTGGGCACTTCTCCCTCCCGCCACACGGCGGCGTCTCACGAGCGTGCGGCGGCCGATGGTACAGTCCGTTCTCCCCGCGCCCCTCGGGCGGTGGGTCCTTCCACTCGTAGAAAAGCATTGTGGGAAAGCGGCGCGGCCTTTCCTGCCTCCCATGCTCGGTCGGGGCGTTCTGTGCTGGGGGCTCTGGGATGGCGGCTGGCTCGGCGGGCCGCGTGGGCTCCCACGCGGGGCGCCGCCACCCTGAGCCTGGTGAAGCGTCCGCGGCGGCGTCCGAGGGTGTCTGACCGTGAACGCATGGAGGGCGGCGACCTGGCCTCGGCCACAATCTCCGGGGCAGCTCGGGAGGGCCGTAGGCGGCCTTCGGCCTGCGTCCCCTTGCCCGGAAATGGGGAGAGTCGTTAAATGGATTTGTGTTTATTGGTCATCGACTGTATGCCGGAGAGTTTTTTAATAGAAGCGGTTTGGGTTTTTTTCGTGTGAGTAAAAAGGCTACGCAGTGTAACTGCCTTTATGCCTTCCCTGCCCCGGTGTAAAATTAGTGTAGAAGCAAAGTGCCATTAAGGTGCAGATGATTTAAACCGTTTCCAGGTGCAGCACTTTGCGGGTATTGAGTATCGGCGATTCTGCAGGTGAGTTTTCATGGTGCGAGAAAAACCAGCTGCCTTGGGCTTCTAAGAATTTTAACCAACCATGTAAAACACTTTGCGTTTTAATTTTCATTACGAAGTCGGTTTTGAACCATAGGAAGAAATTTCTCCGCAGAGAAATTGTTCCCATTCAACCTTTTATCAGAACAGTTAATTTCTGGGCCAGTCAGCAACCTTACGCAGCAGATGGAGCCAACCTTACTCAGTTTAAATGTAGCCTTTGTGTTGCCCATTCACTTTCGAAACTAGTGGATGTGGTGTCAAAAAAGGCATAAATTAAATGCTTTGCAGCCTTTTCCTGCCCTTAAATTTGGTATCTTTGGTGTAGGAGCTGCTAAAGTAACAGTTAATGCTTTTGTTTACACCTGTGATCTTGAGCATGTGGTTTCTTTTAACCAGTTTTAACTAATTTTTGTTCAGGTAGAAGATGGATGCTTGAAGCACAGACTGCCGCTGAGAATCACGTGGGAACACCAAGGTGACTTAAGGTAATGTAATAACACCATAAGGCACTTTGTAATGGGGCTTTCATCACCTTTTAAACTGAGGTGCCTTCTCTAGTATTAAATTGGCGTTAATGGCTCATTGGTATTAGTACTACTACATCTGTAGTTATCAAGATTATATTAAGAGCAAATGGGACAGCCTCCCAGCTTTTTTTTGAGACAGTTTTGTTTTTTTCTTAGTATCCCAGAGGAACAAATGTACACAGTACTGGCATTCTGGATCTCAATATTTGTGTTTTGTGTAGTAGCTAGATTTTAAAACCTGCCAAATTTCAGGTATGTTGTATCTTGGCATTTAGAGCCAAATCTGGAAATACATAACTCATGCAATACTTAAAAGCATGTAATGAGAGTTTTATTACCAAGTTCTTTATTGAGATGTGACAAATGTAAATATTTGCTGGTCAAATTGAGTACTGTATTTTTTTCTCTTAGGATGTCCTTGGTGAGGATTTTGAAAATTTGATCTTCGTGAGAGTTGATTGGATCGCTTAAAATTTCCAGGAGCCTGAGTACTGAAATAATTGCCTTTGAATGGTCCATAAACATACATTTAAGACAGTGGGGATATGAATAAATATTTTAATGTGCTTGAGATTTGTTTTAAGTGATTAACTGCCAGAAAATAGCTATTACTGAAAAATTAAAGGGCTTCTTTGCCCCTTCCCCCAGTAACATAAAAGTTGTTAAACCTCAGCAGTTAAAGTCAATATTAACTGCTATTACCATAATTGATAGCCTTAAGATAGCTTGTGCTTGGCCCGAAGAGAAATAAGTGCTTTCTTCCAGTGACTCATGATAGAACAAGTGATTTCTAGATCACACGTGTGCTTTACCTGCACTTACTGCATACTTTTTTTTCCAACTAGATTGTTCATGTTCACATAGGTTGGCTTAAACTTTGCAGGACAGAACAAATAGTGTGTTCAGGCATTCAAAAGATTTTATTGAAAGTGATAGTACTAGGAGCTGAGCACACAATGGGAAGCACAACACAGTTCCTCCCTTTAAAAGCTTACAGCTGAGTGGAGGGAATGTCATCACATGCAAAACTTCCATCCATCGTGAGATGAATCCCATGGTAGGATTTGACCAAGTCAGGGAAACCTGAGAAAGCAGAGTTAAGACTGAAGGTAGGGGGTTTTTTGGGGGGTGGGGGGAGCAAAATTGGGGGAATGGCATGGAGAGACCTTTGGCTAGAAAAAAGGTATGACCGTGAGTCCAATACAGTTTTGGCTGCTTTCCCTCTTCAGTGCCCTGTTTTGGAATTCAGTGTGTAGTGAGCCTTGTAAGGTGGCTATTATGGGAGGTGGGATTGTTAGGAGTCTTAAAAGAGGTTTGTAAAGAACCCAGACCACTTAAGGCTCCCAGCTTTATTAAAGCATGCAAGGGAAATACATGGAAGAAATCAGATTTGTAAGAAAAGGGATGTAAGTGGTCCTATTAGGCCACTACTGTTCAGGCAAGAAATGACCAGCTTGGAACAGTGGCCAAATTAGTTAAATAAGTGTTTGTAGTTTGAGGGCAAAGCCAATTAGGAGGTGTTCATAATGAGTGGTGGGTGTCATATAACTAATTGAATTTAAATTACTCTCCTGGCAGAAGAACACAACTCTAGTCTACCCTTAAGGTCATAGGTATAAATGAGATCTGCCTGGGGTAGAGGAAGAGGGCCTAGGTCTGAAATTTGAGAAACTTCAGTAACTAATGGCAAGCTAGAATAGGATGAGTTGCAAAGGATAGTCTGAATGGTAGGAGCAAAACAGCGTTACAGTACAGAAGCAAAAGGAACAAAAAGTCTCCTTGGGATCTAATAACATGGTGATTTTAGTGGAGTGGTAAGAATCCGTATTAGAGATAGTTTAAAATGGGGATTAGATGAATTGAGGGCACTGACCAAAGGTAGTCCTCTGAAGAAAATTAGCTGAGAATGGGAGAAAAAAAAATAGCAGCTAGAGAGGGATTTGTGGTTGTGAATGTTGTGGCTTATTTTTTAGATCTTGGTCAAGTTTCAAACCAAGTAGCAAGGATCTAGCTTAAAGAGGTGGGATACATTAACACAGGAGAGAGCAGAGACAAACCCTGAGGAAGAGGTGGACTCCAGAAGCACAGCTGGAGGGACAGGAAAGGGATTAGAGTTGATGGCAGCTGTGAAGAGGATTGTATGTGATAAAGGGAAGATAAAAGGTGTCTTACATAAATACTTTCCCTGTAAGTTGCAAAGTCATCTAGGGAAAGGTCTGAAATAGCCACTGGGGAGAGCGGGCAAGTTAGATGGCCAAGGCCGGTGAAGGGACCATTTGAGGTTGACAATCTAAGGTTAACTGAAATCCACACTTAGCCTTTTCTTTTTTTCTGAAAACACAAGGACACTTAAGAAATTAAAAGCAACACTTAACAAATAAAGCTTTTTACATCAGTTGTAAATAACTGGTAGAACATAACACCACAAAATACAGTATTACAAAGAACTTAATACTTATAGGAATAAAAATATCTGCAGTCTGAAAGTGAAGCCTCAGTCCTCGTGCCTCTGGCCACTCTGAGAACCACCCAGAGTTGGGAAGACTTCTCCTTCCACTTGGTGTAGTATTGCACAACAAGCGAGCTGCAGTCCAGAATTCCAGAACCTTGATCAGAATCATCTGGTCTTGGTAGTGGCAGATGCAGGCACAAGATACTTTGTTTCAGGAAGGAAAATGTGGCATCAAGTGAACTTTTACAAAACTATCCTTCCAGTTAAAAAGGCCCTTCAGCACAAGTATGCTGTAGCTTAACCTTTAAAAGAATCAAAAGATGCTAAAGAAACACTTGCAGGTCCAAGATATTTGAATGAAATGACCTAATTCACAGTTTCAAAAGTACCAGTGGCACAGACACTCTTCCCACCCCCATCCTGGCCCTTCTCCATGATCAAGTCTCTAGCTTGAGGCGGGAAGCTTGGACAGTTTTTATTGTTTTTGCTGTGTGTTTCCCAGCTAGATTGTTTGTGGATGTCTGAGACTTTTCTTCAATCAGGCTGTCTTTAGACCCGTTTCTTCTCTAAAAATATATTTGAAAAAAAGATTAAGAAGGAAGTATAGCCAAATCAAGTATTTTTATTAAAACACCAAAAACTACTAAAGTTTTTCTTACATTTAAGATACCAAGTTATAACTCAAAAAAGTATAATACCAAAAGCTGTTCAAATATTCCCTCTAAATAGAGAACAGAAAATAAACAGTTTATGTGTTTAATCTTTGTTGCTTAATATAGTTAAGTCTGACAGTTGTGTGTATAATGAGAATTTTACTCATGAAAGTTAGGCATAATTAACCCAAATAAGTGTCCTTGGGTAGATAATTTCTAAATCAGGCTTTCAACCTTCCCACTTTTCCAGGCAGGGGCAGAGATTAAGAGAATGGAGAATTGGGTAATTTTTAATCCCCTGATTATATTTTCAGGAGCCACTGAATGAAATGATGTCTTAGGAATAGAGATACCTGTCATTTGAGGTCAGAGGACTGGAGAGGTCTTGTAATATGAGCGGCCCCATCATTGGAGAAAAGGGGAGCTGAGTTACCAGAGCCTGCGCGCCACATCCAGGACTTCTGGAATTAGGTCTTATACATCTCCTATAGCCATAGGTGGGGACCCTGAAAATGGCACTAACAGTACACAACAGCTCCCTTCTCTGCTCACTCCTCCTGCTCTTACCTCCAAGTAATAAAATCCTTTATGAAAGGGATTTGTTCTTTAAGATTTGGATTCCATCAAAAAGCCACACTCAAGGATCCAGAAGGCCACGTGTGGCCCCGAGGCCGCAGGTTCCCCACGCCACAAGCATGTTAACTTGCCCAAAAGTATATCTCCACACATAATGGGTTATACTGTCAGAATTCTATCATTTTGAGATTCATTTGGGCTAAATACAAATTATGCTTTAAGAAGTAATCGTTGGCCCGTTCCTAGGACTTGCTTAATTTGTTTACTGATGTTCAAAGAACCACCAGTGGAATAACAAGTCTGCCGAGCACAGGAAGTATGAATTAATCTTCAGGATGGAAGATTTCTAGGTTGCTAGAGGTTGTCTGAAGAGGAAACTAGTGCATGTGAGAGAAGAACAGAGACAATAGCAAAAGAATCACCAGAAAGGGAGCTAGGAGGTGATCTAAAACAAACACTTGTGGGTTTGTCTAGGATTGAATCTGTCCCCTCTGTCTGCAGACCAGAAGGAAGTAAGTCGAATCAAGTCCCTAATCTGCCCCACTCTTGCCAGCCTTTGCGTGAAAAGGCCAGGTGAGGTGTAGGCATGCCACTGCCAGAAGTCTGGCACCATGGTGGAACTTAGGAAGTGCAACTTTCCTGCTTCCATTAGTCATTCCAGCTCCTCTACATGGCAGCCAAATTAATGGCTTCTTTTTGGCACTTAGAATAAACTAAAATCCAACCCTTTTTCCCATAGCCTTTAAGGCTTTGTGTTACCTCCCCGCCCCCCTTATTATGCCCAGTCCATATGGGTCCTTCAGCTCCTCAAATACCCAGGGCCTTTCCACAGTCAGCATTTCCCCCATGTTTTTCCCTCTGCTTAGATCAGCCTTGTGCCCACTCCCATGGCTGGTTCCTTACCTTCTAGGGCTCAGCTTTAAATGGCACTTTCTGAGATGGCTTTTCTGGCCACCCTACATATCTAAAGTGAGGTCACCCTGTTGATTCTCTAGCTCAGGACTTTGTTTCTTCATAATGCTTCAAAAATAATACTTAATTTTTAATTGTTTTACCTGTTTACTTTTATAAATTATATGTTTAGGCCCAGTTCAGCAAACATTTTTTGGAAAGAGCCAGGTAGTACACTATATCCTGTGTCATGTATTACTGTTTGTTTTTAAAAACCCTTTAGAAGTGTAAAAACCATTATTAGCTCCTGGACTGTACAAAAACAGGCAGCAGACTAGATTTGGCCCATAGGCTGTAGTTTGCTGGTTGCTTGGATTTGTTGAATTTAAAAGCAAAGGTGTCCCAGAGATGGGCTTAGAATCAGTGCCATTGATCAGAAGATGCATGTGAGCTATTCTTGTGTCCAGCAAAGCAACAACTTATCTTTCAACATAAAATGTGAATAGATTTTAAAATTCCTGAGTGATGGTGAGGAAGTAGAGTTAAGGAGTATAGAGTAGTTGGAAAAGCAAAAATACAATAAATTAAAAATTCCTATTTATATTGAGACTGCCTAAAATTTAAGAACAAAAAAAAAAAACCCTCTGAAAGATAACTGCTTATAAATCATCACAGTAACCCTACGAGGTAGGCTGTCTACACTGTATAGAAATTGACGCTTATCAATAAGTTAGGGTATACTTTAAAATAACTAAAAGAGTAGAATTTAAATGTTCCTGACACAAAGGAATGTTAAATGCCTGAGGTGATGGATACCCCAATTACCCTGACTTGATTAATTCATATTGTATGCCTGTATCAAAACATCAAATGTACCCTATTAAGGATATATGACTATTAAGTAACCACAGTAATTAAAAATAATAAATTTTTAAAAATAAAGTGAGGCTTAGAAGTTAAGTGGGATGCTCAAAGTCATACAAGTTATGGAGATGAGGAGATACAAATAATGCAGGTCAGTTTGAATGCAAAGCCTAAACAATTAGTCATAAATAGAATTTTTGAAAAAGTGCTACCAACTTGAAACAAATTGTCTGTTTGGACAGCCTATTAGCTACCCAGATTTATCTAATCCAATATGCAGATTGTAATAGCTGTGTTAACTGCTCAGACCTCCATTCCAGACTGAGGCATTCTCCCAGCAGCTGGGAGTGTTGTTAGGCTGCTGTGCAGCTCAAAACTGAACCCTGATCCCAAGGCCATGCCCCCTCCCAGGGGTACCCTTATCAAATGACTGCTACATGGTGACAGTGAGGGTGTGGAAATTCAACCCCCTTGTGTCAAGGTGGGATGAATCTGAAGGGCCATCTCAGAGCTCTAGAGCTCCCTTTGGGATCAACTGATGCCTTTGGTGGGGCTGTATTACACAGTTCAGCTCTTACTTCTGCCTAAACCTGTCTTTCACTCCCCAACACGTGTTGATCCTGAGGGCACCTTCCAATAAATTTCCTACAAGCAAATCTCCACCCTCAGAATCTGTTTCTAGGGAACCAACCTAAATTAGCATGGGCCTTGCTCAAGTCACTGATAAAAATGAGACAGGGCAAATCGTGCAGCACATGACGGGGACTGCTTAGCCCAGGCTTCTCAGGCGGTCCATGAACTTCCTGAATTTCTATACAAAGCTGTATAATTGCTTACGTACATTTTTATGGGGCAAGAAACAGCAGTTATAGCTAGCTTTTCTAAGGAATCCGTGATTCAAACAAGACTGAAAACCACAACACTGCAAACAACAGGCTGACACTGATCCATCATATAAACATCAACTTTGTGTTTAGAGTGGTGGTTTAACTAGATATAAATCCATCCAACTGTCTGACTCAGCCCACATTTTTTCCATCTTTTTAAAAAGTATACCATGAGAGATGGTGTCAAACACCATCTCTCTATGTTTGCTCCCCTGATACATCTGTCTAATTCAGCTGAGTGTTAAATTGACTTTGTTAAGGCAACTAGGTGCGATATGTCCTTGAATTCCTTTTTAACCACGTTTTAAAAACATTTCCAGGATAAAAGTAATTTTCCTTGATGGAGAACACAGAAATAAAATAGGACTTGAGTAATTTTTCTGTCTGCTGTCAGTTCACAATAGCACATCTGCCCATCTGAGTCTATGACTTTCTCTTTGTTTCTCTGGCCCAAAAAATACCTAAAAGGTTTTTTGGGTTTTTTGTTTGCTTGTTTTTGATTATTGAAGCTATTGTTTCTTTATTCTGGCCCCAAACAATCTTACAATCTTTGTTATCCTCGGCTTCACCCCACCACCTCTACCTCTCACTGCTAACATAACTTCCCAGCTGTGCCCTGGCTCTGGGTCCCGCACTCCTCCTTCCTCCTCTTTCCATGTTTTCTACATGTTCTTTTAAAATATAGAATCTCAGAAGGAAGTTAAAGATTCATTGCCCTACCTTACCAAAGCACAAAAAGCTTCTCAAAATTGTGAGCAGCACACCACCTTCTTGCAACCTCATTATTACTGACCTGATGAACGGTGGAGCCACCGGAACCCTGAGCGTCTGAGGAACGGGTCACCGGAAGTGGTGGGACAAGTTCCGTTTTTGAACTGCAGAGAGTGAGTTTTAGAATTAATGATTGGAATGAGAAATTAGGTTGGAATAGGGCTACGGTGTCGAAAGAGAACATTTCCATCAGCACAAAAAGCTCTCTCGCACTGTGCTGTCCTGGAGCCCGGGCGGTGCTGGCGTGCTGGGCCTGCCACTTACTTCACTTCCGAGAGAACCGAGCGCTCTCCGTCCGAGCACTGCGACCGGCGGTACTGGCGGTAACTGCGCGGCGAGTGCGAATGCCGGATGCGGACCGGGTCACCTTGAGTCCTGAACGAGCAACCAGAAAACATGAGAACGCACCGTGCAAGTCAGAACAGCATAATTTGGAGTTCTTCCTTAATATTGAAACCACAAAAAAGAATGACAACTTTCAGTTTTAAAAAGAATGGGACTCCCGTGGGCTTTGAAAGACTGAGTGACAAATTTTACAAGTTAACAAAAATGCTCCCATGACCATATGTGTAAATGAACTCTTTATATATGTGTGTGTGTGTGTGTGCATTTTTTAACCACCAAATTTTAAATGAAATTATTCCCCATCGTTGAATTCTTTTTAGTAGTGTGGAAGAAAAAAAAATTCTATAGTGCAGACAAAATGGCATTCATCACAGAAAAAAGTTGGTCATTGTCCTAGCTACTAAGTAGCCTGTCATTAAGAATTCAATCTTTATTTGAAAATTGCTACATGTAGATCCTAAATGTTCTCACCGCAAAAAAAAATTATGTGAGGTGATAAATATGGTAATTAATAATTTCACAATGTATGCACATATCAAAACATTATATACAATTTTCATTTGTCAATATACTTTAATAATAAAAAAAGAATTCACCTAAAGATGGGGGCAGAGGGTAGCTGGGGTGTATCAACCTATTTGACTGGGGTGGGAAAGAAGCATGGGTTGCAGAAGCAAAATAAAGCAGGTACTCACTTCCTCTTAACCAATTAATTACGTAGCAAGGCAGAAAACAGTAAATAGGTATAGTGCATCCTATACTGACTGGTGACTAGGAAATCCTGTTATGCTTTCCCAAAGCCTGTTCAGATATGCTAGTTGTATGTAGGGATTGGATTGGGCTTATATGACAAGAGTTTTGGGGTCAACATAATTCTCTTGGTTTTAAAATAATAGATAAAAAGAAACTTTATTACCAATGAGTATCTCAGAAAAAAATTATTTTAAAACTGACATTTATCATCAAAAGTTCTTTTGTACCTACCACAAACAGATAGGCAGCTAATGGGAGATGATAGTGACTGGTGCACAATAAGAATAGTTAGCTTTAATATACCCTTATCTACTTCTTTCCATACAGTCACCTTTAATTTTGGTTAAAATGTAAAGACAAATTAAAGCACTACATGAAACACAACTGAAGAGTAAAAATGGATTATTCATAAACACTAATAAAACATAAAAAGATTTTCAAAAACATACTCACTCTATTTTAGTGTATGGAATCTCTCTTAATTGTTCTTCTGACAATCCAGATGGATCTACAAGTTCCTTTCTAGAAAGGAATAATCAAGTAAATGATAGTAGTGATGTTGGTATAAATGTTAATTATCTTTTACAATGGGCAGATTAAGTTTCCCCTTTATAACCTTGTCCAAAAACACAGTGTTAGTAAAACTAATATAAGCTGAAACAAAGATTTAAAAACTAGAATGTGTTCAAGAAAAAAACAGAAGGAAAACTTTTCCTGTAGCTTTTTTGCCTTTAGTTTTTCTGCATCTAGACTCTTTGGTCATTCCCTATTTCTCTATAAAAGATCTGCTTCTCTCTCCTGTGGTGGTGGTTGTCTTTTTTCTTCTGAATTTGTTTTGCTTGGTATTTATTTCTAATTTTTTGGCCTGTCTGAGGTCCATTTACGGGCAAAACTAAATGACCTTAAGTGAGGAGGTGGTAGGGCTGCCTGTAGACAGGTGGCTGGCATGGTAAAGCACCACTACCAAGATGATGACAATGAAGACTATTTGGCAGGCTTCAACCTGAGGCTGCCTCTCAGTATCAGGGGTCTGTCTTATAGTTGCATTAAAACTACGTGGGTTTTAAAACAATGAAAAAAAAAAACCCAGTACTCACTGAATATGCTTCCATAACTCTTCTTTTGCTTGGATGTCGGGGCTTCTCCTATAAATTGAAAAAACAACACTCATCTCAGCAAACATGCTTCATCTAGCAACCTAATGGCTAACTGATAGTTTTCAGACTGTGAAGTTCTTATTTGCCAGCTGAGCCCAGACAAGGAAACATTAGGCAGGGAGAGCTAATGTGATGATAGTACAAAGACACCAGGTAATTTATCTGCCACTGCCACTGAAGAAAAATCACATAAAACCCACTCATAACCAAAGCTGCATTAAATGAAAGAGCTCAGACTTGCACAGCCATATCCACACATCCTCCAGTGGTGACTATACAGTGAAGAATGATTCGGGGCTTCTGTTTCTGGTCCTTCTATTAATATGTATTTATAAAGACAAAAGAAGAACTCACCTGATTCTAAACAGTCCCAACATGATCTGTAATTACCTAGTAGAAGCAAAAACCATAAGGGAAAAGCAACTGATGGGATGGGCCAGGTGACAGACTACGTACCAATGACCCATCTCATGTCATGGCTGGTGTTGCATTTCCGCCTCAAAACTTGGGCCCGCAAATGCTACAAGCTATCTGTGGCCTTGGCTTTTGCTGCCATCCTCTGTATTCCCTTCTCCATCCCTAACTATTGACCTCAAATCTTTTCTCCTCCAAGAACTACTTAAGTAGACATTATACCACTAACTTCCCAGAACAAAAATCAGCCTTCATGTGTTTGCCACTCTCTGTTGTATCAACTATTACTCCGCAATGTAGCAATGAACACTGGAAATCTATTATCACTGCAATTGTTGCCACAGATTGATTTTTTTTCCTAGTGAGAAAATAAGCTTTCATCAGTCCCTTCAAGAAAACCAGGGTCTAATAATAGGCCCAAAGAAAGTACTCAAACTCTAACAGTTAAAAGGTATGGAGCAAAAGCCAAGCCACTGATATACTCTGTCTTATGGAATTTTACATTATTAATCTGTATGAGCATTTTGGGGGCTCAATATCACTTTCAACATATGACATCCACAATGCTTTCCTTTTTCTCAGTTACAGGGGCACCACTGAGGCATTCTGGTAGGGCCTTCTGAGCCCACAGAATACAATAAGCTACTTTCTAGCCATAGAATTGACTAAATGGTTTTTCTTTTGAAAAAAAAAAATCTAACTATGAAGACCTTTAAATCAACTTAAATGGAGATAAAATATGGAAGATAAGGAAGAAGAGGTGAAGCCTTGGTCTTAGACCAAGTATGGTACTGTTAAATGTAGATTTTGTTATAAGAATAAAACTGTATATTTAAAAAAATCATAAAAACTGCTTCTTTAGAAGGATTTCCTGTATAGAATCTACCTTTCCTACATTTGGCTGGTCTGGTTAGCCACATAATATGTTAACCCAGTAAATGATCCTATCAGAGAAATTGCTAATATTAAAAAGCACTAAACTGTTATTCCATTCTGAGAGAATGATGGTTCTGTTGGAACTATACTCCAGCATCTGATTCTCACAGAAAGTAACCCAACAGTCTAAAGCAGAGGTGGGGAACCTGCAGCCTTAAGGCCACATGTGGCCTTTGAGGTCCTTAAGTGTGGACTTTTGACTGAATACAAATTTTACAGAACAAATTCTTTTATTTTTATTAATACATTTTGTTCATCTTTTATATTTTTAAAATGAACATATTTAAAATACCAAATAAAATAAGTTACAACAAAATAATCCTCCCAGATTGACCAGCACAATTAGAACATTAGTAAGCCATAAGGGCTAAAGTGACAGCTGCTACACTCATGATTTCATTCTAACTTCCCCCGCATGACTGGTGCCACTACCACACGAGGCTGGCTGGTGAGAGTGTATGGGGGTCAAGTACACCAGTCTGTTATCAGCTTTTGACAACAGTGCACTGTGTTTCTGTTTGCAATGGAATTGGTGAATAGTTGCACAGCTCCACAGTACTTTTTAATTCTGTCTGCTTAACAGTCCATCATGTCAAAGAAGACCAAGAGAACCCTGAAGAAGAAAATAGACTTTTTAATGAGGATTGGGAATTGCAATATCATCTTGTTTCTGCTAAAGATAAGATGATTTGCTTGCTTTGTGATACTGCAATGTCAACATTAAATTCAATGCTCATCAGCATTATAACACTCATAAGGACCACAAATATTTTAAATTAGAGGGAGAGGCACGAAGGGTCATAGTGCAGAAATTAAAAGATGAAAAGCAAAAGCAAAGACAATTCTTTCAGGCAGCAACAATACCTGGAAATAATGCCACTGAAGCAACTTATAAAGTAGCTTATATACTGGGGAAAAAAGGGAAGCCATTCAGCGATGTAGAAATTGTGAAAGAATGCATTGTCGAAGTTGTAGAATGCTCAGACCCTTCTAACATTTCAAAGTAAAATTGCCTCTTTCAGGGAGAACTATAACTGATCAGCAGCATGAATTTGTCCTCAACAGAACTTCATGCAATACTTCAAAAGGAAAATATATATTATTCAATCACTTTGGATGAATCAACTGATACTACTGACTCAGCACAGATTTTATACTTCATTTGGGTCATAACAGAAGATTTTCTTTGCTACGAAGAGTTATTTGCTTTGGGCACTCTTGCAAACAATACAGGGAATAGCTATCTTCAACAACTTTCAAGACAAATGTTGTGCAGTTGGACTGAATTGATAAATTTAGTGAGTGTACATACAGACAGTACACCTTCCATGACAAGAAAACATGAAGGGTTTACTGCACAGATAAAAAAACGTATTAACAGATCCAGATGTTCTCATTTCTTTTCATTGTATCCTGCATCAGCAAAACCTCCGTGTTAAAGCTACTGTTAATATTTTAAGTGACACTTTGCTACAAGTTAAAAGTATTGTTAACTATATTCCTGCAAAGGCAACACGGCATCATCAGTTCTGTAATATGCTAAAGGCAAACAATGAGGTATTCTGTGTGCATTTGCTTTATTCTAAAGTGCATTGGCTATTGCAGGGACAGGTGTTAGCCAAAATTTTATCTCTGAGAGAACAGATTGATAAATTTTATGAAGAACAGAATCAGCAATGTTAATTACTGAAAGAAAGTGTCTATAGGAATGCAGCATTTCTGTGATATCATGTCAAATCAATATGACTTGAATCCAAGCATTTCAAAAAAAGCTATCTTTTCCCAAAACACATCTTCAAAAGGAAATTTCAGGTGAACCTTCTGCCCAGTTAGCAAAGGTCATTAATGAGCAGGATGACATATTTGAAGAAAAATCCATAGCTGTTATAGACCTATTAATTGGAGAATACAATGAAACGTTCACTGACTTTGAGAATCATGACATCATAAATTCGCATTCAGTCTCACCTAGTAGGTATCAGTAAGGCACCTAAAGAACTACAGATGGAATTGATTGAGCTCTCAGTAGATGACATTTTAAAGTCATTGTTTGATGCTAAGATAGATCCAATTGAAATATGGAAAAATGCAGAATACCCACGCCTTTGGCAACATGCCTGAAAAATGCTTTCTTGCTTTTCAACCACTTATTGTTGCAAATCTACATTCTCCTACCTAACCCAAATCAAGACACCCTGAAGGTCACAAATGACTGATACCCATCTAGAGGATCAGCTGTGGACCTCCATGCTGCAACCAAATACTCAAATGCTTTCCAACAAAAAGAAGACATAAAGTCATTAAAAGGTTAACTTTACAATTAATAGTTTTCATTTTTTGAAATTATTAAGTATATAGATTTTTACAAAATAACGTACATTTTTAAGTATACCTAATTGAAGTTTCTTGAATACAGCCTTATTTGATTACAGCTAAATTAATGCAGCCTTCCAACATGAAAAGGTTCCCCACCCCTGGTCTAGAGTATTACATAAAATCTAGGTTAGAAAGCTATTCCAATTGATAATTATTCTTATTTCAGGAAGGTACAATAGTAAGGGTATTAGCTGTCTTCAAGTTTTAGCAGGGTTTCTCACCCACAGCACTACTGACATTTTCAGTAATAATTCTTTGTTGTTGGAAGCTGTCCGGTGCATTGTATGATGATGAGTAGCACCTCCCCAGTGTGACAACCAAAAAAGTCTTGACATTGCCAAATGTTCCAGGGGTGGGAGGACAAAATTTTCCCCAGTCGAAAACCACTAGTCAAGGCTATGACCTTGGAATTAAGTGGCTACGGTTGGGTGGTGTAACTGAGACCCTTGTTACTGTAAAGATACATTATGTGGATATTGAAATAATGTTCAAGAGAGCAATGATTGCAGGAACTAAATCTTCAATGAGGAAAGGGACCCAGGGTACAGCTAATGACAACTAGTAATACAAAAGAGATTTGTTAAGTGGCATAATTTGGTGGCATGAAATTCAAAGCCGAATGCTTTTAGGGAGGAGAGAGGAGAATGAGAAAAAGCAACGAGAGGCAAGAAGAACATGCATGCCATGACCACCACACCAGGCCTAGTGGTGAGAGATGAGTATGAACTAGATACGAAAAACTGGTAACAGATGTTCTGAGTGCCGGAATTGCACGTAGTTTTATTTTTTTATTTATACTTTTCTCTCTTTTCTGATTTTTTATTTTTTAAGTCAAGAGAATTTTTTACCTTAATTATCAGGGGAAAAATGAGTATTTACATGTTTTAAAAAAATTACTGTTGTCATAACTTCATAGGAAATGCCTTTCACTTCCATCTCAGAATTAGCAGAAATGTTATCTTAATCTGAATGAGATCATCAGTCCTTCTAGCCATAAATGTTGGTCCTAAAAGATTCAGGATTTAGTCCACAGCACCATAATAGTCATATTTTTAACTGAACTGAGTTCTGAAATGGCCAGCAATTTCAGTTTTAAGGCAAGAAAAAAATTCCAAAGCTAAAAAAATGCTAATTTCCTCTGATTGCTAGACCAATCTGTGATTTAACAAGTAAACACAAGCTACATGTTAATGAGGAATATATTATTTTTATGCTTACATCTGCACACATTTAATCAATAACATAGGATGAACTCATGATCTGCAGCTCAACATCAACTTGTGAATTTAGAAAGCTGTGGAATTTTAACAGCCATTTTTCTTAATTAAAAGGCCCTTAACTATGTAGATGCTTTATTGAAACTCTCCAAATAAGTTCCTAAGGAAATAGAAACCTGAGTTTTCCACAGATATGATATATATAGAAAATGAACACGCAGGCCAATATTTGTCCCATATTTTTCAAAAGCATCCCTCATCCATACCTTGTATAAGGTATGAATATTGCATTTTAAATATTTGTATAAATATTCTACTTTAAATTAAACAGAGAAATTAGTTTGATGAGACATAATTTACAAATCACTTTCTCTTCTTCCAAAACTCTAAAATAAACACTTCATAAACTTACAAAGCATTTAAACTCCATCATTGTATATAATCTTTGTATCCCCCAAACTCTCCAAGTATATTATCAAAAAAAAACCCATAATATGTGCAATATATATAATACTATATTTTGTATACTATATAATACTAAAAAATAAAATAATAAATATGGCAGCATTTGACTTTTATTATTTTTGTCATCTTTATACTGACCACTGCTCTAAAAGGAAATTTAGAGTTGAAAATATGTTAAGTTTATAAAACATCTTTATTTAAGGAATTCAAAGCACTTAACAAATATCTCAGTAGTTCCTTCTCACATTCCTGGGTGGTGACAGTAAACCTAATTAGGAGACGTCTTTCTCTTCTCCTTTCTTCCTCCTCCAGATTAAAGAAGCATTCAGAAGCCACAGAGCTCAACCCAGCTGCTGAAGACAGTTCAGGAGTCACTTCCAGATGCTTCATATTAAATCTTTATCTAATGTACCAGAGTTCTGTTTTGTGGGTTTGTTTCCTGTTTGTTTTTTTTTTATTTTGACTCTTTTATTTATTTTTTTAAATTTCAGAATATTATGGGTGTACAAATATTTTGGTTTCATATAATGCCTTTGCCTCGCCCAAGCCAGAGCTACAAGCGTGCCCATCCCCCATACAGTGCGCTCCGCACCCATTAGTTGTGAGTTTACCCACCCCATCACCCCCTCCCACCTCGTTTTGTGTTTAACTGAGAAGAACATCACTTCACCCTGACAACCTCAGCATCCACATTACCAATATTTTTCAATAAAAATAGTAAGACATTATCACCACCAGAGGGAGCCCGAGTCTTCTCTTACACACAAGTTGACTCTACCAAAACTTGTTTGAGCTTGAATGCCTCTTCCAAATATCCCAAAGAGTGAAGGTTCGCCCATGTAGAAAAGCAGTTTCAATAAAGCTGACTTTTTTCCTTATGATAGTAAACATGAACAGCATGTTGACGGTAGCTGAAAAATGTTCTAGATAGAATGGTTGATCCTCTAGGTGGGTATCAGCATTTGTGACCTTAAGGGCGTCTTGATTTGGGTTAGGTAGGAGAATGTAGGGTCACAGCAATAAGTGGTCCAAAGGCAAGAAAGCATTTTTCAGGCATGTTGCCAAAGGTGTGGGTATTCTACTGCATTTTTTCATATTTCAGTTGGATCTTTCTTAGCATCGAACAATGACCTTAAAATGTCATCTACTGAGAGCTCAAATATACGTATTATATGTATTATATTTTAAGGCAGTATGCATATTTATATATTTTAAATATTTTATGTATTATATATTTTATACCTGAGGATAGATTTATTATACATATTGAAGAACAATTTTAATTGCTTTCCTCAGATACTGCTCTAATCATGTTTCTACTTTTAAAGAAAGCTATAGTGGTTCCTCAATTCTCACAGAACCAAATTCTAGTCTTTAAAGACTTTATGTGAGTTGGACCACTTTAGTCTCTTCACTTCTCACCACCTCTCATCTCAAGAGAAAAAAATCAAATACCTTGAAATGTTTCTAGAGATAAACTGAGACCTGAGGAACTTACTAATAAAGGCACCTGCCATCATGAGTATTTATTATGTCACAGGCACTTGGTACATGTGACCTCACTGCTCAGCAAAATCCTATGAGCAAGATATCATCTATGCTGTTGAGAAAGAAGCTCGTGGAGATCAGGTATAGCTGAAACTGGGCATCCCACAATGCAAACATAGGTCTGACAATAGCACCAGCAGGTATTTTCTTAATTGTCAATAAGCCTCAGGTTTTGATGTCATAACTCAAAAGAGCCCAATTTGTTCTATAAAAAGTAGTCCATCATTTTGCATTTATAATGCTTTTATTCAGTTGCTCACTTGAATTTCCATTTGACTGCCTATTTGGCATCTCAAACCCAACAGAAACAGAAAGCTTGATTCTCTCGCCCCACATATCCCTGGCTCAGCCCTTTCCATCTCAGTAAAACAGCATGGTTACCCATTCAGTTGATCAGCTCAAAAACTAAGTCACCCAAAATTCTTCTCACACTACAAACCTGTCAGCTTTACTTCCAAAATGTACATCCATCTACTTCTATCTGCATTTCCACCACCACCATTTATTCTGAGCCAAAACCATCTCTCACCTGGACCACTGCAAAGTTTTTGAACTGTTCTTCTTGCTTCCTTTTTTGCTCTTTCTCAACATGTTTTTTATTCACACAGAACTTCTGAATGAACTACTCTTCACACAAATAAATTTTTTTTTCCTATCTTAACTGCACTTCGGTTGTATCAGCTATCTAGTCAAACAAGTTCCCATTACAAAGTCATCTCAAACATTTGCTAAATCTTTTTATGGTTTAATTTTTTTGTTTGTTTCAAACACCAAGTGGCACCAGGATTATGGTTTACTTTAAAAGTAAATTCCAGAAAGATACACAATTTTTAAGAGACAGGGTCTTGCTCTGTTGTCAGGCTGGAGTGCAGTGTAGCTCACTGTAACCTCAAACTCCTGGGTTCAGCAATCCTCCTGCCTCAGCCTCCTGACTAGCTAGGACTACAGGTTTGCACCACCATGCCTAGCTAATTCTTTTTTTATTTTTCAAGCTGGCATTGGGAGGGAGATGAGAGGATCACTTGAGGCCAGGAGTTAAGCTACCAGGCAAAAATCAAGGTGTTGGCAGGGCTGTGTTCTTTTCTGGAGACTCCAGGAAAAGTCATTTTCTTACTTTTTCTGACTTCTACACACTTGGCTCAAAGGACCTTTCTTCCATCTTCACAGCCAGCAACAGCAGGCTGAGTCATTTTCAAACTGAATCACTCTGACTTCCTCTTCTGTCCACTCCTCCACTTTTAAGAATGCTTTTGATTACTTCTGGCCTACTTGGATAACACAGGATAATCTCCCTAGCTGAAGGTCAATTTATTAACAACCTTAATTCCACCTGCATTCTTAATTCCCCTTTGCCATCTAGCAAAATATACTCACAAGTTACAGAGATAAAAACATGGACATGTTTCAGGGGCCATTATTCTGCTCACCATAACTATAAAGTTTTTCTTCCTCTTCTCTTAGTTTCTTTAATAACAACACACTGTTTAAGCAAAGATAATAACACTGTAATTTACGGCTTTTAACATGCAAAAATACAATATATGACAATAGCACAAAGGGAGGGGTAAATGGAGCTATACTTTTCCAAGGTTTCTAAATTTTACATAAAATGTTACAATAGTAACCCTAAACAGTGTGATAAGTTAAGGAATCATAGTGTAAGCCATGAAGAGACCAACAAATAAAAATAATAAAAGAAGTATAGGTAAGACATCAATGAAGAAAGTAAAACGAACTATCAAAAAAAATTCAATTGATGCAAAATAAAGTAGGAAAGGAGCAACAAACCAACAAAAATCATATATAATAAATAGGAAAAAAAGTGCAAGATGGTAGACTTAAGTCTCAAAATATTAGTAATTATGTTAACAGCAAATAGACTAAACATTCAACTAAAAAGGTAGGGATTGTCACGCTAGATTAAAAAAACAGTAAGACCAACTACATGCTATCTACAAAAATGTACTTTAAATATAAAGACATAACTAGGCTTAAAGTAAAAATATTAAAAGGATATATACCATGCAAACAGTAAACATGAGAAAAGTGTAGTGGATATACACATGCTTGTGCATGTACAGAGGACACAGAGAAAGCAGTATTATCAGAATAAAGGATCAATTCATCAGGAAGGGAAAAAAATCACATATATATATACCTGATACCATAATTTCAAAGTAACTTGAAGTGAAAACTGACAGAACTAAAGGGTAAAACAGACCATTCCATGATCATTGTTAGAGATTTTAACACTCCTCTCTCAATGACTGCTTGAAAAATAGATAAATCAGAAAAGACACAGACTATCTGAACACTGTCAGCTAACTGGATCTATTTGACAGCCAATGACGGAGACTACTAACTCTTTTCAAGTCCATAGGTCATTCATCATTGAAGACCATATGCTAGGCCTTAAAACAAGTCTCAATAAATTAAAATCATACAGTTTCTTTTATCACAATGGAATTAAATATTAATGATAATGAGATATCTAGAAAATCCCCCAATATTTGGAAATTAAACACAACTACAAAACTCATGATCAAAGAAATCACAAGGGAAACTGAAAATCATTTTGAACTGCATGATAATAAAAACAACACATGTTAAAAATATGTGAGATATATTAATAGTTAAGGCAGGCCTTAAGGGAGAATTTATAAATTTATGCTTATATTAAAAAAGAAGAGGCCGGGCGCGGTGGCTCACGCCTGTAATCCTAGCACTCTGGAAGGCCGAGGTGGGCGGATCGTTTGAGCTTGAGAGTTCGTGACCAGCCCGAGCAAGAGCCAGACCCCGTCTCTACTAAAAAAATAGAAAGAAATTAGCTGGACAACTAAAAATATATAGAAAAAATTAGCTGGGCATGGTGGCGCATGCCTGTAGTCCCAGCTACTCGGGAGGCTGAGGCAGAAGGATCGCTTGAGCCCAGGAGTTTGAGGTTGTTGTGAGCTAGGCTGACGCCTCGGCACTCACTCTAGCCCGGGCAACAGAGTGAGACTCTGTCTCAAAAAAAAAAAAAAAGAAGAAAGGTTTAAAATCAGTGTCACCTTAAGATGATGAAAAAAGAAGAGCAAGTAAACGACAGAATAAATAGAAGGAAAGAAATAATGAAGAGTAGAAATCAATGAAATAGATAACAGATAACAGAAAATCAACAAACCCAAGGCTGGTTCCCTGAAATAACTTGATTAAGAAAAAAATAAAAAAGAGAGCGCAAACACAAATCCCCAACATCAGGAATGAAAACAGCAATATCACAACAGATTTCACCAATGTTAAAAACATAATGAGGAATTATGAACAAGTTTTTGTTAAAAGATTTGACAACTTAGATAAAATGAACAAATTCCTTATAAAACACAAATTATCAAAACCTACACATAACAAGCAGAAAATACAAATCATCCAATACCTGCTTAAAGAATTGATTTTGTAATTTAAAACTTTCCACAAGGAAAATTCTAGGCAGAGATGATTTCACTGGTGAATCATATCAAATGTATAAGAAAAAATGCTAATTTTACATTAATTCATTCAGAAAATAGAGGAAGAAAGAATACTTCCCAAATTATTTTAAATGAGCAGTATTACACTATTACCAAAAACCTGATCTACAAGAAAATTACAGATCAATTTTTCTCATGAACATAGAAAAAAAATCTTAAAATAATGCCATACAGAATCCAGCAATATACAAAAAGGATAACACATCACGACCACAAGGGGCTTATCCTAGGAACTCAAGGATGCATCATTCAAAATTGAATCCATGGCCGGGTGCGGTGGCTCATGCCTGTAATCCTAGCACTCTGGGAGGCTGAGGCGGGCAGATTGCTCAAGGTCAGGAGTTCGAGACCAGCCTGAGCAAAAGCGAGATCCCCCACCCCATCTCTACTAAAAATAGAAAGAAATTATCTGGACAACTAAAAATATATATAGAAAAAATTAGCCGGGCATGGTGGCGCATGCCTGTAGTCCCAGCTACTCAGGAGGCTGAGGCAGAAGGATTGCTTGAGCCCAGGAGTTTGAGGTTGCTGTGGGCGAGGCTGACACCACGGCACTCACTCTAGCCCGGGCAACAGAGCGAGACTCTGTCTTAAAAAAAAAAAAATTGAATCCATGTAATTCCTCCACTAACAAAATCAACATAACCCATATACAATTATCTCAGCAGATGCAGAAAAGGCTTATAACAAAACTCAAAACTCATTCGTGATAAACTCTTCACTAACTCAGCAAACTAGGAATAAACAGGACCTTCCTCAATTTCACAGCTAGCATCATACTTAATGTGACATACTGAATGCTTTCCCCGAAGCAAGCCAGCCAGCCAAGGATGTCTGCTTTCTTACCACTTCTATTCAACACTGTACTAGAAGATCTAGCCAGTACAGTAAGGGGAGGAACAAAATAAAAGGCAAAAAGATTATACATCAAGGAAAATTGTCTCTCGCCACAAACAATATGATTTTAACTGTATAAAAACCTAAGAAACCACAAAAAATGGGCAAGCTTCTAGAGCTGGAAAGTGTATTCAACAAGGTTGTAGGGTGGCAAGATATAACATCAGTATTTTAAAAAATCATTTATTTTTCTATATACTAGCAAACAATTGGAAAATAAACGTTTTAAATGTGCAGCTCAATACAATTAAAATATTAAATATTTAGGATCAAATTTAATAAAATAAATGTAATAACTGTACTGAAAACTATAAAACATTGCTGAAAAGAGCTAAAGATAACTGGATGGGTAGGATACTTATTTTCTCAAAACTGATCTACAGATTCAATATACTCCTAATCTAAAGCCTTTTTTTTCCTGGTGGGAGAGGTGGTAAAAACTGACAAACTGATCCAAAAATTTACACAGAAATGCAAAGAACCTAAAATAGTTAAAGCAATCTTGGGGGAAAAAAAGAAGAAAGCCAAAGTTGGAGAATTTACACTGCCTGATTCAAGTCTTACTATAAAACTATAGTAAGTAAGACAACATGACAGCTTAGGGATAGACAAATAGATCAATGAAACAAAACTGGCCCACATATAAGCAGTCAAGTGATTTTCAATAAAGGCCACAAGACAACTCAATGAAGACAATCTTTTCAAAAGTGGTAGTGGAGTAACTGGATAGACATGTGGGGAAAAAACTCTCTACCTCACACAAACACAGCAATTAACTTCAGATAGATTACAGACCTAAATATAAGAGCAAAGTCTATAAAACTGCTAGAAAAAGATATAAGACTATCTGTGACCAAAGGGGAGGCAAATATTCCTTAATATGAAAAAAATTCTTAACTATAAATGAAATAAATTATAGA
>CM052439.1:105494663-105524150 GCA_028533085.1 Varecia variegata | reverse complement strand
GCTTTCTGGATATTTTACTAAGCTCAAGGTATTTTCAGGGAAAGCTGGTTCACAAAAGGTTTCACTCTGCTAAGTCTACTTCCTAGGTCTTCCTTCAGCATATGCCCTGGAAAAAATGCAGGGCACGGCCCATGAGCTCAAACCTATAGAGAAGCTGGCTGACACTTCTGCTCTCAGGGACAAGATTCAAACTTCCAACTAGTCAAAGCGAATACTATTCTAATACTCACATAGGTTATTAGCTGTGTAGTGCCTTGTGCTAGGTAGGCTCCTAACGTGATGAACTTAATTGAACCAACTGTTTCACAATGGTTTGCAAGTCAGTAGAGCAAAGTAAGTAATCACTAAGGAAAGTTTAAGCATTTTAGCTTTTAATACTACCAGGAAACTGAAACATCATTTAATTTCCCAATACCAACCTATCCTTTACTATTTAGGTCACAATGAATATGTCATTAACTTTTTGGAGGCCATATAAACACCTCCTTAAGAATCTGATAAAAGCTACAGACCCCGTAGAAAAGTGTGCACTTGAAGCACACACAGTCTTCATACAACTTCATGGTGTTTTGAGACCCCTAAAATCTACCCATGAATGCCTGCTGTGAAAATAACTAAATGTGTAAAGTTAGGAAAGGTAGGAGAATGGAAGACCCGACCAAAAGAAAAGTAAAAATGGCTGGAAGAGGGGTGGAGGAGATAACAGGTGAAGAAGAGGCAGTAACTCCAGAACTGAGTGTAGGACCGTGTGGCTCAATACCCAAAAGCACTCTCACCTCTTAGATTTTCTTTGATCTTTACAGTAACTCGTTCAACAAATTAGATCAGTTGCTATACTCCCCACCCCCACTGTCAAGACAAGAAAACTAAGATGTGAATTGGTTGAATGAGTTGCCCAAGATCAAATATCAGCACATGGCAAAACCAAGACCCTGACTGGAATCCTCAGATTATTCTGTGACACACCATTGGTTCCTCAGCAGAGACAGAATTCAGAGAAAACAGACGGAAAGAAGAAAGTGTGGGAAAGAAGCCTAGGGGAGAGAAAGGAACTGGGTCAGGGAAGTAATGTGATAGAAGGCATAAGGAGGGAGGCAAGAGGATGGAGAGGGAGATGAGGATGTGAGTAGAGAAACTGAGGGAGAAGTAGGGCTCTCTGTCATCTTCGGTGTTATAACTATTATAGAAACTGCAGTTTAAATACTTAGACCTATGCATCCTGATATGGAACGAGTAGGTTCTGGCAAAACTTAAAAGGCTAATAATGGGATTGTGGGGTTAGCAGTAGCATAGCACAGGAGGTAAGCAGCACCCAGAGGCAGTGCAATACATTTGCACCATCTTTCTCCGCATACTGTCACCTGCTGCACCAGAATTTGCAGAAGTGGGGATCAGAACTGAAATACACATTTCTCCCTCTGCCTACTATTTGCTATGCTCTTGAGAGGTAGACTCTAGACCTCATCTTCTGCAGACACAGGCAACTTATGTAACCCTAGGGCAATATTTCTACAGGTAAAATAAACGACTGTGAAACCCTGTTGGATCCTTCGCATGAAATATGTCAGAGTGAGTTTTGAAAGCTATTTCTCATTACTAGCCTTACAAAGTGTATTAGCATTTAAACAGTCAGAGCCATCGTCATTCTAAAACATACTTCCTACACAGAACAAGAAAACCAATCTAAAAATCTGCCCATGGAGGAGGAGGAGGAAGAAACTCTTAAGGGAGAAAACACCTACAAGGAATATTAAAGCCAGCGCAAGCAGATCAGTGATAAGCAATTTAAAGATTTGATGGCAACTTTCACTAGCATTTCATTTTCAACAGCAAATGTCACTCTGAGTACTTCTGGCCCCAAAAGACACTGTTTTTAAATGAGCCACCTTCTGAATAGCTGAGAGCATAATTTAGAATACATCAAGCAAAAACAGAAATAGATTTGTTAAGATGCTGGTTTGATCAAGAAGTTTTAAATAGCAAAAAAGATTTTCTTGCTTTGTGTTGTTTGTGTAGAAATATTAAATTTTAGAGCAGGAAGAGGGTACCTAAGGGAGAGCTCATACACTTGGGTTTTTACTGATGAAGAAACTGAAATCATTTCCTTGAGAAAAGTGTCATAACACATTGAGAGCCCACATCTATCTAGTGTAATTCTAGCCCATAAGAAGCCTCCACATAGAAAGCTTTCCTAAGAAAATGGTCCACTCTTACAATGCTCTCTGCGCTATTATTACACAGTCTTTAGAGTAGGGGAGGGTGGCCGATTCAATTTGTGCCGAGCACAAGGGCTCCAAGCATTAAAGGACTTTGGAGATTATCTAATCCAACCTCCTCATTTTACAGAAGAGACAAAGATGACCCAGAAAAGTAAAGCAACCAGCCCAGACTTCCACGTTAGGTGAAAACAGGTTTCTCAACAACGGCACCACTGACACATTTTTGTACTTGACACTTTGTTGTCAGGAGCTGTTGTGTGCATCCTAGGATATTTGACAGTATCCCTGGCCTGTTGCAACCCCCAACCCACCCAATCATAACAATAAAAAATGTCCCTGGACATTGCCAAACGTTTCAGGGAGGGGACAGGGATGACAAAATTCCCCCAGTTGAGAACCACTGAATTAAGAAACTGGCAACCAAATCTATCTCCCAACCTGGTACTCGTTTCATTAATCACATGTATTTGTTCCTTTCAGATAAATATTTTGGAACTAGGGAGGACTGATTAATATATTATGCCATCAATAATACTGATTACATGTTATTAATAAACGATGTTTTTAATAAGCTCTTTAAAAGGTGCCTTACAGATATGAACTAACTGCATTTACTCATCTGTGGGTGCCTGGCCTGAATGTAAACACAAATTTGCATGTATATATATGTGAGCCTGAAACTGTGGGATCTATGAAACAAGTCTCTCATTTTTGGTTGCATAAAATAATAGTAATACCACATTAAAAGTTCAGGGGAGAAATCTCTCTACAAATGGTAAACTTTCTTACTAGCCTTAGAAAAATTCACTACAGATTGTAGCTAAATATGGAATTATCTTTTTTTTTTAAAACATGAAGAAACCTTATTGTCAAATTGCTTAATCATCTTATTGTAAAGATAAGAAACTAAACTAAGTGCTTCAAAATAGTGCCAGATTCCTTCTTAAACATAGATGAGAAAACTAGGCTTACCAATATACAGGATACACAGCTTCTACCACCAGTGACAGCCTCTGATTTCAGAATACCATATATTGTGATATTCAGATTTATGATATCATTCAGAATTATGATATTCAGAGATTACCTGTTCCTCTTTTTCCGGTGTTCTCTGTTAGAATTTTCTGATTCACTACCACTGCTTGTGTTACAGCGTGAACGTGACCTGAAGACAAAATGATAAGAGCAAAAGAGAAAAAAAAACATGTTTATGACAAAAAAATTCAGAAAGGTTCAAATTGGTTCTTTGGAATTAATTTTGCAATAAAATTACTTATCCAAACATAAAGAGCTGTATTGTCCCTCGCCCAGGCAGTGTTTCTGAACAAAGATATCTGAATGAGTCTACAGCTCAGGAAAACAGTAATGCAGGGGAAATATGAAAGCAGGTGAAGGCAAATGTCACTGTGTTCCCAGAAAGGACCACAAAATCCATTACTTCCAACAGAACTCTGACGTGGCAAAGCTATAAGCACCCATGGTGGACTAAATATGGACACAGAGTCTTGTCACACACCCTACCCCATTGAGAGAGGTGAAGTTTATTTCCCCAGCCCTTGAATTTATGCTGGTCCTGTGACTTATTTTACCAAAAGAATGAGGTGGAAGTGATACTCTGCCAGCTCCAGCACTACCCTTAATGGACTGCTAGCTCCTGCTTCCTCCCAACCGTCATCTAAAGAAGCGTAAGCTAGCCACGTGGGGAGACCAGGCAGCGAGGTCCCAGGCCTCCAGCCATTCTGCCAAATGCCACCATGAGAAAGGCCCCTGGACAACACAGCCTCAGCTGCCAACTGATCACAGCCTCATAAGACCCTGAGCAAGACTAGCTAGAAAACTTCCTGTTCAACTGACAGAATTATACAAGATAAATATGGTTGTTGTTGCTTTGAGCCATCAGGTTTTAGAGTGGTTTATAATATGGCAATAGGTAACCGAGACAGCTCCCTCTGAGACACAAAGGAGCAGAAAAAAGAGAAATGTCTAGGGATACAACAGAATAGAAGACTGAGAATCAGCTGAAGCCAAAATTGATTTTTGAAAGAAAAAAAAAAAATCCCCCCATTCTTGCCTCAACTCTGAGCACACTGAGTATTGCTAATCTGCTAAACCTTCCTTCCTCCTCTCTGACTCTCTTTCCAGTTTTGTTTTGTTTTGTTTTTACCTCCTCCTTTGCTTTAGATCTGAGTCTTCACCACTGTTATGGGCTTTCCTATGAAAAACAAATAAATGAAGACATTAAAGAAAACAGAAAATTATCAACAGACTAAGGAAAGCACACCAAAATGAGTGTCACTTCGGTTATGGCTTATCTGTTTTATATTTGTTCATTCATCACACATTTAAATCATACATATATGCTCACCCCTACGACAGGTCCCAGAAATACAACGTACCACCCACCACCTGCCTCAATCTAGCGGGGGCTGCAGTCCGACTTCCATTCATCCAGTGGTGGGGTTCGTCTGTAGCTTCAGGTCTGCGATCCGCCACACCAATCTCTGCCATAAGCTGACATCAGCTCTTACTCAGATACCCTTTCCAATACCCTGGCCCCAAAGTCCCTTTCTGTCTTCTCCAATAACCTCTTCCACTGCAACTCAGCAGTCTACATCATGATCACACTCTGGACTTCATCATCTGTAACCACCTCCAAACACTGCTCTCTGACCATAAGCTCCTCTCCTTCCCGTTTACCACTTCCTCTTTACCTCCAAACAGCTCCACTGGGGCATCCTGGTTAAAAATGTGGGCTCTGGAGCCAGAAAATCTGAATGGGAATCCCATCTCCTCTCCTTCACTGATGACATGTGTGATTTAAACAATTTACTTCTCTATTCAGTGCTTCAGTTTTAACAGAACCTCCCTTAAAGGATAATATAAATACACTTAAAATGCAGAGAGTAGGACCTGAGCCACTGTTAGCACTCAATAAAGTAAGCTGCTATTGTTATTGCTTATTCAACTATTTCCATTCTTCCCTTCCTTTGACCCCAGTAGGACTGTCTCCTCACCTTGCTACTTTCCACCAGCTCCTCACCTCTCTTCACTGTCACCGTTACTCAGCTTAGATTTCCTAGCCCATCATTTCAATAACATGCATGCCAGTACACAATGCTTCCCCCAACTCCGGTTTCCAGTCCATCTTTTTGGCAAAATTCCATGCAGGGGTGAACCCAACCAGGCAGATTCTCTGGGCCAGCCCTAAACAGCTGGCTGAGCAGTGTTGGAAGGAGTCACACAAAAGAGGCATATTAATTACACTACAAATCCATATTTGCAAACCTCAAGTGGAGCCACAACGCGGGTCAGCAATCCTACCACCTTTCTCTGACCTAAGCACAGAGTGGTTTCAAACTCTTCACCCTGTACCTCTCTGACCCATGGCACCTGTTTCAGCATATGACTTTGTTTTCTCCTTCCAAAGGAAAAAGCAGCCATCAGATGGAACTCGTTCATCTTCCTGCTACCAAAAATAAAAACTTACCAACATCTCCCTCTCTGTTATTTATGGATCTATCCTTACAACTCAGGTTAGTCCCTCCACCTGTGCTGTGTGGGTCCCCTCGCTTCATATCTTCTCAGTAACTTTCACTAACGACCGTTCCACCTCTTGCATATATTCAACTTGCCCTTCTGGAAAATGGTTTTTACAAGTTATTAACGTTTCAAGTCTCTCCCACTTAAACAAACACAGACCTACTCTGACTCTACTTCCCTGCTCAAGTTCTACCCAGCTGTCACTCTTCTCCTTCAAAGCCAAACTTCTTGAGAGAGGCATCTGTGCCCATGCTCCACTCCCTAACCATCTGTTACCTAGTGCCTTCCCACTCTGATGGGGTGGACGTGGCTCTTTGATGCCACCACTATGGCTTACGTTTTCCCACTTCCCACAATACACAGACATCGAGTAATGTGGTCCCTATCCTTCTATCAAATTTTTAGGCAATTATTTAGCATAAACACAATTATGTAAATATTGTTCACAGATGATCTAAGTAGTGATCTAGGAATACAATTCCATTCTTTTATAGGTTTTAAATTTCCTGAGAGAGGATGATTGCCTAGTTTTCTACATACATATATATTAGTTGCTTAGTGTTCTTTTGCTTATCACAAATTCTTCATCTAAACTCTGAGAGAACTGCAAAACTCCTCCCGCTACGGATGGATGCTCAGGTAATCTGCAAGTTCCATTTACATCCTTCCTGCACCTTCTGCCCTCTGGCTCATAACCAGACTTCCGGCCCTCCAGTGTTACTGCACAGACGTCCTTTTGATTAACTCCCTTCACCATGACCCAGGGAATTCCTCTTGCTTCTTTGTATGATGGACTCTGTATTACCAGGTCTGATGGCTACTTGTCTTGGTAGAGTGTATCTTTCAGTTGCTAACAGAGAAAATGCACATGGCAGGCACACTTTTTTGTGACCTAAAATTCCTGAAAATATTTTTATTCTACACATACAAGTATACTTTATCTGGACATAGAATCCTAAATTGAAGACCACCTTTCAGAATTTTGAAGGCAATGCTTCCTTGCCTTTGGTATTGCTGTTAAGCACCTCAATGTCATTCTGATTTGTCATCATTTGTGACAGATACTTTCTCATATCCCCCTCCTCACCCCAAGTCTTTAAAACTCTCTTTATCTATAATGTTTTTGAAATTTAATGGTAATGAATCTTGGTATGGATCTAATTTTTAATTCTTGAATCTTATGTCAAATGCTCAGTGGATTATTCTCTATCTTGTATTTTTTTTTTTTTAAGAGATGGGATCTTGCTCTGTTGCTCAGGCTAGAGTGTGAGGTGCAATGGTGTGATCATAGCTCATTGTACCTCAAACTGCTGGGCTCAAGGGATCCTCCTGCCTCATTTTCCTGAGTAGCTGGGACTATAGACACCCGTCACCACACCTGGCTAGTTTTATTTTTAATTTTTGTAGAGACGAGGTCTTGCTATATTGTCTAGGCTGGTCTCAAATTCCTGGCCTCAAGCAATCCTCCCACCTCAGCCTCCCAAAGTGCTGGGATTACAGGCATGAGCCATTGTTCCTGGTGTGTATTATTTCTTTAATAATTCCATCTCCTACATTTTCTCTGTTCTTTTTTCTCAGAAATATCATTAGTTGAATGTTTGATATCTAGGTTTGATAATTTTATTATCCTTATTTCCATATATTTGTTTTATTTTGGATTTTTCGGTTCTATTTTGGGGAAGATTTCCTTAACTTTATTTTTTAAACCTTCTATTGATTATTTTAAATTCTACCACACTACAGTCTAAGAACTCATATTCATTGGTTCTTACCCTTTTATGGCAATTCATTGATATGTTTTTCATTTTATAAAGATGATAATTACAGTTTTAGAAATTTTTCTTTCTTACATTGTCTCTGTTTCCTGTCAGTTCCCCTACTCAACTCATACCCAGCTGTTTCAGTTTCTGTCTTTCCAGAGAGAAGCTATCCTCAAATGCAGGTGATCATGGCTCTCTCTTCCTATTCAAGCATTAGGTGCTAAAAAGACTGGAGCCCTCTGGATGGCGAAGAGCATGTTAAGTGACGGCCCCACTGTAATATGGGACAGTTTCAACCATTTCATTGCAGGATCCTTTGAAAGTTAGTATCATAGGTCTTTTCTCTTGTACCTGTCCATTTCTAAGAGTGAGATTCTCTAATCTCATGCTGAGAGATACAAACCTGGCCTCTAGTATTCTGGGAATGAAGAAAGAAGGGAGAAATTTGGTAAGCAGATTTTTGCTCTCTTGATTTTTCCTACGGCCACAATTTCTCTGTCTCCTTTCCCCGCTAATCCTCTTCAACAAAGCCATAGAATGCTAGAGTTTCTTATAGCTCTATCATTGACTTTGTCTTCACATTCTATCTATATCTATAGTCCCCAACCCCTGGCCACAGACCAGTACCAGTCTGTGGCCTGTTAGGAACCAGGCCACACAGCAGGAGATGAGCTGTGGGAGAGTGAGCCAAGCTTCATCTGTATTTACAGCTGTTCCCCATCACTCGCTATCCACCCCCCTACCCTGTGGAAAAACTGTCTTCCATGAAACCAGTTCCGGTGCCAAAAAGGTTGGGGACCACTGAATACCTAGACAGCTTCATCTCTATTACATATTTCAATTAATATCTTTAAGAAATTTATAATTCAGTCTAGACAGGTAATCTAGCTCCTGACTTATATCCAACAACCCACGTGAATCCTGCACTTGGACGTCTCAGAAGTACCATAAATTCAACATACCAGAAACTAAACTCACACAGTTGTCCCTTTCAGGCCTGTAATATCCTGGTGATTCTATTCCTGTGTGTGGCACCTGAATTCATAAAATTGCACAAGCCTGGCTTTCATTCCTGACACCTGCCTCTCCTCCACCCATCGCACTGATCCTCCCAGTCCCACTGAGCTTACCTCCTACTGGCAGTACCCAAGGCATAACTGTACTTGTGTTTATGTCATTCATATATTTCTCTCCTAATGGTCTGTAAGCGCTCAAAGAACAAGCACTTTGTCTAGTGTTCTTTAGCATGTTGCCTCGTATATAGTAGGCACTCAAACATTTTTGAGTATAAAGATGGAAGCTGAGGAATGAAAATGTATTGAACCACCAGAAAATATGCTGGCTTTCATTTTCTAGAATAGGAATGTTTAAACAAGTAGGCTTCAGAGTCTCCATAAACCTTGAAAATTACATGACAATGTCTACATGTATTTAAATATGTACTTTTTCCCCCTAGGGAATGAATCCAACATTTTATCAGATTCTCAGAGTGTACTGTCATCCCAAAAGGTTAAGGACCACTGTTCTAGACTCAGTCAAAATTTCATAGCTGTATCCACCTCATGACAAACAACTGACAAAATAGGAAATTTTGATGTCTATTGCAAAACATATTATTCTGGCATCCAAAGCAAAATAGAATTTTCTTTATTAATTTAAGTCCTTGAGATGTTTCCATGGTGAAGACAAAGCTCAGGTTTAAATGTCAAAGTGAATTCAGCAAGGCAGGATCTGTGCCCAGGGGCAAGGTAAATGTGTGTGAAGACAAAACAAGACTGACAAGGACAGGGACATTTATAGGGCATTTATAGTGGAAAGAAACGGAGAAAAATGTGCTTTAGCTCTTCTATGCCAACATGCAATAATGGCTGGTCACCTCAAAACACACATGCCCAACAAGAGACCTTTAAGTGACACACAGCAGCAGACAGAAGGCTTTATGGCTGTCTCAGGCGAAAAGATCCTCCTCCTGGTAAGTTAAAATCGTCTTTCCCCTGGACTTATGCCAACGAAAGGATCCTGTATCCACTCTCCACAATTACTTCTGTGTTTCCCAGGAAGCCAGCAGAAAATGTACCTCAGTATAGAAGTCTGAATTTGCAAATGTATATGCTCCAAACTATTTTAAGCAATTAGTTTGGATAAAAACAATGTTAATTTTGGCATATTTTAGCAAAACTTGATAAGTTCATTTTCAAATGTATTAAAAATGACAATCTGCTCAACACATGCAATTATCTTATTAATATTTAGGGAGTGCTGACAAACTGCACTAATAATTAAGGATGAAAAACTATAAAAATCTAACAATACATGCCAGGTTCTTATTATATCTAGTCATTCCCACCACCCACATCCCCTCAATACACATACACACACAAATGCACTTAAAACCAAAGCAATACCACTACAAAATGCTTTTAGTATTGTCCAAGTTGAACCAACCCTTGGAGTTCCTAAGGAGAAAGCTCAGTAAGGGCTGAGGTAGAGCCTTATTTAAAAAAGGGTTCACTGTCTCCACCTTTTTCTGAGGTATAGACCTGGATTCAAATCCTGGATGTACCAGAGAGAACAAGCTGTGATCTCCCTGAGCCCCAGTTTTCTCCTCTATAGAAGTGTGATGATGATGTTGGGTCAGGTGTTTTTCAATGGTACTCAGCCCCTACCAACTGATCTATAATCTCTCCTCTATTGGAAGGCTAAATATTATATTTTCCTGGACTCCCTCACCAGCTGGGTTCCAGTTAGAGAGACACTTCAGGAAGATTTGAAGGCAGGAAAAAGGGCAACTGATTTTGTTTCTGTTAGCACCTGTGCCATCAATGCCAATACTCCTGAGAAGTGGGTGTTCCATGGCTTTCGTCATAGTGTTGGTACCTCCACTGGTGGCAGCCAGAGTGATTCCTGCGTAGCGTGTGTAGTGGTGCCAACAGCAACGTCAGCAGCAAGCAAGGCTCAGGAGTGCCAGCTCAAAGGGAGAAGCAGCTTCTGGTCTCTGGGTCATACGTCCTTTTCTCCTTGTATTCCTCCAGGAGCGGTAACAAAGGCCAGATCTCTGGGTTATACCACTCTCTGCCTTTTGTGCCTTCAATCCCACTCATACTTTTGCACCAATTCCCTGCTTAATCCCTCTCTGCTAGAAATGCTTCATGACTGAACGATACAAATGCCAATTCCCATATAGTTATTATCAGGATCAAATGAGATATTATATAGCAAGCATTTTGCTTAGTACTTGGAACATGGTCAATACCAAACACATACCAACCATTACTCCATTATTCTATCTAATCACCCTTGGTCCTGGATCTAGCCTCCCTTCTCAATCCTACCAGGTAAACATAATGTAGACCTCTCTCCTCTTAGCCATCAAAGGATTTCAGTGAAACTGGGCCTGGTTTGAGAAAGCTGGGGGACAAGACTCTGGGAAACTGCCAGAAGCAGAAGGATGAAACAAGGAAGGACCAGCAAGTGAGTATGAACAACCGCATAGGAGAGAGAAAGGCTCTGCTTCCAAATCCACAGTGTGTATAAAAAGAGTATCGATGGTTATGTGACATCATGACCTGAACTTCTTAAAATTATAAAAGCCACTTATACAGTACCAATTACGTGGGTGCCCACAGTAAAACACAGTCCTATAATATAGGAGTGAAACGAATTTCACTGGTAAGTCATTTCTAGGTCTTCCTCCCTGTACCTGTCTCATTGCCCAGACTGCTTTGTAGAGTCCAAAACTTCTGGATAAGGTGTTATTTTAACAAAATTTAGGCATACATACACAAATAGAATCCCCACAAACATTCTGACCTGTTAGTTGAAATGCAACAGGATTGATTTTCTCTGTGCTTTGAAAGGGGAATTGCTTGGACTTACGAACAGTATCAGTCTGGAGGACACAGCACTCAGACTCCACTAAGAAGGCTTATCTTTAAATGTGCTTTTGTCTTCCCAGGAAGAAACATCTAATACCTTTCATATATTAATATATGTTAATTATACTGTATATTATAATACACATTTTTAAATATACATCACGTGCACATTTTTTAACTTAGTCTTAATTAAAATACAGAAAGCAAGTTCCCATCAATACTTCATGAAATTATTCTCTAAAACTTTGGCTATTTAAGATAAATGCTTATTTTATGCCAAAAAGTATAAGCTTCCTTGGCCGGGCGTGGTGGCTCACACCTGTAATCCTAGCACTCTAGGAGGCCGAGGCGGGAGAATTGTTTGAGCTCAGGAGTTCAAGACCAGCCTAAGCAAGATCGAGACACCGTCTCTACTAAAAATAGAAAGAAATTAGCTGGACAACTAAAAATATATAGAAAAAAATTAGCCAGGGATGGTGGCGCATGCCTGTAGTCCCAGCTGCTCGGGAGGCTGAGGCAGAAGGATTGCTTAAGCCCAGGAGTTTGAGGTTGCTGTGAGCTAGGCTGACGCCACGGCACTCTAGCCCAGGCAACAGAGTGAGACTCTGTCTCAAAAAAAAAAAAAAAAAAAGAAAGAGTAAGCATCCCGTTATCTTGGGAAGACAAATAGTAATGACATTATGAGAATTATCTGTTATAAAAACATCCCCAGGACCCAAACCTTCCACTGAAAGCTACAAAGCAGGGGGCTGTGTTCAGCTCACCTTCTCCTCATTGGCTGTACAGAGTCATTGTCACTGCCACAGGACGGGTTTCGGCGACGCGTGTAGGGGAACTTCGGTGATTTAGTGCGGTCATTGGGAGAGTTGTAGAGTCCACTGCAGTGAAAGAGGGACAGTCAACAAGAGCCCACAGGGGCCTGGAGGAGCAAACACCCCAACCCAGCGCTAGACACTCGCTCAGAACTGCACAGCTGGAACTTTCAGGGGCTCATGCAACACAGGCATATGGTTCTCTTCGCTGACAAGATTTCTTGAAAGAAAAGAGAGGTAAGATCTGATAAAATCAAATGATAAAAGTCATTATGTTGCAGGAATGGATTTGCCTCACTAGCCTTCAATAGTAAGAAATGAACACGCACCATGAAAACAATCACAATTCACATTTATGATGAACCTACCGCTTACTAACCATTGACTGAGCTAAAGGCTTTATATTCATTATCTCACTTAATCTTCATATCAGCCTTCAGCATTAAGGTGCAATTATGACAGCCATTTAACAGAAAAAATGGAAATACAGAATATTTAATAAAGTGGCCCAAGTAAAGGGTGTAGGAAGCGGCAGAGCTAGAATTTGGACCCCTAGGTAGTCGTATTTGGAACCACAATAATACTAGTAAGTTATAACGCAGGTCTGCCAATGGTTTAGCCATTGTAAACAGAAAGAAGCTAAAGATCTCCATATTTTTATGGTCTTCTACCATCCCTATTCATCAGCTATCATTTTCACCTAAAGTTTTTACGAGAACTGTGAAATGGGGGAATTATCATTAATAAGTCATTTAGAGTTTTCAGCAATATATTATCTTACTGTAAACTATTATAATGACCTTTCAGGTAATTTCTTAATATTCATTAGGTTTCCCTTTTGTCTTTGCAGGAAAAAGTTTCACATTAAGGAACAGACTGTTGATTTCCACTTCAGAAATCCCCACCCCCATCCCCACCCCCACCCGTCACGCTGATTCAGACCCCGGCCACCGTGTCCACCGCTAGCTGTGACCCGCCACACGGCAGCGGGACTCCTTTATTCAATGACCTGCAACTGCTGACCCCTCTTCTACTGTCCTCCTTTATACAAACAATGATTCCCTTTACCTCTGGGGGCCATTTTCTTCCCACGGTACATGAGATTTGCTTCTTTGGGTATCAGGGCTGTTTTCATTCTTTGCTTTCTTAAAGCTTTAATTTAAAAAAAAAAAGTATGGAAAATAAATCAACTAGAAAATGAAAGTAAACTCACATACTTATTTCTCAAGGAAAACTACTTGACAAGTCTTACAATGTGTTTATTTGTTTATTTATACTTGTGACTCCAAAAAGAACATGAGGTGGCTGCCTAGAAAATATGTCTCCAACAAGCACCTTTGGGTCCTCCCCCCTTCTTTCTAGTTTTACTGCTTTAGGGCAACAGAAGCCAGATTCATCTACTGTTAAGAAACGTCAAAGAGGGTCCACCTATAGGATACGAAGCAAGGGCAGCCATTGAGCCAAGAAAAGCAGCAAGCTGAGAAGGAAGCCCGCCTCCCTCTCTGCAGCAGGGGGTAGAGGCCCCCCGGCTCTGAATCCGTGCAGGTCAGCCAGCTTGGAGCTCAGGCTACCCAAAATGACCTTCCCCCAGCTTCCGCCATATCTCAGTTCATCCTTCCAAATCGGAATGACTTTCCAATGCTATTTCCTGACCTAGTATCATCTTTCTGCCCTAAGAAGGTAAATATAACTGAGTTGTTATTCAATCCCAACAAATTGTTTTAGAAACACATGGGGAGACACAGAGGAAGGGACTCATCAGAAGCCTTCAGTCCGCAGCGGGGGAGGAGATGTGTCACCTCTCACTTCCTCCGGAGTCTTAGCTTCAGATAAAGATAGAACAGTTAGTGCCCCGTCCACTTTAAACCCTGGCTGTCTAAGGCATCCTCCATATAATTGTGTTAGAATATGATCATAGCAGGATTCTGTTCTAAACAGCCAACAAAGAGGGGAGAGGAAAAATGACAAGGTCAGAAAAAGAAAATAAATTTGCAACCCAGCATACTATATCTATGTAGGAATTAATACAAACCTATAAAATTATATATATGACAAAGGCATGTAACTTATAGTATTAGTATAGTACGTAGGTTTTATAGATGAAAAACATATTATTTTTATAAAGGTTAAAAATTTCTGAAGATCCGACTCCCAAGGTAAAAGCTTACCTTTTGAAATCAGGAAAAATAATAAATATGGTAGGTATCTAATACGACAGTAGAAAGTGTATGTGTTTAATAAATCAGAAAGAAGAAGAAGAGAAAGGGGAGATTGAGAAAAGAAACAGGGAGATGAAAGAGGAACGGAGAGAGAAGACAAAAGTTAAAAAATAATGAAACCCTGGGTGGCAAGTTAATTGCATTCACTCCCTGTCTCTCTTCTGAAGCTTGAGTGGGAAAATTTGGCAGCCCTTCAAGTAACATTACTATTGGCAGGAATGTGGTTGCAAAAGACATGAAACTCCTCATGAACATTCTATTAATAAAAAGGGTTTGGGATCTGAATTCCATGTACGATTACTGCCCTTACATTGGATATACCACAAGCATACTCTGTACATACAGATGAAGCTGACTTTATTTATTCACAGCTATGAGGCCAACTAGGAGAAAACACAGGAAACTAAAGTGTATGCAAAGGTAAAGAACTTCTCATTCCCAAAGGATAATCTGTAAATGTTTTTGAACTAAACAAAATACAGGCAAAACCCTGGGTAAAATATTGCAACTCTAAGAATCTTCAGATCTTAAAATTATCTTGCTGAGAAATTATACACAATATTCCTCAAAGTATCCACAGTCCAGCTGAATGAAGACACCATTATTTACTAATAAAAGATGGAGTTGATGATCTAAGAAGTCTTTGCAGGTCACATATCTGATTGCTTGGACTTCAGAATGTATGGGGGCCACCTCTACAGAGAAAGTGAGCTCATGAAAGCTGCTCATTGTATGTCTGTGCCATTCCACGAACATAATTGGAGATAGGAAAAAATGACTCTGCAACAGTGTCTTAACAGAGAACAAGGCTGAGCTTTCAGGGAAACAATCCATGTAACGTATTAAAAGGTTTTTCCACTGGGAAATGCCACTGGGGATACTGACGCAGAGGACCATGACAAGTCTTCATACATATGCAATCCCTGGCTTCTGAGGCTCTGACGCCTCTAAATACTATAAACCCTCTTTCCAGGGCCACAGTTCAGTGCACCACTGTAATGAACACAGTACATTAAACATGAATGTCATCTACTTTATTTCACAAGTCCCCCTGAGTTAGTCCATTATATCATGCCATTTTAAGAATCACATGGAACTTCCACTTTGCTGCTGAGAATGCAGACCACAGACGATCTCTGGGAGTTCACCTTGCTGTAACAAAAAGGGCGTTTTCTTCAATGGACAGAGGCAGGTCCTGATGTTTTATATTTCACTGCCATTTTAAAGTATTAATATTCTTTGGCCCAGAGATTATTTATGGGAACTCATGGATCAAAAATATTATCAAAGTGAAAAGATTTTTAACCTTGTCAACAGGAAAAATCATTCTTATGACAGCATATAGTCATATATTTCTTCAGTTAACTGCACTGACCTTTTTACTGGTGAAGGTGCAATAATTTTAGTTGTTCCTTCATTTTCTCCATTTTCCATGTTTGCGGTTATCCTATTTATGCTGTTTGATCCTAGTAGCAGAGGGGGAAGGAAAGATAGAAGGGAGAAAGGAGACAGCAATAAGGAAAACACAAAGCAGAAGACTTATTTTAAAATGCAATTTTAGGGATATCATGGCATATTTGATAAATTGTAACCCCAAATAAATAATGAATCATCCAATATATCTCAGGTACTATTTTCTGACAGGTACTAAACCCTCAATATAACAATGTCCTGGTGGTCTAGGCTATGACCTTTTCAGACTTTTAAGAGTTAACTAAGTCTCACATCATGGACATTCTTTAGACTGTTAAAATAGGATTCTAAGATATTTAGTATCACACACTGAAATATAAAACATAATAATCAGTTCTCGATAACTATGCTGTGAAGAAGTTTCTCAGCATGTCATGACAGCCCCTATTTAAAATCAAACCAAAAATATATATTCCAAACCTAACTCATAATGCAAATGTCAAAAAAGAGTAATACTGATGTGATCTATATCACTCATATACAAAAAGTTTTGAAACATGTTTCTTATGCAAATATTCCCAAAAAATATAAAACTGAATTTTTAAAAGCTGTTTTGCATGCATGCTAGATGGACCAGCAGAGGGAGCCCACGGCAGACACAATGTTGGAAGTCATGATCAAGATAAGTGAAGTGCCCAGGCCCCTCCAGGTCTGGATTCCATTCTCAGGCCAGAGGCTGCTGATAAGCCTGCAAGAGTGAGATGCCTGGGCACAGGTGATAGGGTCTACTCTTCTCTTCTCCAGCAACACACTCCTCTGGGAGGAGGCAGTTTTGATGAGCAGGAGAAATCAGTCAGCCCCGATGCCCGCAGCCTCGTTCCATTAAATCTACATGCTATGCAGGTGTGTCTTCCTCAGAGCTGCTCTTGCAGGGGTATGTCCACAGGTAGAGTCATTGACTCCAAAGCACAATGACCACTAACTGCTGAGAGTTTGAGTCATGTAGATGAGTCTATAATACTAGTAAGTGCTAATATTCATTGAGTACTTACTTACTATGCATCAGGTGCTGTTCCAAGCACTTCACATCTATTTACTTAGGTAATCTTCAAAATAATCCCATGATAGATCATATTATCCCATTTTTAAAGATTAAAAAAATGAGCTTTCCCAAGGTCCCATAGCTCGTGAGTGGTGGGGCGAGCTTTGAAACCAAGCAGCCTAGCTCCAGAGACGTAGCTCTAAATCACACAATACTTCCCCGTCTGTGGCCTACTACAAACAGTTCAAAAGTCAGTCTACATTAAAGATCAACTGGGAGAGAGAGATTCTTTGGAGCAGCAGACTCCAAGCTTTTTGGCACCAGGGACCAGTTTCATGGAAGACAATTTTTCCACAAACTGGGGGTAGGGGTATGGTTTCAGGATGAATCAAGCACATTGCATTTATTGTGCAGTCAAACCTTTCTGCTAATTAATCTGTATTTGCAGCCACTCCCCAGCACTAGCATCACCGCCTCAGCTCCACCTCAGATCATCAGGCATTAGATTCTCATAAGGAGCATGCAACCTAGATCCCTCCCATGCACAGTTTACAGTAGGGTTTGTGCTCCTATAAGAATCTAATGCCGGGGCTGATCTGACAGGAGGCAGAGCTTATGCGACGATGTGAGTGATGGGGAGTGGCTGTAAATACAGACGAAGCTTCGCTGGCTTGTCTGCCACTCACTTCCCACTGTGTGGCCCAGTTCCTAACAGGCCACGGACGTGGCCCAGGAGTTGGGGACTGCAGCTTTAGAGGACAAGTGGAAGGGATGTCCAATGAGGAGAAGACCCAATAGCCAACTAAGAGAAGAATACTTTCTCTCCAGGGCAACCAAGACTGAAAGACAAGAGGAACATTTGAGCACCTCTAAAGCTGGCAGTTTTCCTCCAGAGCTATGTGGAGGTATGTTTGGCTACCCATCAGGAAAGATAAACATGAATAAACACACTTTGGAGAAAACAGAGTGGTTTCAAATAAGAGTTTCAAAAACCATTGCTCTAAGGAATTTGACGTGGATTCAATATCTGAATTTTGTTCCTATTTTGGAATCCTGAAAGGTAAAGGTAAGCCGGAAGCTGTATGTGACACTAAAGGTAAGCTCACGTTGGAGCCACTACCAATAATTGAACAACATCCTTAATCCAAGCATGAGAAAACAGTAACATTGGGGTAAATTTCACCAGGTGTGACAAACAGGACACAACCAGTTTCCTTGAATGACTCCATGGGCTATCAAACATCAGCAGTGGCCGGTCACTGTCTAAGTCTCTTTTGCCATAAACACATGACCAAAAGTCACAAGGGCAAATTCTCAATTCTGCAGGCACAGATTTGGGATGAAGCTGCTTCTCACATATGGAACTCTAGGTGATATGGCCCTGGGGCAGTGGCAGGAGGGACTAACTCATGTGTACCCACAGACAGTAGCTGTGCCCTAACATTAACATTTTTAATTGTTCCTAATAAACTTTATTTAAATGTAGTATCGTTCTCAGCAGGCATTACTAATTTATAATATAAATGAAAGGGACTTTCATGTACTAGGGCTGTTTGCACAGGCTGGGGGAGAGGGACTCAGCAGAGGGACCAATACCCAGTGCCAATAACACGAAAGGTGATCATCACGTTAACCAAAGTCCTCGGTAATAGATTAAGAATAAACCTAGGTTTGCTCCAATCCTCATCTCCTTAGACTGACTAGTCTTTTCGCAGTTTTGCAACCACTCATTTTGCAGAAAGTGAGGTTGCTTAATCCTTTTTACCTAGTTTCCATCTAAATCTTCCAAAAATTAGTAGGTAGACAAAGTAACCGAAGAATATTTTAAAATAGAAAAATTATAAACTATGTTTATCTGTTTTCTTAATGAAAGCAACATTTAGTTATCTACAATATCCAAATCATAATTTTTAAGATAAAACACTAGTTGGATGGTTTTCCAAAAGAATTTAAGGAAAAAAAATCATGTGAGTGCTCTCTCTCACAAACATTCACAACCAGTATAGCCAGACTTCTTCAAAATAAATTGTTCAACTCTCAGGATTAATTTACTACCAGTCATATAACTCTCATACATGCAAGGTAAATGAGATAAGGTATAGTCAGTAATACAATCGAAATCATGGTTATTTTATGTTCAAAATGCGGAACTGCTGTTTACCGTCTATATTATAGTCTGTTGATATGTATTAAATATCTCTTTATATGGACTACACTACTTTATAATTAATGTGAGCTGGACAAGCCTGGGTCTTAAAATTTTATTAGGAAAACAAAACTACCTGGGAAAAAAACACTTAAAAGCATTAACTTTCTAGGAGCACTTCTGAAGTATCCATTCATATAATATTCATATGCTAACCCTAAAAAAGCCCTAATTAGGCAATATTTATTAGCATTCTTCATGCTTTTAAATATGTGCTTAAAAATAACTAAAATACAGGCCAGGCATGGTGGCTCACGCCTGTAATCCTAGCACTCTGGGAGGCCAAGGTGGGAGGATCGCTCGAGGTCAGGAGTTTGAGACCAGCCTGAGCAAGAGCGAGACCCCATCTCTACTAAAAAATAGAAAGAAATGATCTGGGCAGCTAAAAATATATATATACAAAAAAATTAGCCGGGCATGGTGGCACATGCCTGTATTCCCAGCTACTTGGGAGGCTGAGGCAGAAGGATTGCTTGAGCCCAGGAGTCTGAGGTTGCTGTGAGCTAGGCTGATGCCATGGCACTCACTCTAGCCCGGGCAACAGAGTGACATTCTGGCACTCTAGCCGGGGCAACAGAGTGAGACTCTGTCTCCAAAAAAAAATTAATTAATTAATTAAATAAATAAAATACTTAAAATAATTAAAAATAATATTTTCAGAATACTATATTTTAATCATCTTACTAATTAGTTCAAGTTAGTGAAACTTTACCACACCATCATTTGAGAAGAAAACAAATCAATTCAGTAAAGCTAGGCTATGTGTCGGTTATTGAAATTTGCAAAGGTAAGAAATTTAGGTTACGCCTTACTTATGTTTGCTGACTTTCCATTTTGCTGACATGCACTATTGTTTTCCTTCTCTAAACTTTTCCTCCCCTCATCGTGTCACATTCCAGAATCTTCCCTCCTACATTTGCTCATACTCCTGGGCTACAGAGAAGAGTGATCTGACAAACCCGTCATAATAAAAGGCTTATGTCTTCATGTACCTTGTGCCACACATAAGTCCCATTTTGAGGAGGAGAAAAAGGAAAGGCCAAATATTAACTAATAAAATTAACCAATAAAAAGGAATTTCAGGTACAACTCCAGAAGATATTGTGAAGTTGGAGAATCCTTCCCCACCACTTCTTTTTCATTGTAAATTATAACACACATACAAAGAGTATAACACACATATAAAAACAAATAATTATAAAGTAAACTGCTATTTAACCACCACCAACATCAAAAATTAAAACACTGAAGGCAGTTTTCCTACACTTTACAAAGCAACCCATTCAGGGCAATTCTTTCTCTTTTAGATAAAGCTAACAGTTGCTTTCTGCCTAAAATATCTGGAAACATGGATTGTTATGTATACATTTCATAAAATATTTATGATATATACAAAATTATTCATTTAACAATTAAAGATTTAGGAAGGCCTCAAATTCCTAAAAAAATGAAGGACACATTCCCTGTGCCCTCTCTCATGACTTCTAGCATAGTTTTTTGCCCATGGTAGGTACTCAGTGAACGTCTATTATTGGAAAGGATGTATCTGTTTCTACCATTTTTTTCCACTGGAGAAGAAAACTCAGATAATTATGTTATGTTTAATAACTATCAACACTGGGACACAAGACAACTGGATGTGGTGGTAGGTGAGATCAGCTCAGGAGGACATGCAGCCACATGCCCTGCAGGACTGGGCTACTCCTTAGAGCTCTAAAAGCAGCCTTCTGCTATGCAGCGGTCTCCAACCTTTTTGGCACCAGGGACCGGTTTCATGGAAGCCAGTTTTTCCATGAAAGTCGGGGGTGGGAGGGAAAACGGAGCTCAGGCAGTGACGGGTGGCCCTGCTTTCCTAACAGGCCATGGACCAGTACCGGGCCTGCTGGGGACCGAAGTGCTATGTAGCACGCTGCTCTTTTAAATCATAGCCACGGATCACCTATAACAAAGATCAGTTACTGATATATGGTTATGAAGGTTTCTAAGTAAATCTGTATTTTAATTTAGATAAAATATTAACTCTAGCAAGACCACTTAGAATTAATCAAGAATATCTAATTTATTTTACATATTATTCACATAAAAAAAAGACAAAGCTTTATTTCAAGAGGTTGGTCATATTTGGAAGAGCAAGTTAATCAGGGGACTGCTATCATTTATTAACGAGCCAAATCTAGCCCATGGCCTGTGATATTTGTTTCTGGGCTGGTAGACACTGTAGCTTAGTATAAGCCCACACAATTCCCTGTAGTTTATACCCTACTGAAATGCCAGTGTCCAAAGCTGCAGAGTCTTGTTTGTGCATTTTTAACACACACTATGCAAATACTCCCAGCCTATGTGCATGGGACCACTGCCAGGCGTCTGTGTGGTTAGACTCTCTTCACATTTGAGTGCCCTCATTTTAAGTAACCCAGTTCAGTTCAGGAAGAGTGGCTGTCAGAAACAGAATCAACTTTCCCAGGATCTATTTAGCTACTTGATTTGGAGGCAATTCTTAAAAGTCACCCTTGTCAAGATTTGGTGATGAACATACATGTATTTTCAATTACAAAAATGCTTTTCATTTAAATACCATTATAAGTCTTACAAAATTCATAACTCAATTTGACACCTGTTAATCTAAATCAAATCTTTGTTACTTAAATTTTGTCATCGTTTAAATTTACAGAATGGGTGTAGAGGGTGAATGGGTGACATTAAAAAAAACAAAACTTTGACAAGTGAGAATACCTTATTCTGCTACATGAGAAAACAGACATAGCTAATGAAGCAAGACTGTGATATAGATGATTTCTTTGAAAAACTCTCAAATATAAATTTGTAAACTTTTAGGTTAATTTTTATTCTACTTAACATGTTTTATTTTCTTCCCTAAACTTAAAAAAAAAACATTCTAAGACAAATAATCACTACAGATTATAACTATTTTCAACATACTAGGTTTCAGTAAAGAAAATCTGATTTATATGATCTAACCCAGTACAACTTAGCAAAAGAAATACAATATTCATGAATTAAGAATGAGCTAATAATTGACAATATATTTTAGCTCTATTTCTCTCACTGACAATTCAAAGTCACTTTGCCTTAGTTTCACCAACTTTATACTGGGTGGCATGGAAAAACTGGTAGGTAGTATAGCAAATTAGCAAAATAAAACATTTTCTACACCACAAGTTATGGTCAAATAGCAAAATGACCAAGAAACCCTTATATATTTTTTTCCTATCATCAAGAAAAATTTTATATTTGAACATACACTCATTAAATAATAGAAAGTAAAACTAAATTTCAAGACATACAATACAGAAAATAAAGGTGTTTTTACACCCAATGGTTAATAAAAGTTCAAAGGCCTGACATCTGTCTGTTCATCCCAAAGAGGCAGCCAGATCCTTGCTGTTCTCAAGCATTTTTGCCTTCAAAAGTCACAAGAGTGGTATTTATGCAATTACCTCTTTACCACAAATATACAGACTTCTAAGACACTGATTTTGCTCCATGTCAACTGCAAGATCAAACAAGGCATTCTGCTAAAAAGCTGGAGGGTAGAGTATAAAAAATGGGTGTGGATGAGAAAGATGCTAGGAAAGTATGTCTATGCATGAAAGATCCCTCCTGAGTTGGTCTGCTTCCAATTTCCTCTTCCCGACCCAGCACTCTCCTGGATCCCTCTGCTTCTGTCATTACCAAAATGATAATTTGGGGGTGTGAGTTGGGTGCACTGCCCCTGCCCCAGGGCTGCACAGGCACACACTGAGTGAGAAACCATCACAGACGCCCTTCCTTTTGGGTCAGAATGCCAAGTTCAAAAACAATAAAGCATTTGCGAGCCTAGGAAGGCATATGCTCACTCCCACAGACCCACAGAGGAGTGGGATAAAAGAGTTCTCTTATTGGAAGACTCAGTAACAGCAGAGGTTGCTCATCTTTCCTTCAAGCCCTCTTGGGTCCAATGACAACACCTATCTGTGAGTGGTCAGCTGGAACCAAGAGGTGTCACAAGTCGCCGGGATGCCAAGTTTTTCTTACTGTGGTAGAGGAGCTTGAGGGAAGAGAGTTGAGTCACCACTCACATTCTATCCTGGTGGGGCTCCTGGTTCTGCCTCCCCCAACCCCTCTGCAGGGCTGTACGATTTAGAGTGACATACACCAAACCTTCTCTAGTCACTTCTCAAATACCACGGTTACGCTCAGTTGGTCTAGGGAAGGTGGACAGTTCAACACCTAACCTAAAGTTGGTTCTGCTTCAGAGGACAGTGCTAGAACACTACTTTAGAAGTTTTTATCTGATACAACTGTATTAGTATATAAAGTAAATACAAGCATAAAGGACATATAACTGTACATAAAGATTGCTTTTAAAGGGCTTATTTAGCTAAGGCAAGATCAGGGGAGTTTTTGTCTGCTCCCATGTTTGAGCTCATATCTAGGAGCCCTTAACTCTGTGGTCTTTAAAACATTTTTACCCAAGTACTCACTAACAGAATTTTGAATAGCTAAGTACCTCAGTGCACATTTCTAAGAGGATACCTACCATTTTTCATCCAAAGTTTAAATAGTACAAAAGGACGTAAATTTGCAGCATAAATATTGACATTTTAAAATGCAACTGTTTCATAACTCTCTTAAATGTATCCAGTGTAATAAAACCATAGCAATTGGATGTCATCCATTTTAAAAATGTAAGAAATGAGTTGAGCAGTTAGAAATTTCATAGCATTTTCTCCTTACATTTGCATTTTGATTCCACTTCCCCTGTAAAAATGTGTCCCTAATATGTTTTATGTTTCAAAGTTTTTATCACCATACCATACTTCTGTGACACAATTAAAATTTTATTTTCCATAACCATAAAGCTCTAAGTGTTAAAAATTTCTTCTGAACTAAGTTATTACAATTAATAGTAGCATATTATTAGTATACCATACTAACATTGATAAATTATCAAACATAAAAGGTAAATTTTTATTGGAAAACAATTCTTAATGAGGCAAATAGGGTGGTTTTATTTCCCTAACAATTACATGTATCATATCCATTCGAGAATATTATTCTGTTATGATGAAACAGTTTAGCAACAATCTTATTCCTATTTTTATTGTGATAGATTTCCAATGCTGAGAAATCTTGTTCACATAAGGTGTACATAAAGTATAGTTATGAGGACATCACCAATGTCCCAAGAACTTCTAGGAGTTACATGTCTAGTAGTGATACATTATCCAAAATTATTTTTAATGTTCTATCAGGTGACAAATCCACTAGGTCCTCCTTCGATTTTTTTGCAAGCCAAAATGAGAAAATAACTTAGAAAAGGATATGTCACTTTAATTAGAGTCCCAACACCAAGCCAGAAGGTTTAACATTTAGGGACAAAGCAGTATAATAGATTCCAGATGGAGGAAAGGGTTTTCTTTTGTAAAATGGGAGAAGGTCCATTGCAAAAGGGCTGGCTGAAGAGAACAACCAGTATGACTAGTACCACGGGCAGATTCTTTTTAGGAAAGAGAATCTGGAAACTGATTCAATCGTAACTGTCTACACCCCCATGTCCCTTGGAAAGCCTATATGTAGGCTTTCCTCCATACCTGACTGGGTTCAGGACAGAATATCCCCAATTATGGCACGTTGGCATTTGAGAAAACAACAGAAGGCCACTCTCACCTCCCAACCTGTGCCATTCTCCCCTGAAACAGGTCATAAAAACCTAGGAAGGTGACTCTGACTTTCTCCCTCCTTGCTTGCCTGAAGACCTTCATGTGACAGGTATCCTGCACCACCCAGAGGGAGAGGATATCATACAGGGACGCCAAGAAGAATCCGAACACCCTTGCTCAGTTCCCCCCAGTTTATTACCATCAGATAAAATCCTTTTGGCCTCTAATCATAATTCTGCATGACTGTTCATAAAAACACAGATTTCCACATTATTTTTGTCTTCATTTCTGAAGGCTCCAGTGCCATGCAAAATTTATCTTAAACAAATTTGTATGCTTTTCTCTTAATCTAGTTTTTGTTATTGGGGCCTCAGCCATAAACCTAGCAATGGGTGAGGAAAAGGTACTACTTTTTCTCCCCTACACACCCCACCCCAGGAGTTGCACACCTTAGTTTGAAAGCTACTGCCCTGATCTTTAAAACCTACTTTCTTCACAATAACACCGCGGGTTGCCTTTTAGCAAATCGTCCTTCCGAACTCTTACAACCCTTTCAGTGCTCCACTCTTTGACACTTGGCAAGTCCTGCCTGCATCTAAGTTTGTCTTTTACTTCTCTAGTCTTTACTTCCTGCTTAAGCGTACAAGGTGGAAAGTCATACAAACCTAGATTTATTTCTTAGCTCTACCAACTTATCCATTGTAAACTGATCTTGTGATCTTGGACAAGTTTTCATACTCCTTTGTGCCTCAGTTTTCTCATTTGTGAAGTGAGGATACCACCACTATTTATAAAGTGCACAGGAGGATTAGACAATTCATAGAAAGTCCTTAGCACAGTGCTTGGCATGTAGTAAGTGCTAAATAACTAACTGTTGCATTATTTTTATAGGACTAAGTTCCTATAGAGTAGGGGCCAAGTTTTATTCAATCGTCTGTTATCCATGGAATAGAATCTTATGTCAAAGAGGCGCCCAATAAATTCTTGTTGAATAAGAAGGAAAAGGAAAAAAAGTATCATTAGTGGTAACTCACAAAAGCTACGAATTTAACTCAAATATATAATAGGCCTTTAGTTTTGCCTGCTTTTCTAATTTTGGTAGCTATGCTTGGAATGCTAAACACTCTCAAGAAGAGTGGACACGTTAACTTTTTAAAGAAAATCTAACCAGACTTGCCATATATTAATAAATCTTTTACAGAACGAAAATAAGCATCAGTTTCAAGGCAGAATGGAAAAGGGTATCAACAAAGGCAAACAGTCTTGAGCAAACACGTGCCTGACTACGTGATCTACCTAATGCTCTTTGCAATTAACACTGCTACTGCTTTCCCTCCTCTGTGCTAAGTAAGATGTCCCAAAAACTTAAACCTTTTCTTTAAAAAATGGGTTGAAGTAAAAGCAGGCTGACTTGCTCTTCTATAAATGAGCAGAACGTGCTGTCTTCTCAAGAATATCTGCTGAAACAAGTTAGACCCCAAATAAAGAAATCACACAGGGGAAAAAAACAGAACATGTGTATTTTCAAATCATTCTAGACCTTTCTTGTTGTCATCTTTTCTATTTTCCATTTACTTTCCAAGCATGTACCCTAGTATTCCAAAGACCTGGGTTCAAATCCTGACTCTGCTCTTACAGCCCACGTAACCTTGAACAAGTACTTAACGTTTTTGAGCCTCAGTTTCCTCATAGGTAAGATGAGAACCCCACCCACATTCCTCATACAGATACTGAAAAGATTGTATCCAGCGACATTATCCACTGTTTTGGTGCAAGGAAATCAGCTCAAATTAGAAAGGAATTCATGGTAAAGACTGCAGGATTTCACAGGCTGGAATTCACGGCTACTAAGTCTCCCTCTCTTCTCAAAACTGCGTGGTCCCTAAGTGTTTCTCACAGTGAGTCAACTCCATTCTTCTTTCTCTGCAAACACGCTTCTCTGCTCTGCTCAGGGTTGACCTGGTCCCTAGGCTGTAAAGCAGCCCCCCAAAAGGCTTGGCCACCCTCAGCTAAGTGACTCATCCTCCGGGTTCCAATTCACCCTCTCTAGAGAAGGACTCTGATCAGGCAGTTTCCTCAGGGGGCCAAGGCCACTGTTACAAAGGGCTGTCCCCCCACCCCTTCCACACATTGCATGTACAAAATGCCAAGCGGGGCACCTCCTCCTCAGTGAAAGTACTTCCTTTCTCTTTTACTTCACCTCCTCCGCTTATGCCTGCTGAAATAGCCTTTGACTCCAGGAACCGCAAACATTTTTCATACTGATACCAGTATGTAAAGCAAGCAGAGCGATTAAAAAAAAAAAATCAACCCCAGAGTTCTCAAAGTCTGAAGAAAATGCTGGCATAGAAACCCCCACAGTGAATCTTGAATCTGATAGAAAAACAAAGGTGTGGGATCCTCAGTGACCATCTGCTCAGGAATACCTGTGCCCCAGGCAGAATCTCCCACGGCTGACAGACACTCTCTCCAACTCCGCCTAGGAAGAAGAAAGACTGGTAACAGGGCAATTTGCCTAACTGCTTAGTAAAATCAAGAACTGCAACAACTGCCAAGGAGGAGCAATCCCCACTGCTGACTTCCAAAACAGCAAGCAGGTTCCAGAAAGGACTAATCAAAGGTTACGGTCAGAACCTTTGAACCTAGTCAAAGACAGAGACAGAGCTATGCAAAACCTTTCTAAAAAGGAATGTGTCTTTTAATTTTTACCTAGCAAGACAGTACTAATTTTTAACTAGGAGTTAACCAAAGAGGTAAAATCTCAACTTCATCTGGTCAATTTGTACTAACACACTAATTTTAAAACCGTACTAAAGCCAAGGTTCTTACGATTAATTTGATTCAATGTGCCAATAAGTTTTATTTGAACTTTAAGATGTTTTAAAGAATCAGATAACAGGTTTTCCAAATACAAAAATTACTATATATTTCCAAGACAAAAATATATTTTGGAATCTGGTAAGGTGTTTTTCACAAGTCTGTGAGACTTCCAAGTGGTAAAAACCATACTTAAAAAAAAAGCTTTCTACAATTTCTTTGTATCTGTTTTCATATTTGGGCTTTCCAACTCTGTGACAGGTAAGGCAGGACAAATAAGAGAATTTTAGGAAGAGGGAGGATCTTTAAAGTTCGAGTACTCAATTCCTTCATTTTATGGATAATGGAATAAAAGCTCAGAATGTTGAGTGACGAGTTACAGGTCTCAGCCAAGTTAGACCTGGAATATAAATCTACTCAAATCTATATTCTTTTTGAAATTTTTATTCGCCCACTACCATACTGCATGCCTTCTTAATGCAAGGCTTAAAATCAGTTAAGAAGCAACCAAGCCTCCCCTCAGAGCAGAGGTTTTTACAGTCAGGGTAAAAAGAAAGTGGGATCGCAGATTTGGACCATATCTCAGTAGATTATCTAATTCTGACTTGTCACCTTGAGAAGGGAGAGCCACAATCATGTTCTCCCCAAAACAAACTCTTGTTACATTCTCTGGAAATCATCTCCATAACCACCCACATAACACCTCCTGGTCAGCCACCCTTCTCACTCACTGTGGGACCTACCATCTAGGGGTGCCCGTGCCTGGAGGGAAGGGGCATTCGAATCTAACCTAGTGACGCTCACAGGGCACGCTGGAGAAACCCCATTGCCCCAGGGCAGGTGGATCTGCCATTCACACCAGCTCTGCCAATGAGAGGTTCCCAAGAGGCAGTCCTCAAGCCAAATCTGTCCCCCAGAAATGTTTAATTTAGCACAGATTTTTTTAAATGAAATTTAAATAATTTCAATATTTTAAATTCTGCAAAGTTCACATAAATATCCAGATTTCATGCTTCTCTTGAAGCACTGGAAGATTTGTCAACACTAGATCCACTCTACTGCACAGAAACAACTGGCTTGGCCAAGCAGTAGCTGTCTGCATGCACACTGGGCGCGCACCATCCTCACTCAGAAATCATTGTCATGATCCCTTAGGCATTGTGTTCGTGACCCCTTCTACAGAGCCAGAATGGGAATGCCAAAATGTCATCCTATCTTCCTTTTCAATGGTCCAAGGATTATGCTACAGCTGTTTATTTCTGCATTCAGTAGGATATTTTTAAGAACTTAAAATGCTGCATCCAATAATCACATCCTTGTTTATTGTACGTGGCTTCACCCATTCCTTTCCTTAGAGCTGACTATAGATTATATGCAAATATTGTTTTTATTGCCCATTTATTACAGAAACTCTTTTCTGACAAGAACCCACCTGCATGAGTTGCCAAGAGTTTGTCAGAGAAAGGGCTGTACCCACATGCACCTTTTCCTCCTGCTGTCTCCCTTCTAGCTTCACCGCAGGTTCCTGCGAGGCAGTTTGGATTTGCAGGAATGCTCTGGCTGCCTGCCCTGGCGCTGACCTCCTCTGGGTGGGGTGCAGGCTGCCGGGTGCAGGGCTCTTCACTCTGGAATGCACTTCCTCATACAGGTGCCAAGGCCTGAACTTGGCAGATTCTAAACACAATGGCTTTTTAGTTGCCAGGGCATTTATTATTCCTGATTGAGAGGTGAATAAAAGGCTTTTTTGAAACTTGCAGAGAACTGAGATGCAGGTTAAGGGGAATAGTCTAGTTTGACTGAGTAACTTAAGAAATAAAAGAATATCTTCTAAAGTAAAATGTCATATACTACAAATTAATGACACAAACTAACAAAAAGCAATCTCATTTATATCACCATCTGTTTTTTATTATATATAAAT
>CM052439.1:105472691-105494163 GCA_028533085.1 Varecia variegata | reverse complement strand
TGTCCAGGGGAGGGTCATCTCCAGGTCCCCAGATCACGTTGCACTTTGTGGAGCACAGGCTTGAAAAGTCAGGCTGAAGGCATTCAAAATCGAAGTTAAACATGCTCTCTGTGGTCTCAGTTTTTAATACAGCATTGTTTAATTCTCTTTTTAGAATAAAAATGATGGATATATACCGTTGTTTCAAATATATAATAAATAGTCATGAATCCTTAAAGATATCACGACATGTATATCAACTTTAGTTATATTTATGGTTTTCAAATTTTGAGCCATCTTACATAGTCACGAATTGAAGATTGGTTGAATAAATTATGTCACATCTATAGCAGAAAATCATACAGACATTAAAATGGTGCTGTATAAGAACATCTAAGGACAGAGAACACATCCATGATATATTATTAAATAATAAAAGCAGGCTGAAAAACATTATCATACCACTTTCATAGAAAAGATATACAAATGACTAAAAGGCTCTATTATACAGTGCTAATACTAGGAGAATGGAATTGAACAGAAAAGTTTTTCTTTCTTTCTTTTTGGTAGGAAAGGTTCTGAGGTTTCTTTTTCCCTTTTTTTTTTTTTTTTTTTAAGCAACACATTCCAAACCTGTAAGTTTTTTAAATTTTGTAGAACAAGTCATGTATTTTTTTTAACAATAAAAGCATAATACATGCCACATTTTTTAAAGATCTACCAAATGCTGGGAGGTTGTCCTCAGTGAAGCCTGGGCTGGGCCTTAGCCACCTGGCCCATTCATACCCTCAGCCTCTGTTGAAGGGAGAGTCTGGTTCTGTTTTGTTTTTGTTGAGACAGGGTCTCACTTTGTCACCTGGGCTAGAGTGCAGCAGTATCATCATAGCTCACTGCAGCCTCAAACTCCTGGACTCAAGTGATCCTCCTGCCTCAGCCTCCCAACTAGCTGGTACTACAGGCACACACCACCATGCCTGGCTAATTTTTCTATTTTGGTAGAGACGGGGTCTCGCTCTTGCTCAGCCTGGTCTCAAACTCCTGGCCTCAAGCATTCCTCACTCCTCAGCCTCCCAAAGTGCTAGGATTAGAGGCGTGAGCCACTGCACCTGGCCAGGAGTCTGTTTTAATACACTAAGCACAACAGCCATGCTGCGGGGGTCGGGGGGAGTGCTCTTTCCACATCCTCTAAGGCAGAGCAGAGTGGACAGAGAGGCTGGCCTCAGATGTGGGCTGGGATGGATGTGACTGCTCAGTACAGATTTGCTCTGTGAAAACTGCATTTGGATGGATCCGCACAAGCCAAGAGAAAGACAAAAACAAAAAACCTTGTCCCTAAATTAAACTGCTTCCACTATTTATGCTTCCAAGGACAGCAAAAAAAAAAAAAAAGTCCTAGAGAGGCAGATATTTGCAAATATTTTCATAAGAGCACAGGAGAAGAAAAGGAGCAACCTGCATATGTATGTACAAAAAACGTGTGATTCCTGCAACTCAAGTGGAATGAAATGTTGATTTGAAGCAAGAAATGCATTTGATATTCTCTGTTGGTTTCAGAATAATTTTATGATGCATGGTGTTTCAGAAACAGCATAGGATTTGAAAGTTTGCTTATTAATTATAACCACATTGTAGCTGATCCAAATGGTAATTAAGACTGCTCATATAAAGATAAACACAAAATATTAACTGAAATACTCGGCATTAGAGGACTAGAATATTTGTCCTAAGCCACCTACTTTTTATATGATCATAGGGAAGTTCTCCAGGAGGCCTTGGACTGCCTCAGTTCTCCCATCTTTCTTGCTTGTAGTTCTCAAGAATAACTGTAGAATGTTCTGGGCATACAACATCCTGAGATAGGGAGGAACTTCCCAAAACAGCCCAGGCCTTGTTCCTGTCCCTTCCAGGATAAATGTAACATCTTGAGGTAGGGAGAACCACCCAGGACAGCCTGGGCTCCATCCCTCTCCCCCTGAAATCAGGGCGTCCTTCAAAGCTTTAGCCCTGTGAGCCCCAGAGGTACATAGGCCAGGGCAGGCTGCCTGTCGGGGCCCTCAGCTGGCGTGCAAGTGCGGCTTGAGATTCCACCTGCCCCAGGCAGCTTTCTGAAGCCTTGGGGGACCAGCTTGATGGATCCCAGGCTTCTGTTGTCCTTGCTGCCTATCTGTAAGTAACATCACACGTCCATTTCATGTAACTTATTGTGCAAGAGTGTGTTCTCTCCCACTGGACTCAAACAAGTTGGAAACCAGTGCACAGTGAACTTACCCCACAGCAATCTTAGCCAAATTGCCCTTTAAATCTAAGTTTCCTCGTCAGCCAAATGTGTGTAAAGATAATAACGATATGTCAAGGTAAGCAACTGCAGCGTGAAATGTTGTATTTTTGCCACCGTGGAACCATAAGAAAGAATTTCATTTCCTCTCAGCCCACTGAGAGGAGGGAACCTAGAGTCAGAGTTGACTTTAGAAACAAGAAAGGTGACATTCTCACACCCAGGAATGGTGGAACAGACCCATACACCTTCTTCGTAGGCTTGGCGTGAAATAATGATGTCACGACGCTATGTCAATTTTCACACAATGCTCAGTTATTTATTGTTATTAAAAATTCCATTCACTGTACACAATATGGCAGAACGACCCAGGAGACCTGGGCTCCTGTCCCAGCCTCACCTCTGTATAATCGCTGGAACCACACCTTCCTCATGTGTAAAGTGGGAACATACTCTCTCCCTGTCCCACACCTCGCACGGCTATTGAGGGGCTCAAAGGAGATAACCAACGTGACAGGGCTCTGGAAAGCGTTAGGTAAGGGTGATCTCTAAGCAAGCCACACACCAAAGCCAGCAATACCACTTTACAGTAAAATTCTGTGGGCTTTGAGCATTGAACATGGAGTAAAACTGATTGGGTGGCTTTATTAAAGAAACAGTCTGCATTCAAAACAAAAACTCTGAATAACCCAAATGCCCATCAATAGTAGACGAGGATTAAATTGTCAAGCATTAGAATATTCACTTTAGTACACACTACACATAATGTTGACGGGAAAAACCAAGACGCAAAAGTATACATACCAGGATTCATTGATACAATGTTAAAAATAGGCAAAATAAACTAATCTGTTCAAGGAATGCTACATTAGTAAAATTATAATGAAAAGAAAATAATTAATACAAAGGCAGACAGGGGTTTCCTCTGACTGGGGGATGAGATGGTGAGAACATGATCAGAGGAGGCCCAAGCAGGACTTTTGAGGATGCTTCCCGTGCAAGCATGTGGGTGCACATATATGTGTATGCCCATACATATATATTCTGTACTTCATATGTGCACAATGTTTCATAGTATAAAACCAACAATAACCAGAAAACCAATTGGTTTCTGTACAAATTATGTCAACAGTATTTTTTTTTAAGACTTTGTTAGTTAAGAGTTTGTTTCAATTTCAATCTCAGATACATCAAACTAAGAAAGTACTCACTTGAGACTTATTTAAAATAAAACCTCTTAAAAAAAAAAGTCCAGCCAATAAGCAGGTCATGGTGATTCAAGCAGACTACTACTTGTCTACTTAATAATTACTGACTGTTTGAACATTTCCTAGGTCAAATTAAAATTTCTAGTATTAACAATAAAAAGACTGCATTGCATGGCTATAGTCACCACCTGAGCATAACTTATACCGCCACCCTAAAAGAAAACTGTAAGGTCACTAGATGGTTTGGGGGCACCATAACTCACCAGCTGGCTGTGTTTGTGCTATTCTCTTAGGGTAAGTCTTGCTTCGACTTCTTGCCACATTCTGATCAGGCCGGGGAAGTTGAATAGAAAGATCTCGGCTCATTTGCAAAGCTGTCCTACCACTTGAAAAAGCAACATTATGATTAGCAAAAAGCTAAAACCACACAGCCACAAAATTAAACAGCTCATTCAGAACATCTGCTAAGTATGGAGAGAAGAAAAAACACAGACTCAACTGACCATAAGCACACAGGGGTTTTTAATCAATTCTCACTGCAATATTGAAGAAGCAGTATTAAATTCTAGGAGGGCATTTTCATTAGAGAGAATATCTTTTAGAAGAAGAAACAAGAAGAAAATTTACTAAAGGAGGAGTTAGATTTATATTTAAGTAGAATGATGTGCTAGAACTAAAGGTTGCTGATAGTCTCTGAGCTCTACAACGAAATGATACAGAAATTACGTTGGGCTAAATCACGCAAGGGTAATGATTTCACATGACTGTCTCTGTGTTGCACTTATACGGCAAGCTGGTCCCCACAGGACCACTCAGTATGATCTTATTCGGAACCCTGCCATGGCACCATCAGCCATTCACCATGCCCACCTCATCTCTGCCGGATCAAGTGCCCGGAAAGATTGAAGGCAGGCCTAGAACCCCACACAAAGTGACAAAGTGCCACTTCTCCAAAGATTCCATGAAGATTCAAGAGGGCAAGCTTCCCCTGGAGCTGGACTTACCTTCTCAAGTGATCTTCCCAAGGAATCATGTAATTTTATTTGCTAGATTTCACTGAACATTCATTCATCTTACTAAAAATTTACTCTGCAATTGCTAAATTTGAGCCCTTGAATAACCCTCACTTTCATGCAGGAAAATATCATTTAGATATGGAAAAAAATGTGTTTCTATATGTCTAGTTTGATCACCACAAGTAGAGCCATCTATGGGAAGGAAAACAGCCTTTTAATGGCCCCAAATGCTATTCATATTTACAGAATGTTGGTGAATGTCTCCCCAAAAGAGATTAAATAAGACTTGTAAAATTCACCTTTTATATGCTTCTGTGAAAGCTTCTATTTCCTGGTAACAGAAAGTGATTGACAAGTATAGCCACTTACAGTGTAAGCTACCCACGTCTGGTGGCTCTGTTGTGACAGGACAGAGCTTCATTTCCATGATCACCCACTTCCCTGCACTCTCCCCATTTCTCTGCTCAATGTCACTGCCAGCAGCCCTTCAGCCTCAAAGTGAGGTAGACACAGCCGGGTTCAAATCCCAGCTTTGCCACTTACTGATTAAAGGTCCTTACTTTATTTTTGGAGGGGGCTCCAATTTCTCATCTGTATAAATGGGGATATGATACCTCCTTTGGTGGGTTGCTATGTAAATTAGACAAAGCTGCACACATGAAAGCACCTGACACAAAGGAGGTTCTCATGAGAACGTGGTCTCTCTTCCATGCTCCATGAGGTATGAAATCCCATGACAGCTCCTGAGCTTTAAGTCCTACAAGGAGAACATCGGGGTTCCTGGGGGGTATTCTCAAGTCTCTCTCTCATTTCTGGAGTGTAAATTCTATACGATTCCTTCATTAATCAAAACCAGGAGTCTCCCAAAAACTTAACAACAGGTAGAGACAAGGTTAATTTTTAAGGGACTCAGAGAAGAAGATATCAATGTATAATAAAATAGTCAAAGATTTAATTTCTATTTCAATCATTGGTCTCCGGCAATAAAACAACAACAAAAAAATTACAGTGTCAGATTTCAGCTCAGCCTTTCCTCACAAATTTAATTTTGAATCTTGATTGTCCTATATCACTAAAAAAGTCTAATTTTTTCCTTATGCAATCACTTTTTTCAAAAGGTGTAGGAATCTCTTTGGCATTTTACAAGCCCTAAAATGCAGGAGAGTAACGACTAGAACTCTGTCTTCCTCCATCACATACATGCACATGCACACCCATAAAGACACTGACACACCACTATAAACACATACACAATCATACTCACAAATACACCCAGACACCCATATTCGCATGCTGCAGCCACTTGTTAGGCTGTTCTTTATACTCCACGCTCTAAAAGACTGCAGGGTAAAGGAGGGGCTGTCTGTGTTTCTATAGCTCTGCTTTCATTCCAGGATATCTCCTGGAACATGATGCTGATACAATATGTAATAATATGATTATAATATAAAGTCTGATTGTTTGCCCTCTTTGACAGTAAACAGAGTGTCTGTAAATGACCACCCAGCAGTCAGAGACCCACGCCTGCCTAAGCTCTGGACAGTGGGATGAATTGTTAGTGCTCTCTACATACAGACAAGTAGATTTAGGATTCATTAAGACTTACTAGGCAGTTAACATCAGCCAAGAAATTAGAACAGATTTAGCAGAGCCTCCAATTCTGCAAAGGTTACCTTTAATTACTTTCTTGGAAAAAAATGATATTTAATATGCAAAATCCAATAGCTTTCTAATAACAATTCCCAGTAGCCACAATATTTGCATTTCAATAAATTTGAGAAATCAGGTATGGCTAGATTTGTGGAAGCCAACTATAGCATTATGTTAAACAGGATAATTATAATTTTAATAATATGAATGTTAAGACAGATGCCTTTTCACTAGCACCATTTCGGTGACAAGGAAATAGATTTATACATTCTCTCTGTAACCTTGGCAATGTTTTATGCCACAACTAGAAGAATAGCCCAGACACTGGCTATTAGCTGTTCTTCTCAATATAAAAGTAAATAATTTTTCCTTAAATTCATCATAATTGTATCACTGTGTATGGAAGAACCTTGGAAATCTGAAGGTAAATATTTAGTTTTGGATGGATACCTTCATATAAATACCAAGAACATCCACAGTACAATAACACTTAAGTTTTCTTTTTAGTCATCCAATGGGCAAATATCCAAGTCAATAATATGTGAAGATAAATGCACTGAATATTTGATATTAATCTCTCCTTTATTATCTTTGATCTCAAATTCAAGACCCAAAAAGTGGTTTATAAAAGAATTAAAGTCTGGCATACAGTACGACTACCTTGCAAAAGCTCGCCTTGGCTATATTTTTATGTCTCCTAAGGAAGCATTTCATTCGGTGGCATCTCCAGTGGAACTAACTGAACAGCGTTCCAACCCCTAGGTGGCATTTCTACACCCTGCCTGGGCTCTCCAAGGCCTGGGGACCTGCCCCACTGCCTGAACAACACTGTAGCTCTGTGAAGGCACAGTGGTTAGATCTGGTTCTTTGTGTCTCTGGGTATCTAATACCATGCTTCGCCTAATACCAGGCTTCCCACTGAACAGAATAAAGTGAAACAAATCAAATTATTTTTCAAAATATAGAACCCACTCTCGTTTTTAATTTTTTTTTTATTTCAAAATATATTAAGGGAGTACAAATGTTTTTGTGACATGGCTACCTTGCATAATGCTTAAGTCAGGGCTTTTAGTGTGCCGGTCACCAGAATAGTGTCCATTGTGCCCAACTGGTAAGTTTTTGTCCCTAACCTTCCCCTTCTTGGTTTCCAATGTCCTATACATCTCTTTATGCCTGTGTATACCCGCCATTTAGCTCTCACTTATTAGTGAGAAAATATGGTGCTTGTTTTCCATTCTTGAGAAACTTCATTTAGAATAACGGTCTCCAGTTCCATCCAAGTTGCTGCAAAAGACAGCACTTCCATTTTTAATGCTGGTATTAGAAAAAGACCCAAGCACTGACCTAGCTGCATGATGATCAGCCTTTTCCACAACAGGCTAACAGTGTGCTTAATGGCTAAAAACGTGAGCTCTGGAGTTAGACCACCAGGATGCAGATCTCACTCACTGCTTCCTAGCCGGATTACCTTAGGAAGGGACTTGTCCTCTCTGAGCCTTAGTTTCCTCAAATGTTAATAAGCACATTACAGAAAGACTGTGATAATTAAATGAAGCAATAAATGGAAAACATTTAACACAATATGTGACAGTAACTGCTCAATAAAATTGAGATATAATAGTTCACATCACTATATGCAGTTGCAGAAAAACATGGTTCTATGCATGATATAAAGTATACATTGTATTAAAATTGGGGATCAACTGAATGTCCTAAGAACACAGTTACTATTCAGAATGTCTACGTTGTTTCATAATCACAGAACCTAATTAGAAATAAGTGATAATTATATCAAAATGAATTTCTGAAGATAATAAGCTCTACTGCATTCTAAAAGCCCCAAACTTAACACAGCTAATGCAGACATTAAATGTAAATCTGAAAAATCATTTTTGTTAAGAAAGTTTTAATAAACTGTTATCATTACAAAAAACATTGGCACTGTCAGAAAAAAAAATTAAATCATAAACTTCATCGTGCATGTATGTGGACAAATGAATTACTGATTTACACTCACACATCGCAAGAGAACAATGGCAATTACCTGTACCGATGCTTATAACTTATGGATCCAAACTTGCTGAGTTTTCTTGACAATGAATTTGATTCATTTTCTGGCATTCTAATTAATTTTGAAAAGAAAATAAGATAAAGACTCATAAACACAGATATTTACACAATAATTTGCTCATAAAGCTATATAGAAAAAGTAATAGTGCAACAGTGTTTAACAGAGCTAGTCAAAATACTTTATTTATTCCACTGGAAATGATTAGTTAATTTAAGCTAATATTTGAAACATAACCAGACCCTAGAATTTTATATACATATAATGTCTAATACTCATACTTTTGAAGACTATTGTAGAGATCATTGCCCTAGGAAACTTTAGTGCTCAGTCAACTTACTTTCTCTGCATAAATTATCTTGGGAATTTTGTCACTATGTTGATTTACTCCCGTCCAGCTTTTCAGGACAGTTAATCATATCAGATGTGGTAACTCACACTTATTTATACATTATATTCCAATACTTCCCATTTTAGGGCACTTTCACCAGATATCGCCACCAGGAGCTACTCAGCCCAGCCCCGCCGAGCTGGAGGCAACGTCTTAGGCTCTCTGGGCCACATCCCTCCCCTAACACAAACTATATTAAGGATACTGGTCATTTTAAAAGAATAATTCTCTAACATCATGCTATTCAGAGACATTGCTCCATGCAAATCAAATAGAAATAAGGGGAAGAATTAAATCTTGTATGAATTTTAAAAATAATAATAAAGCTTAATGTATTATCTGCTAATATTTTGTTTCATCTTTACAACGTAAGAGTATGAAACAAAGAAAAAAGTGTCCCCACAATGCAGTGGTCAATTTCTCTATCCTCGTCTTACTTAACCCCCCAAGAGCACTGCATGCGGGTGCTGGTGCCGTGTTCATGAAGACATTCTCCTCCCTCCTTTCCCAGGACACAACCCACTCTCTTGGTGGCCACTTCTCAAACTCCTCAGCTGGCTGGTCCTGCCCTCTAATGTAGAGAAGGCCCCAAAGCTCAGTCCTTGGCTTTCTGCTTCACTCTTCACTTTTTCCATAGGTGACCTCATCTGGCCCCTTCTGTCTTAAGTATCTACTAAAGTTACATCATCAGTGTTGGTCTTTCCAGTCAGCCTTGTACACCCAAATGCCTTACCATATCTCCACTTAGATGGCTAACAGGCATTTCAAATTTAGTATGCCCACAGCAGAATAATTTCTACCAATACCACACGGGTGCTAGCCAAAGCTGCACTTTTTACATAAACAAAAAAAATTACCCCTGATCTTTTCTTACAGTACGAACAAACAAGATTTATCTGTATGTATGTGTTTATGTGTGTAGGTATATACACACGTGTATGTATAGAACTCCCCGTGGTGGTGTCTGTTGAAAATACCATAAAATGGGAAGTACTGCAGTATAATATATAAGAAAGAGTGAATTACCACATCTGATATGATTAACTGTCATGAAAACCTGACCGGGAGTCGATCAACACAGTGACAAAATTCCCAAGACAGTTTCCTACGTGTGTGTATATATGTTTGTATTAATACAATCCAGAGAATTAGAAGCTGAAAAAAAGCTAATAAAAGGGAAACACTTCTAAATTTCTGTTTGTAGAAAGAACAGAACTGTTATAAAAACAAATGCCATTTTCATTTGTTAGGACAATGAAAAAAACTTTCACAATAACATACCTAAAAAATGTATGATGTTCTACACTGCACTTCCAGAGATGCTTGCAAGCAGTTTTACTTCGAGCTTCAAAAAAGAATGAGGTTTCATTGCACTGAGAAAGAGAGAAAGGGAGGGAAGAAGAGAGAGGATATTAATTACTGACCATACATTTTTCAGATGACCAACCGCCACTCAAGGCAACAAAAATTCAAAGAAGCAGAGAGATTATTGTTAACACAGTAAACAAAGAATAGTTAACTATATTTGGAGGGCTGCATTAAAATCACCTTCCATTAATTAAAATTACAAAACAGAAATTCCATTTAAGTCTTAGTGCAATCACCTTTATTACCTATATCCACATCGCCATGACTGTGGATAATTTGGGCAATGGCACTGCAGTACTGAAAAATCTTCCCTCACACGTGGCCACTGATACCTAAAAAACACTGGCCATGTGGAAACCAACTCCCAATAAACAGGAAATGCTCACAAATCCATTCCTTAACTGATTACTGTCACACTCACACTGATGCCTAAAGAATTTCAGAAGGAGCAACTGCCACAACAGTATATCTGGGCAAATTAGATAACATCTCTGATTCTTAGTTTCTCTACTCCACACCAAGTTATTGGGTAAATTAAATGATATGACAGATCTAAGATGTCACATTAATATAAAATAAATTTTGATTATTTTAATCTAGTAAGTACTTGATTCTCTATATCTAATACATAAGAAACAAAGCAATATTAAAGGCAGTATAATCGGCCCTCCATATCCGTGGGTTCCATATCTGCAGATTCAAATAGAAAATATTATTCTCAAATAGAAAATATTCAGATCAAAAAAACGATAATTTTTAAAAATACACTATAACAACCATTCACAGAGCATTTACATTATATTCGGTATTATAAGTCACCTAGAGATCATTTTAAACTATACAGGAAGATGTACATAGGTTATCTGCAAATACTACATCATTTTATAAAAGAGACTTGAGCATCCTTGGATTTTGATATCTGCAGGGGTTGGGGGATGGCAGGGAGGTGGGTCCTGGAACCAATTCCCCATGGATACTGAGATACGGGCATGGCTCAGAAATATGACAAGCTCGGTTCTAGGCCACCACAGTAAAGCAAATATCACAATAAAGTGAGTCACACATTTTCTGGCATCCCAGTGCATATAATAGTTATGTGTACACTATAGAGTAGTCCATTAGGTGTGTAATAGCATTAGGTTTAAAAACCTATATGCATACCTTAACTAAAAATACTTTATTGCTAAAATAAAATGGTAATGATCATCTGAGCCTTTAGCAAGTTGTCATCTTTTTGTTGAGAGTGGGTCTTGCCTAGACGTTGATGGCGGCCGACTGATCAGGGTGGTGGCTGCTGAAGGCTGGAGTGGCTGTGTCAATCAAATAAGGTAACAATGAAGTTTGCCACATCAATTTATTCTTTCTTTCATGACAGATTTCTCTGTAGCATGCAACACTGTTTGGTATCATTCTACCTACAGTGTAAGTTCTTTCAAAATTGGAGTCAATCCTCTCAACCTGCTGCTGCTTTATCAACTAAGTTTATCTACTATTCTCAATCCTTTGTTGTCATTTCAACAGTGTTCACAGCATCTTCACCCAGAATAGATTTCTTCTCAAGAAAGACATTTTCTTTGCTCATAAGAAGCAACTGCTCATTTGTTCAAGTTTTATCATGAGGTTGCAACAATTCAGTCATGTCTTCAGGCTCCACTTCTAATTCTAGTTGTCTTGCTATTTCCACCACATCTGCAGTGACTTCCTCCACAGAAGTCTTGAACCTCTCAAAGTTATCCATGAGGGTTCACAATCAGCTTCTCACAAACTCCTGTTCATGTTGATATTTTGAACTTCTCCCATGAATCACAAATGTTCTTAATGGCATCCAGAATGATGAGTCCCCTCCAGGTTTTCAATTAACTTTGCTCAGACTCATCAGAGGAATCACTGTCTGTGTGTAACTGTAGCCTTAAGAAATGTATTTCTTAAATAATAAGAAAGTCAAAATTGCTCCTTGATCCATGGGCTACAGAATGAACATTGTGTTAGCAGGTATGAAAACATTAATCTCCGTATATCTCCATCAGAGCCTTGGGTGACCAGGTACGTTGTCAATGAGCAGTAATATTTTAAAAAGAATCTTTACTGAGTGGTAGGTCTCAACCTTGGTTTAAGATATTCAGTAAACCAACTATACAGATGTGCTATCATCTAGGCTTTGTTGTTCCACTTACAAAGCACAGGCAGAGTAATTAGCATAATTCTTAAAGGTCCTAGGATTTTCAGAATGGTCAATGAGCAATGGTAGAGTCACCAGCTGCATTAGCCCCTAACAAGACAGTCAGTCTTTCCTGGCATCTTCTTCCAATAGAAGGCTGTTTTGTCTCCATTGAAAATCTGCTGCTTGGTGTAGCCACCTTCATCAATGATCTTAGCTAGATCTTCTAGATAACTTGCTGCTTCACCTTGCACTTTTACATTATGGGGATGTCTTCTTTCCTTAAGCCTCATGAATCAACCTCTGCTAGCTTTCTGCAGCTTCCTCACCTCTCTTAGCCTTCATAGAATTGAAGAGACTTAGGGTCTTGCTCTGGATTAGGCTCTGGTTTAAGGGAATGCTGTGGCTGGTTTGATCCACCTTCCTGGCCATTAAAACTTTCCCAATATCAGCAATAAGGCTGTTTTGCTTTCTTATCATTGCCGTATTCGCTGGAGTAACACTATGAATTTCCTTCAAGAATTTTTCTTTTGCATTCACAACTTGGCTAACTGGTGGAAGAGGCCTAGCTTTCAGCCTATCTTGGCTTTTGACATGTCTTCTTCATTAAGCTTAATCGCTTCTAGCTTTTGATTTGAAATAAGAGATGTGCAACTCTTTTCACTTGTATGCTTAGAGGCCACTGCAGAGTTATGAATTGGCCTCATTTCAATATTGTTGCGTCTCAGGGATTAGGGGGGCCCAGGGAGAGGGAGAGAGATGGGAGAATGGCAGGTCAGTGGAGCAGTCAGAACATACGACACTTACCGTTTAAGTTTGCTGTTTTATATGACATGGTTTGTGGTGCCACAAAAACAATTGCAATAATATCAAAGATCACTGATGACAGATCACCAAAACATAATAGTGAAAAAGTTTGAAATATTGTGAGAGTTACCAAAATGTGACACAGACGTGAAGCAAGCACATACTGTTGGAAAAATGGTGCTAACTGGCTACTGACACAGGGTTGCCGCAAACCTTCAATTTGTAAAAAATGCAATATCCACAAAGTACAATAAAAGGAGGTATGCCTGTGACTCTAATTTTACAAAAGGTACTATTTTAACTGTTTGAATAGATAACTAAGCAAAATATGAGTGCTAAAGCAATATATCACAAATTCTCTGAAGTTATATAATTGCTAATTTAGTTTCAAATCTAACAAACGAACTCAAGTCTCAAATGCAGAAATGCCTCTGAAATGAGGTTTCTATGGACACATAAATACAAAATTGTCAGTGCAAAGGAATAATTGAAATTATTTGCCTTCTACTTTTAACGAGGACAGAACACTGATATGCATGAAACATCTCCCAGTCCAGCTGGAATGATGCTGCCCAACTCAGTAGTTTATTTGTAAAATGAAAGGATGTGACGGAAACAAAGGCAACACGTGCATGTTATAGCAAGGATAGCTGTAATTCCAAAACCTTGTTAGGTAGAGGAAGAAAATTCAGATGATTCCCAGATTTCCGGAATGGATGCTGCTAACTACTAAAATATAGCAAGCGGGTAAAAGTGGGGATTTAGATGGCAAAGGAATAGACAATAAGTTCAGGTTAAGATACTTTGATTTTGAGATGCTCATGGAATGGCAAGTGGGCCAGTAAGCATGCAGGCTCAGAACTCCAGAGAGAGGTCATATCTACTGACACAGACAATCTCATCCAAGAGCAAATGAGATTGCTCAGGGAGCACATGCAGAATGGATAAAGGTGGAATCGCAGGAAAGATGCTCATGAAGGCGGAGGGAGGGAACTTAGATTAAACCAGGAGATGGTGTCAGAGAGGCTGGGAAGAAAGATTGGAAGTCTCAAGTGACCCAGAAAGGTCAAATAGGGTTTAAAAAGAGCTTACTGCATTTCACAGTATGAAATCTTTGGTGACTTCTGTGAAAGGGGTAGGGATTACAAAGTTAAAGATGAGGAAGAAAAGTCAATGAATTCAGAACAATTCTCCTCAATAGCAAAAGAAACTGGGGGTGGAAGGTAGGCGGTAGGGGAAGGTGGTGGGTGGGGTGGGGGGCACAGAAGTTCCCACCCTTGGGAGAGCCCAGTTTTTTGCCAGGAGATAGGAGTGCTCAGAGGGGAATTTTTCTTTTACTTTTCTTTTTTTTAAAAAAATGTACAGTCATGTGCTGCATAAGGACATTAGTCAACAATGAACACATGTACAGCAGGGGTCCCAAAGATTATAAAACCATGTACCTTTTCTATGTTTAGATACGTTTAGATACACAAATACTTAGCATTGTGTGACAACGGCCTACAGTATTCAGAACAGTAACCTGCTGCACAGGTTTGTAGCCCAGGAGCAACAGGCTACACCATGTAGCCTAGGTGTGTAGCAGGCCATACCCTCTAGGTTTGTGTAAGTACAAGTTGTTATGTGCACACAATGACCAAATTGCCTAATGACACATTTCTCAGACCAGATCCTGAGAAGCTATGCGTAAGCTATGCGTGACTATACAACACACACGTGGTATTAAAGCCAAAAGTTACCAAAGTGGGAACACAATGACAACTCCATCTCCTTCCCACCACTGTCCCCGTTTCCCTTTCCCAAAAGCAACCTCAATTATAAGGGGTGAATACTTTTAAGGGTGCTGGATTATCCTAAAATATGCAGGTCATTCATTTAAAAATAATTTTGCTTTTGATTGCATTCTATCAGGATAAACTGTTCATATAAAGAGAGTATCAGGACAAACTGCCACTCCCCTACCCCACTACCACCATCCTCAGTATATGGGGACCCACCACCACCACCTCCCTGTGCCTTTCGATAACTGAAGCACTGTGTGTAGCGAGAGAAATGACAGCTAAGGACAATTTCTCTGTGACACAGACACTCTTACATTTTAGTCAAAGCATCTACAAAAGGGTATAACTTAAGTCCTTAAACAACAATTTAAAAACTCAATCACATATAATCCAGATCTCCAAAAGTGGAGGAGAAACAAAAAAGTATTCAGTCTTAAAAATAAAACATATCTCCTTTAAATCTCAATCTTTTCTTCATCAGTTTTCACTTTATTCTTCCCACAAATATCTGTATTCTTTTACTTTTCCACAACAGGTCTGGTCACAGGATACCTAATTTTTAATAATTTTTTTCAACTATCATCACTTAATGAAAGAACAAAAGGTATCTCAAATCCAACCAGAATTGGGTTTTTCTCAAATTTCTCTGGGTAAAAATAAATTAAAGGAACAAAGATCCTCCCCACAGGCCTCCTAATTACTTCTGCCAAGAGCAAATGGCAAGTATGAACTCATTCTCCACTTACAGTGGGCTTTAAGACAAGCTGCCTATTTTTTATCTCATTATTGGCAGAATGATCCAAATACTAAAAGAAAGGTTAACATAACTGAAACGGGAGCCAGCCATTCTGAATGAATTCTGTGTACTTTTTGCCACGTACAGTAACTGCTGGCATGAACGTAACTGACATGGCATTTCAAACATCTCTTTCGGCCACTCTTCTACTCACTAACCCTTTTCCGGATAAACACGGCCAATTAACACATTTATACTCCTTCATACAGAGATGAACAGCCACTTAATTAAAGAAGTTCATTCCAACCTACTGCTAAAATACTTTATCCAAGCATCCAATGCTTGCTTTTGGCAAAATTACTCAAACACGTTTATAGCTTTGGTCATTTCATGCCAGAAGCAAGGCTATTGTTTGAATCTATTTCTTTTTATTATATAAACTAATGAAGCTTAAGTCACTTGTAAGTCCGATATCATGTGGATATCATGGCCCCATGAGACTCTATGTAAGCTTGGCTCAAACCCCTAATTCCATCATTCGTATGAATTCAGGACGTGTATCCTATCAACAAATGCCCAACCTAATTCCCCCTGGTCTTCTCAGTCTCTCTTCCTATCTTTGCTGGCTGCCTCTCTTTGGCAAGCTTAAATGTGTAAATCTGCTTTCACCTAGCTGCTCCTAAGGGTACTGAGATTACTAACAAGACCCTTCAAGGGCTCACACTGCAAGAGGCACAGCCACTTATGCTGCCTGGGCCCACTCACATTTCACCACCTCTCCCAAGCCTCCGTTCTTGACGTGAGCCCCTCACTGCCATACAAAATCCTGCACTCTAACCAGCTCATCCTCTTTCTGCTCTGGGAAGCAGTCACGACTGGACAGTCTGCCTTCCCCAGCCTCCCTAGACTTAGGCGGATGAACAACCTTTTAATCCTATTATGATACAATTGTCCCATATCCAAGGTCACTAGAAGTAATCCGAGGTATACTGCATAGCTCATTATTTAAGAGTAAAAGAGATGAGTGCTTATAAGGATAACGAGATACAATCATTATGTAAATACTTGAAGATCTACAGCTGAGAGGTTTATTACTATCAGTGTTCTGTAGATGTGGGGGAGAGGCTTTAAAAAAGTACAAAGATTTCAAGTCTAAAGTATTGTGGGATTTTTTACTCTTTTTTCCCCCCATTCAGTCTATACAAGATTTACATTTAACTTGGCAATCATTAATTTACTTTAGGCACTGGGAGGGAAATAAAAAAATAATTAGAAGCCTGATAGCAAATGAGTAAATTAATTTTCTTCTTAATAACTGATAAAGCAAAGGAAGGCAAGTGGTAGAACTGAAAAACATTCTTCAACTGGAAACATATACCAAAGAGAGATAATATAATTTTATGTGTTTTGAAAATTTTTTTCTTTCTAAATGGTGAGACTGAATGACTGTAGTTTTAAAAACTGGACTATGTTGGTATATGTGAGACACTGGGCAGAATGTCTTAATGGCTCTCCTCATGTTTTTCATTGCTCTCTCTTCTAGGCGTCCTAGGTTCAAACCTAATTAATGAATTCAGAGTGAGCTCTGCAACAAAATTTACCAATTTTGTTCTTACTTGGAAAGGGAAGTCAGAAGGAAATTTTTCAAACACTGAATAAAATATTATCCCATGCTTTCAAGTTTTTTCTTTACATAACACTCTCAAAAGAGTGCTTCTTACAACACTAGTGTCTTGCAATATTGGCATGAAAAGTTTCTGTGGTCAAATAAGTATGGGAAACACTGGGTTTAAACACTCAGACCTTTTAATGTGTAAATGTGTACTGTGAATCTCCAAGAGTGGGTTATTTTCCCAATTTATTTGAGCAAAGAATTTTCTTTCAGGAAAGTGTACTTTTAAGTATTACAGTTTAGGAAATATTGCACTAGCCATGAACACCCCTCTAAACACACACACCAGTTGTTTTTTAAAAATTCTTTTTGAAATGTACTATGATTTTAATTGAAAAATCACTGTGCATTTCAGCAGAACCCTTGGAGAATAAAAACTAATTTCCATTTCTGCATGTATGTTATATTTCACAATAAAAGAACAAAAACAGCAAAAATATTCTAGTACTTTTGTCAGCTGTGTGGGTTATGTTTTAAAATATATACTAAATGTGAAAAATAGATATAAAGGTCATTGGAAATCAAGAAGGGGGAGGGGGAGGGGAAGAAAGGGAGTCGTAAAAATCTACCTACTGGCTACAACAAACACTACTCAGGTGACGGGCACACTAAAAGCCCTGACTTAAGTGTTATAAAAGGTATCAATGTAACAAAAACATTTGTAACCCTTTAATATTTTTAAATAAAAAATAAATTTTAAAAAATACCAAAAATTCAAAGGTAAGAAGCAACAGCTGCTCCAGATGAGAAGGAATCAGTGAAAGAACTCTGGAAGTATGAAAAATAAGAGTGAAAGGACACCCTCAAAGGAGCACACCAGCTCTCTAGCAATGGATACCAACCAAATTCAGAATACTGCAATGACAGAAGAATTTTGAACATGTATTGTAAAAAACTCAATGATATGCAAGAGAAAATGGATACCCAACACAAAGAAACCACAAAAAAATCCAGGACTTGGAAGAAAAATTCACTAAAGAAATTGAAATATTAAAGAAAAATCAAACAGAACTTCTGGAAGTGAAGAATTTATTCAAGGAATTACAAAACACAGTGGAAAGCCTCAAGAATAGGGTAGGTCAAACAGAAAAAAGAATCTCAGGGATTGAACATAACATCTTTCAATTAAATAAGTCAGTCGCAGAGATAGAGCAGAGAAATAAGAGAGAAGAGCAAAGCCTACAAGAAATGTGGGATTATGTGAAGAGGCCTAACATGAGAATCATAGGCATCCCTGAGGGTGAAGAAGAAAATATACAAGGGTTGGATAAACTATTTGAGGATATAATAGAGGAAAATTTCCCTGGCCTTGATAGAAATCTAGATATCTAGGTACGACAAGCTCAAAGGACTCCTGGAAGATTCATTGCAAACAGGAAGACACCACAACACACAGCCATCAGACTGGCCAAAATAAACACAAAAGAGGTCCTCCTGCAAGCTGTAAGGCAAAGGCAGCAGGTAACCTACAAAGGAAAACCCACCAGACTAACTGCAGACTTCCCAACTGAGACCTTACAAGCCAGAGGATACTGGAGCCCCATTCTCACTCTTCTCAAACAGAATAATGCCCAGCCTAGAATCTAGCACCATGCAAAACTAAATTCTTATACGATGGAGAAATAAAGACCTTCTCAGATAAGCAAAGACTGAGGGAATTCATCAAGACAAGACCTGCCCTCCAGGAAGGACTCAACAGTGTTACACACAGATCAGCACAATAAACATTCACCAATGTAAAAGCATCCAAAAGCTAAAGGTCAAAGGCCATATACCACAATGGCTCAAGAGAGAAAACAAAGCAACAAAGTTCAACACAACAAAATGAACAGAAATCTGTCCCACTTATCAATTCTCTCAATAAATATGAATGGCTTGAACTGCCCACTAAAAAGACATAGGCTAGCTGAATGGGTAAATATACACAAGCCAAGTATCTGCTGTCTTCAGCAAACACATCTAACCCATGAGGATGCATTCAAACTCAAGGTGAAGGGATGGAAAACAATATTCCAGGCAAATGGAAACCAAAAGAAAGCTGGTGTAGCAGTTCTGACTTCAGATAACTTATTCTTCAAATCAACAAAAGTAATGAAAAACAAAGATGGTTACTATATAATGGTGAAGGGTACAATTCAACAAGGCGACATAACAATTCTAAATATTTATGCACCTAACTCAGGTGCACCCAGATTCATAAAGCAAATCCTACTTGATCTAAACTAAATGATAAACAGCAGCACCATAATAGCCAGGGACTTCAACACCCCCCTGACAGAAGAGGATAGATCCTCCAAACAGAAAATAAACAAACAAACAATGGACCTACACAGAACTCTAGAACAAATGTGCCTGACATTTACAGAACATTTTACCCAAAAACCACTGAATATACATTTTTCTCTTTCTCTAAGACTCACAAAATGCATCTCAACAAATTTTAAAAAACAGAAATTATACCATGCATCTTCTCAGACTATAGTGGAATAAAATTAGAAATAAATTCCAACAGGAACTCTCATCCCTACACAAAGTCATGGAAACTAAACAACCTTCTGCTGAACGATTATCGTGTTAAGGAGGAAATTAAGATGGAAACCAAAAGATTCTTTGAACTAAATGATAAGGAGACACAAGTTATCAAAACCTGTAGGACACAGGTAAAGCAGTCCTGAAAGGAAAATTGATATACATAAATGCCTACATCCAAAAGACAGAAAGATCACAAATAAACAATCTAATGAATCACCTAAAGAACTGAAAAAGGATGAGCAGACCAACCCCAAACCCAGCCAGAGAAAAGAAATAACAAAGGTCAGAGCAGAACTAAATGAAATTGATAATAAAAAACTATACAGAAGAATAACAAAACAAAAAGTTGGTTCTTTGAAAAAGTAAAATTGACATGCCTTGGCTAGATTAATGAGAAGTAGAAAAGAAAGGACTCTAATAAGCTCAATCAGGAATGAAAAAGGAGAAATTATAACTGATACCATGGAAATACAAAATATCATCTATGAATGCTATAAAAACCTCTATGCAATAAACTTGAAAACGTGGAGGAAATGGACAAATTCCTAGAAACACACAGCCTCCCTAGGCTCAGTCAGGAAGAAATAGAATTCCTGAACAGACCAATATCAAGTACCAAAATTGAAGCAGCAATAAAAAACCTTCCTAAAAAAAAGTCCTGGACCAGATGGTTTCACATCCAAATTTTCCAAGACCTACAAAAAAAAACCGGTGCCTATTCTGCAGAAATTATTCCGCAAAATCAAGAAGGAAGGAATCCTCCCCATCATGTTTTATAAAGCCAACATCACCTTGATGCCAAAACCAGGAAAAGATGCAACAAAAAAAAGAAAACTACAGACCAATATCCTTTATGAATGTAGACACAAAAATTCTCAAAATCCTAGCAAACCAAATTCAGGTGCTTATCAAAAAAATAATCCATCACGACCAACTGGACTTCATCCCAGAGATGCAGGGATGGTTCAACATATGCAAATCTATAAGTGTAATTCACCACATAAAAAGAAGTGAAAAGAAAGACCATATGATTCTCTCAATAGACACAGAAAAAACATTTGACAAAATTCAGCACCCTTTTATGATAAGAACACTTAACAAAATAGGCATAGATGGGATTTAAAAAATGATACAAGCCATATATGACAAACCCACAGCCAACATCCTACTGAACGGGAAAAATTGAAAGCATTCCAGCTTAGAACCGGAACCAGACAAGGTTGCCCTCTATCACCACTTCTATTCAAAATAGTGCTAGAAGTCCTAGCCAGAGCAATCAGACAAGAGAAGGAGTCGAGGGTATCCTAATGGGGACAGAAGAGGTCAAACTATTGTTCTTTGCTAATGATACGATCTTATATCTAGAAAACCCCAAAGATTCTGCCATAAGACTACTGGAATTGATAAATAAATTCAGCAAAGTCTCAGGTTACAAAATCAATGTACACAAATCAGTAGCATTCACATATGCCAACAACAGTCAAACGGAGAACTAAATGAAAGACTCAATACCCTTCACAATGCAACAAAGAAAATAAAATACCTAGGAATATATTTAACTAAGGAGGTGAAAGACCTCTACAGGGATAACTACGAAACACTGAGGAAAGAAATAGCAGAGGACATAAACAGATGGAAAACCATACCATGTTCATGGGTCGGCAGAATCAACATTGTTAAAATGTCTATACTGCCCAAAGTGATCTACAGATTCAATGCAATCCCTATTAAAATACCAACATCATTTTTCACAGGATGTAGAAAAAATAATTCTATGCTTCATACGGAACCAGAGAAGACCCCATATAGCAAAAGCAATCTTAAGCAAAAA
>CM052439.1:105411898-105472591 GCA_028533085.1 Varecia variegata | reverse complement strand
GCATCAATTTACCAGACTTCAAGTTATACTATAAGGCTATAGTAACTAAAACAGCATGGCACTGGCACAGGAACAGAGACATAGACCAATGGCACAGAACTGAGAACTCAGATATAAAACCATCCTCATATAGCCCTCTAATCTTTGACAAAGCAGACAAAAACATACACTGGGGAAAAGAATCCTTATTCAATAAATGGTGCTGGCAAAATTGGACAGCCACATGCAAAAGACTGAAACAGGATCCACACCTTTCACCTCTCACAAAAATCAACTCACGGTGGGTAACAGACTTAAACCTAAGGCATGAAACTATAAGAATTCTAGAAGAAAATGTTGGAAAAATTCTTATAGACATCGGCCTAGAGAAAGAATTTATGAAGAAGACCCCAAAGGCAATCACAACAACAAAAATAAATAAATGGGACCTGATCAAATTTAAAAGCTTCTACACAGCCAAGGAAACTATCACAAGAGCAAACAGACAACCTACAGAATAGGAGAAAATATTCACATGGTACACATCTGATAAAGGGCTGATAACTACAATCTATATAGAATTCAGGAAAATCAGCAAGAAAAAAATCAAACAACCCCATTAAAAAGTGGGCAAAGGACATTAACAGAAACTTTTCAAAAGACAGACTGACTAATGGCCAACAAATACATGAAAAAACGCTCAACATCTCTAATCATCAGGGAAATGCAAATCAAAACCACAATCTACAGTATCACTTATCTCCAGTGAGAATGGCCTTTATCAAAATGTCCCAAAACAATAAATGTTGGCATGGATGAAGAGAGACAGGAACACTCATACACTGCTGGTGGGAATGCAAACTAGTACAACCTCTGTGGAAAGCAATATAGAGATATCTCAAAGAACTAGAAGTAGAACTACCATTTGATCCAGCAATCCCATTACTGGGCATCTACCCAAAGGAAAAAAAGATATTCTATAAATAAGACATCTGTACTTTAATGTTTATAGCAGCACAATTCACAATTGCAAAGATGTGGAAACAACCCAAGTGCCTATCAATACATGAGTGGATTAATAAAATGTGGTATATGTATACCATGGAGTACTACTCAGCCACAAAAAACAATGGTGAACTAGCACCTTTTGTATTAACCTGGACAGAGCTGGAGCCCATTCTACTGAGTGAAGTATCATAAGACTAGAAAGACAAACACCACCTGTATTCACCATCAAATTGGTATTAACTGATCAACACTTACGTGCACATAGTAGTAACATTCGTTGGGTGTCAGGTAGGTGGGGGGGATGGGTACATTCACACCTAAGGGGTGCAGTGCACACCATCTGGGGGATGGACACGCTTGAAGCTCTGACTCGGGCAGGGCAAAGGCAATATATGTAACCTAAACATTTTTACCCCCATAATATGCTGAAATAAAAAAAAAACATTATTCATTTGACAGGTGAATGAATTGATCACTTGATGAATAACTATATAATTCTATTTCAGAGAATCATAAATTATAGAATTGGAAAGGATATGTTAGATTGTATTGCTTCTCCCCTTTTTTCTTTTCCTCCAAAAATTCCAAGAGAATATGAGCCAAAACATTAGAGAATATTTACATCATATTTCAGTAAACTTTGAAAAGTATTGTTTTGAGCATATTTTGCTTCCTATGTGAAGGAATTCACAGCTACAAACTTAGAAGTCCAGATGGTTTCCTTCTATTATTTCTTTTACTCCAACCTGTCCTCATCTGCTCTGCAGTATTTCCAAAAGGTCAACGTTTCTCTCTTATACTTGCAGATTGATTATTGTTTTAATGAATTAACTTTTACTCCCAATCTTACAAATGTGAAAAAAAAGTCTAACAACAAATGTTGTTAAAATGAAGGTATATCTGGTGAGATCTACCACCACTCAAATTTTTTATAAGAAAATTTTTATTTCTTCTGGACAAAGGGCCTATATATTTTAATTATTGATAAAGCCAACAAAACACACTAGTGAGTGAAGCAAAGGAAAAGGCATGGGTCTGGAAGACCTGGGCTTCCCTTCTTGCCTTGGCACAACCTATTCACTGGCCAAGACTGGCCAAGAACGAGGTGATCCCAATGGTCCTTTCCTGTCCAAGACTCCAATAGCCATAAGTGGCTTAACAGCAAGACAGTTCGGATCCAGACACATGTATTGGGTGCCTAATACATGTCCAACTTTGGACTACGTGCTTTCAGCCTAACAACAGCTCCACAAGACAGATATCATCTTCAGTTTACAGATAAGGAAATGTAAGTTAAGTGTTGCTCAGTGAATTGTCCAAAGTTAGTGAGTGAGACACCTGACTTAAGCCATGTTATTTGACCACAAGCCTAGCAGTCCATCACTGAATCTGAAAGACTCCAGACCAAACTTCCATGTGGCATCAGGATCCAAATATCACAATGAGAGCCATACTTGGGAATAGTTAGGGGACAGTTCTAGTATTTTCGTGCATTGTCATTGGAATCAAAATGGCACAATAACTAAGGGTGGGAGTGGGAAGGAGAGATACAGCAATACCAAACAAAACTGCATGCGTGCTTACTCTGTGACTAAGCAATTCCTCTTCTAGCAATTTATCCCTCAGATACCCCTCCAAAAGTAAGCACACATAAAGTTGCTGAATGAAGGAAAATTTGTAATTGCAAGGTACCGAGAACTACCTAAACATTCCAGTATAAGAGATTTGTTGAATAAACTATGGTACATATGCTCATTGGAGTACTGTGTGCAAAAGAACAAGAAAGCGCTCAATGAACTGATACAGAGTGATTTCTAGGAGACATTACTAAGTGAAAAAAAATGTAACGACAAAGTGCCAAAGTCTACACAGTATGCTACCTGTTAGGTAAGAAAGAAGGAAAGTAAGAAAAAAAGCTTATCTTTACAAAAAGAAACACGGAGAGGATAAACTAGGAAACACCGAAGTTGGCTACCTGCGAGGAAGGGTGAAGGAACAGGACTAAAGGAATATGGGAGTCAGTGATACTTCTGAGTGTGCTTTTTGTAACGTTTTGAGTTTTGAAAGCATGCTAACCTTCAACATATTCAAAAAATAAAATTACACAAATAAGATGTGAAGGGAACTTATAACTGAAACAAATAAACCTAGATGTCAAATGAATATATAACCACAATAAGGAGGAAGGCAGAAAGGAATAAAGGGAGCGGATGACCAAAGTAATTTTGAACACAGTATTTCACTACAGGCCCCCCGACTCCGCTAGGTGGTACGTGGGGGTGAAAGAACTGCAAACAATTACCTATTTTAGTGGTGTGACTAAAGCAATTCTGAAATTACTTGATATGTATTTTGGAATTGAGCAGATGAGTAAATATAGTGTTGTTAGGAGCCAAAGTTCTCATGACCAAATAAAAGACATACAAATAAGAAATGGGGAAAGGTAAGAAAAAATTCTTTGGGTATGGACAGAAATTAGAGGTATGGCGTGAACTTATCATTTCTAAAAAATGTACAAATACATGCATGCTTATATGCACCTGTACCTATGTATGTATTTACATCTGTACGCATGTGTATTAGGTTCTATGTACAGGCATATGTATGCATATATTCCCTAGCTCTGTCCACCGAAAAGGCCAAGAAACGAAGTCACCGCAGTAGCAATGGCCATATCTAGCACCCAGATCTAGACTACTTCCCAATAAAAGGAACCAGGGCTCATTGGGGAAATGACTGACACCAGCGTGGAGGCAGCATAGACAGCTACAAGATGCACCTGAAACATATTATACAAAAACAGGAAAAAGGTACCCAAAAAATGGTGGGGGCAGGTTCAAAGGACACAGGAACCAGACTGAAGGGGCTGCCACTGATCAATCTACATCAGAATAATGGGTACAATAATGTATTATAAATCATTGGAAAAAATAGAAATTAGTAAGTGCTGACAACAGATAAGTAAAAGGGAGAGAAGGCAGGGCTCTTGCTTACGTGGAATGTCAAGGGCTGACTCATAAATGTGGAGGGAGTGGAGAGCTGCGAAGTCAGCACTTTGCAGCCCTCTTAGTAAATGACTGGATCAGGCAAGAATCCTCAATGAATGTTAAATCTACAGGGAAATTTTAAAGAGGAGCTGGGTATTTGCGTCCATTTAAAGAATCTCCCCATAGACTGCTTATTAGTCACAAGGGAGAAAAGGCATTATACAGTGGAGAAATCAGGCCACAGTGTGACCGAGTGATCAAATTTAACCACCAGCGAGGGACAGGTGCTCATCATAAGCCTCCAGCTGTGGCACCAAGAAAGACACCACTTCACCTTGGTAGCTGTACAGCCGGGAATGCACAACCGCAGTCTAATCACAAGGGAACAGGAGGAAAACATGAAATGAGAAACTTTGTTTTTAGAACAGTGGGGTATAATCGTATTCTTAAAAAATGTCAATGTCATAAAAGACGAAAGCTATGAAAATGTTCCAGATTAAAAGAGGCTACCTGGACTCTATACCATAAGGGGAAAATGCTATAATGGACATTATTACATCAACCAAAAAAATGGAATATAGAAGATGGATGATAAAAGTATTTTATCAACATAAATTTATTAAGTTGATAACCTGCACTGTGGTTACATCAGAGAATATTCTTAGGAAATATGCACTGGAGTATTTAAAGCCTATGACACATGTAAGTTACTCTCGGGTTGTTAAGAAAGGAATTGTGGGGTCTGGAGGGGAGAGAAAACACAAATGATAAAGGAAATGGAGTAAAATGTTAACAATAAGTGGACCTGAGTAACAGCAGATAAACATGTTCTATGTAATATTTTAATTTTTACAACCTTTTGGAAATTTGGAATTATTTTCAAATAAAAAGGTTTTTTTAAAATCTGTAGTGCCATTTAAAATGTGAAAGGAGCCCCTAGCTTACCTAAGCAAGACTTGTTGGGCTTGTTAACAAATGGTGACAACTCCTGGCCATCATCACTTCCCGTGTACTCTCCTCAAAGCAGGCCCGAGAGTTCTGCCAAGTGGGTCTAATTACTCCTGGCCAGAGTTGCCAGGAACCTTTTGGTCCTACATCCTGTCACACTGGGTAAGTTAAGCTGAGGTTAGTTTCATGATGCATTATACATAAAAGCAAGCACAGCATCACTTATTCGTTCTTTCATTTATTCCATGAATGTGCTTACTACATGCCAAGTTCTGGGCTTACTGCTAAGGATTACACCTTCTCCCTGGTGCCAAAATCAAGAAGTTTGGGTATGATCCCAAATTCCTCCTCATGTTTCACAAAAACATTCCATCTGCTACCAGTGAGAAGCAATTTTACCTCCTAAATGCCTCCCAGATCTACCCACTTCTCTCCACCTTTGTGGTAAGTCACCTCTCCTCATATCCCCTTGATCACAGCTAGTGTCTGCCTCCCTTCTCACATCTGCATGGTGGTTCCACCCTGCAGCCAGAGTGCACTTTCTGAAATGTAAACCTGACCTTGGAGGGTGAAGCCCAGAGTTTGATGTAACACCCGGTTTCCCCACAAGACCATCAGCAAGTGTCAAGACCCAACACACAGGTAAGAGAGGTTTTCCCCTAAAAAGGGTCAGGCTGAACTAATTAGTGCACTGGGGCCACCCCACCTCCCTTAGGTCTTCTACCCCCATCACTAGGGTGACCGGGCAGATGTGGAAACCCAACTCTCACTCCCTCCCCACATCCACTGGACCAATTTTCATTATGCTTATTTCTGCTTATGCCACTCATGCCCAAATAATGCTCAGTCCATCCCCTCGTCTGTCTCTTTCTCTGCTACCACCCAACTCCCAAAACCCCTGCCTTGTGCCCTCTCGCAGCAAAATCCCCTGGCTCTGCAGTCTGTTCTCTTACATTTCCTTCACCCTCTTGCGTTAGAGTAGACACCTGGCACTCCGTGAGGACACTGCTTCCACTGCTGCCTTTTGTCCCCACTGATCTTGCAGCACTGAGCCTGAAAGTGGGGGAAGATCCTCCCTGCTCCCTCCCCATTGCTGCTTTCAAACCATTCTCTTTCCTTCCCTCTAAAACTTTCAGCTCTGAATCTCATCAGGTTACACCACCTGCAATCTCTCACGGTGGCTGTCACCCTTAGTCATGCCTCTCACGTCTTGGCGTTACTGCAGTCCCTGTCAGTTATTACATATTCCTATTTATTCCCTCTGTGCCGAAACTCCTCAAAAAGGTTTTCTACACTCACTATCTCCAATTCTTCTCTCCTGTTGCCTCTTTGGTTTTTTTCTTAATGGATATACATCAATTTTATTTGTTTAACTCTCCTTTTAATGGACTTCTGAGGTTTTTTTTTTTTCAACTTTTATATAAGTGCTGCACAGAACATACATGCTTCTTGTATCTCTCGAGGATATACATACCTAAGAGGGGAACTGCTGGGCTCAAGCTTACTCTCTCTACCCACTGAAACTCATCTTGTCAGTTTTCTCCTACACTCCTAAGTTCTGCTGTCCATTCTCAGTCCTTGTACTATTTGACATATTGGCGTTGTTTGATGCTTCCTTATTACATGACTTTTACTTGGCATCCAGGGTAACGTACTTGGTGTTCTTTCTACTTCACTGGCTGATCCTTCTCAGGCTTCTTTGCTCATTCCTCCTTCTTCTTTTCTCATTTATACTCATCCTCCTAGTGATTTCATGTAGTCTCATGGCTTTGCCATAAAGAAGGTGTCAGGAGGCACCAATGAGTCTCAATTTGTATATTCTGCTCAGACCTTGGTACTGAGCACACTCGCAGCCCACTCTTATTTAATAACTCCACTCAGATGTGTAGAAGACATCTCAGATTCAACATGTTCAACATGGGACTCCTCATCTTCCTCACAAACCTGCTCTATCCACAGCCTTCCCCGCCCTGCCTGATGGCAGCTCCATCCTTCCTGCTTCTCAGGCTAAAGATGGTTAAGCGACTAGGACTTGTCTCTCCCATATCTCCCCATCCAGGAAACCCTGGATCCAACAGCTTCTCAGAGCTTTGAAGGCTGCTACCCTGATCCACTGAGACAGAGTCACTACCATCTCTTGCCTGCGTTTTAAAACAAGCATAAGTTGTTGAATGAATGAATAAGCAAGAGTCTTGGTTCTCAAGGCATTCAGTGAAAATCACCCATTTGATGATAAATTTAAAAAATTTTCAACAACCAGTAATAAACACATATTCCTAAAACCAAGAGCTAACACATACGTGATGAAACAGTAGTGGTATTTTCATTAAAATAAAAACCAATCAAGGATGTCTTATATTGCTATATCACTTAATACTCTTCTAGAAGTTCTTACCAACACTGCAGATATGAAATATAAATAACAGAAATGAAAATAAATTATTTTCATTCACAAATGATATAATTATATACCCATAAAAACTTACAAGAATGAAATTAAGAACTCTTGGCTGGAATACAAGAATTTCGCAAAATGGTCAAATCTGAGAAAATTATATGAAATTCCATAGCTTTCACTTCTTCTAGCAAAAACTAGTTAGAAGATAAAATAGAAGGAAAAGATTGCATCCATAATGGCAAGAAAAAAATTAAAACACATAAAAAGAAAACTTATCAAACACCAAGCAGGCACACGTGAATAATTTTTTTTTTCTTTTCTTGAAATAGAGTCTCACTTTGTTGCTCTGGCATGTGGCAGCGGTGTGATCATAGCTCACAGCAACCTCAAACTCCTGGGCTCAAGTGGTCCTCCTGCCTCAGCCTCCCCAGTACCTGGGACTACAGGCACGTGCCTCCATGCTCAGCCAATTTTTTCTATATTTTGTAGAGACAGGGTCTTGCTATGTTGCTCAGGCTGGTCTTAAACTCCTGACTTCAAGAGATCTTCCTGACTCGGCCTCCTAAAGTGCTGGGATTACAGGCATGAGCCACCACACCTGGCCCTCACATGTGAATAAATTTTAAAAATGTGAAACTCTTATATGATATTAAGTATAAAAGCTTGTATAAAACCATACAGGGAATGATCTACATATGTGTATACACACATATATTATACATTCACACTAACAGGGCAAAATCTAGAGGCAATTGTCCCAAAATATTAATAATCATTACCTCTGAATTTTAGGATAATGGGTAATTTTAATTTTCTTCTTTGTACTGTATTAATATTTTCCATATTTTCTACAGTCAATAAGATCTTTATACTAAAAGTTTGGATTTTCTGTGAGGTATTATTTAAACCACAGTACCTATTTTGAAGTCTCTGAATTTGACCTAAAAGCACTGAACATACAGAGTTAAGTCTCTGGACCAGACCAACAGACCAGAAAAAACCAGCAGAATAAGCATTTGACCATTCTTCATGCTGAATATGATTGCTGTTCCAGGCGATAGGTTTTAAGGGGCTTTTTAATTCAATCTGTGATTACAGTTAGGCCTCCATAATAAACTTAATTCTGCCATTATGTAAATCACTGCCGCACAGAGAGGTACCCTGGTGGAGAAAGAGAAAAGACTCTGCAAGCAGGAATGCTTAGGAGAGGGAATGCTTTGGCTAAATTAATGTGCTATTTAGTGACAGTTTTTAAAAACCCTTTGATTCAAGCCTCTGAGTTACGTGCCCTGCTCTGCCACCTTACCAAAGATCACCGACACCAGGCTTAATGACCTAGGAACGTGCCGTGCCTTGGGCCTCCCCAAACACCCCTTTTGTCTCAAAGCCGGGGAGAAGATGGGGCGAGAGTGGAGGAGTCCCGAGGGGAGTACGCAGGGAGCCAGGTCACACCATGGAGACAGCCGTTTGAAAAGCACCATGATGGTATCCATTTTGTTGCTGTTGTTTTGCCTAATAATGAAGTCTAAGAAGTTGAAAGTTCCAGTTAGCTGTGACTTTACCAAATATTTATCTTGAGCCAGTAGTAAACATACATTTTAAGACACTGTAATAATAGTTCACCAAAGAACCTGACTCACGAAAATAAACAGGTATAAAGGGAGAGAATACTTTGAATAACAGTAATGCTTCCACCAAAGTCTTATTTTTATTATCATCTTCTGCTAAAAAAACATGAAACATTATTTTCAATATATTTAACAGATCTTGCTCTTCATGTGAACCTAATGGCAGGACAGGGAGAAAACTACACAACCCTACTGTCTAATTAGCTATTCTAGTTTTTGAATGATTTTAATTCAGTCTTACATTAGCACATCTTTCAAGATTGACATGTCTAATAGAGAGTTGAACACATTGGATTTCCTCCAAACTAGACTGTGAAGAACTACAATGCAGCTTTTGGACTATCATTTCTTTAAAAATATGGAATTTCCCTTCTTTACAAGTTAAAACTCATTTCAAAATCCAGTTTTATCAGTACATGGCAGCATGCCATATAGTTCGGGGTGGGATAATATTTTTTTCTAGAAGGAGAACCAATAGTAGCATCAGGTTTTCTGTTTGGCAATACACAGTGTCTCAGCACACCACTTGTTCATTGATCATTCATTCAACAGACAGTTACTGAATACCTCCTTCACGTGAGGTGTTCTGCCACATACCAGGTCCCAACTGTAGTTGCAGCTATAGTTCCTGTGCCTCAACATCTGGACGCATAAGCGCCGATTTTTTTTTTTTTTTTGAACATCAAGAAAATAAATTCAACTCCATTCACTTAGTTTTTGTTCTGCATAAGTTAGTATCAAAGAGGCAGAAGGATGGATTTCCCTACATATCTTCACTCTCATATCCTATAAATATGGATTACATGTCACATTTTTACTCATTTATCCCATAACATATGGATTACAGTAACAAACTTCAAGGGAGCATTATTTTCACAGGTGGAGCAAAAGGAAGCTTTCGCATCTGCCTTCTTTTGACCAGTTTCCTCAAAGCTACCTGTCAAGGCATGAAAGCACACCCAGGCTCCAACAAATACTGTGCCCACTACCCTAAAACTCCCAGAGGACACCGCCAAGCTGCAGAGTGAAGGTCAACATTTTTGCAGCATTCTCCCTTGAAAGCATTCAGAATTTCCCTCTGGTTTGTCCATCATGCTCAGCTGGGGTAAGAGCCAAAGGGTGACTCCTAACAGGTTGTTTAATTTACTTTAGAGCAAAATGAGGACATGTTTTTGCAGTCCCACATGCAGGATATACCCTTCTGATTATATGACTCCTACCTTCAGACAGCACTGAAAAGTAATTGCACTGATAATGACAATCACCTCCTATTGTCTCCTCTGCCCTAGAAAGGTTCTGCTTTCCTTTGCTAAAACTAAAATGATACTTGTCCATCACCATCTCATTCATTTCTACTCACTTCCCTTTCCCTTACTTGAAAAGTTATGCATGTGGGTTAATTAACCTGGTTCCATGTGGCTGCAGCTGAAGACAATACCGAAGTTTTATTTCACAATGTCAAGTTATAAATGAGCACACAAGACTCTCCTTCTCATTTCAGCTAAGTGCTCACAAAAACTTACATCTTTTCCCAGTACTCTGAGTTCAAATTGAGTCTCCTTGAAGTGAACCTTGGTAATCCGAGGCCTGAAAAACAAAGCAGATGGTGGTGGTGTTGCTGTTTTTAAGAATTAATTTTTCAGAAATTCAGAGAAGTATCCAGTGGAAAAAGATTGGTGAATATTGATTGGCTCCTTTATATATTGCCATATGACTGTAGAGAGTTCTCTGAATGTCCTTTGGTCTGAACATCCTCCTAAAGAAAACTCCATTCTCGTTGTCCTGTTTCTCCACTTCGACGGTAGTGGGTTATCAGAACTAATTAACATTACTGTCACTAAAGTTGGTATACAACTGCACCGCCCACTGCTAAATTTGACTGGCTTTAAAAAAAAAATGCACAGACAAGCTTGGAATCCCCAGGCTGTGGCAGTGCTGCCTTCCCAGACACGGTGCAGGGGCACAGGCTCCCCAATCTCCGCAATCCTTCCCCATTCAGAGCTAACTCAGAGCAGTCCTGGATTCACTGCCCACTGGCACACACTGGAATGGAAGGGAAATGCCACTACACACAGCTTCTCTGTACAAGAGAGTCCAGAATCATAGTGCCTAAAATTTACAGAGGAAATATACACTAAGCTGCACTGAGAGAAAACTTTCACCCAATTTCACTCATTTTTTTTTTTAATCAACCACTGGAAATGCACCTGTTTTTTCTTTCCCCTAACTTTTTCACTGACACACACAAGTCTCATAACTTTAATACCAACTCTGCACTCAAGTTATACCTACCAGAAATACTTCCCCACTTGCTTTTTATTCTTGTAGACAACAACACCAACCGGAGTTAATCCTAGGAAATACTCAGACTTGTTTTCTCCCTGCAAAAACAAACACATGCCTGTAACTATGAATTTATTCACATAAAAGCTTTTTGTCAAACCATAGCTGGCCATACAGACATAATATGTTGTACTAATACTGGATTTAAGTTTTGAAAGACATTGACCTAGAAAGCTAGCTAAGCTATGATAGTAGCTAACTTGCTGCTCATTTTTTTCAAAGCTTTTCAGAAAACTTTTCTGAGTATTAATCCAAACTTGTAACTTCAGTTCATTAAAAGGTACCTGGACTACCAGTTAGGCCACTGAGAGACTTACCCAGTGTTCCTTACAGAGTGGTATTCAATCTCAGCTGCACATTAACCGGAATCACCCATGCAACTTAAAATGCTGACGCCTGGGTACTACCAAAACCAGTTAAATCAGAATCTCTAGTGCAGGAGCCAAAGAAGCAAAAAACACATAAAAGCTCCAAGTGATTCTCCTGTGTAGTCAAGGACTGAGAACCACTTCAGGATTCTGTCAAGGATGCTTTTAAATGGCTTGTCTTGACTTTACACTCTGATGTGGACAATTATGAGGTCTGCTTCACCACTACCACTATTCTCACCAGAAAATTCAGGCAGTCACCAGCAGACACATACCTGAATTTTCTAAGGTTTCCATCATGTTCCCTCCTACTTCTACTTTTAACTTTATGACTGCTCAAAATTTAAAAATGCAGTCTCTTCTGGTAAAGACTAGAGAACCTTTATTTCCAGGCACTGATAAATCACAATTAAGAAAATGGGATCCTGAAATGAAAAAGTCACAGAGTGGGTACCAAGGACATGCAGAGAATTGTTTGTATAAAAGTTACTTCCGTTCTAAGTTAAATAGCAGCCTGCAAAGTTATATTCACAAACAACATAAGATAAGATAATGTTTTAGAAAAATACCAGCTGTTGGCCACTTTCAGTTCTAAAAATTCAGTCTTAAAGGAATGTATGGAAGATTCTAATAAATTTAGCTCATTTGCCACAAATTCCTGCCACCAACAAAAAAGTGATTACAGATTAGGATAAACATGACACAAAGTAGAAGCATTTTGCAGAAGATTACCTTTATAAATTTCCTAATAGGAAATTTATAATTTTTAAAAAACTGAAAACCTAATAATATTAATGTGGCTAGAAGGGAAAAAAGCTGATTCTACAGAGTTTTAGAGGTATTCTTAAAGGACAATACTATGAAGCATTTAATAACCAAATGAGATTTAAATCTAATATCAGTGAAATATTACTTTCCTAAAATCTTTTACTTTTATTTCTATATTGACTATATACCCAGGGATGCTTCTAACTCTTTAAAAATAATATGAGATGGTTTCTTATTTTAGGAAACCCTGATGAGCAGCAAAAGACATATTAGAACATGAATGCATGAGTGTTATTTACATTACAGAAAGTTTTATCAGGGTTCCTTAAAAACTGAGTTCCATGGTCCAACTGACAAAAATTCAATCTATACACGTACTCTTTAGCAATTCATTTCTTATAAAGAATAAGGCACCCAGCTCAAATAATCAAATGTGACTATTGCTAACTACAACTCTTACAAAATCAAAGGCAATGGCATTTCAATCTTACTGGTATAGGACAATCAATTGATAGCCTAAGAGAAGTGGCTCAAAGGTTAAGACCTAGATCCAGAACACTCAAAGAGATTCAGTGTAATTCCTCACTTACTATACCCAGCAACTTGTCATAAGCCACTGAAAAAAAATCTGAAAAAAATTTCTATTAACGCAATAATAATACCTATAGCAGGTGGTAACCTTCATAGTGACAGAACCTGCATATCCAACACAGAACCAACAATACTTGCACCTGGACTGTTGCCCAATGTCTACTTTACCTAGCAAGTAATTTCGCTTATGGTTTTCAGCCATAAAATCTATTTTTGGAAAATTCTCCTGTTGTCTAATACAATCAATTATAGACCAATTTTAAATTGTTTTGACATTGTTTAGCTAAGCCCTTTGGAGCTGTTATCCAGATTGTGTTTTCAAGCCCAGTTAATTGTTCTCTACACATGAAAATATAATCACAGATTTTTATGCAAAACTCATTAGGGTTTAATCCACACAAGAGCTGCTTTGTGTTAGAAAAACACAGATGAAAAAGTATCATCTGCTTGCTAAACAACAGGACTGCAGCTTCCCTTCTGGAGTCTCAGTGACTTTTTAAGAAAAATGTCATCAGCTTAAAATATTTTGTGTTAATTAAATGTTACTCACATAGACGGGATGGAGGTCAACGCCATACATCTCCAGGGATTTGGCAGTCCGCAAGTAATTCAGCTCAGCTTCAGAAGGAGCCTGACCCCTGGACCCAGCACAGAAAAAAAGAGCCTTATTTTACTGTAGCTACTGCATTTACGGGGAATGTAAACCATCTTCATTTTATTCCCTGGAAAAATAAATAATCCTTTGTACTAATGCAAACATACATCTTTGTAGTTCAAGAAGGCCCTTGCCTTCTCGGTGACAAAATTTTATACTCTGAGGTGATAACTTATAGTAAGTTAATTTCATTTACCAAATCTATTCTTGCTCATTATAGCCCATCCCCAGTGTCCCAGCATGTATTAAAAATTCTCAGTTTCAGAAACCCCCAAAGAGGTTACTGAGCATATAAGCACTCAAATGAAAAAGTGTCCCCTTCACAAAGAGTAAAATGTCCCTGAGCTCCAGCAGCTCTCCGTCAGAAGCAAAGGGAACTTGAACAGTGGTGGAGAGGTGGAGAGAATGCCCCCACCACCCAGTTGGGCTCACATCAACATCTCCTAAGCACGTGTCCAGTTTGGAAATATATCAGCTGACATACACTAACTGCAAAAACGATTGTCATTTTCTTACTACAGAGTGTAGAAACCTTCTCATTATCTTCCCTGCTGATAATATACAGAAAACAGCATTCATTCCTAACGAGGGTGAGCATCTGCTAGGAGTCTCCATAGATGAGTTAAGGGAGAGACGGAAATTAAGAAATCCTGCTTTGATGCATTCCTTTGTTTCAGCCACAGTGCACTGGAAAAACCCAGCAATATACCATATTTCTGAAATCCATGAAGAATGTTCATCAAAGTAGACACAAGAAAGCTACGAATCCTCGATCAAGCTTATTCCTGGAAATGACAGTCACACTGTCACCACCATCACATAAAACATGAGGGCCTTTACCCAGAGCTCCTTGATAATTTCAAAATATAGTATTACTTTGAAACTCCTAGTAGCATTAGTATTCTCAGAATGTGCCAAACACAGTCTTTCATAATGTTATTAATATAACAAGCTCTCCTAGCATCCACTTCAGCAAAACCTTGAAACGAAGGACCCTACGATCAGGCTGGAGAGCATTCTCACCAGCGCATGCTAATAATGCAAGATGGAGAGCCTCTTTTCGCTTATTGCAATTCGGCTGTTGACTTCTGCTTCTGCTCACTGAAACAGATCCTTTAGGCAAACATGTTTTGTTGACCAGATTAATTCTACATTTTTTTCTTAACTATAATAGATCTGAAACCAAGCATATTCAAGAGGGAATGTTATGTAAGAGGCAATAAAGCAAAGTTAATCCATATAAAGGATTTAACCAAATTAACCATAATTAAATTATAACTTCAACGCTGCAAGCCATTAATTGAAAATCCTACGAGGGGAGTGTGTCTACTCTCGGAAGTGCACAAGATGTTAACATAATACCCTCCCCGAGGCCCCACACTGGTGTCATCATGATTTCCAGATTTACTGCTTTAGCCTGAATAGGACTTGGCTTATAACTATGAAACAATTTGCATATTTAAGACAGAGCAAACCCAGAATACATTAAAAATGTTTGCATTTATAAATTACATTTATAGCTATAGAAATAAACTTCATAAGATACTGGTGACTGCAAAAAAATTCAAAATACAGTATTAATAGAATGATTCCACTTTTGTAAAATCGTACATACATACTAAATCTATATAAGATAAATTTTCTCTATGAGAAACTGTGCACAGAGAGAGAGGTCTGAAAGGCCATTCACCAAAACTATGGTGACGTAAGGTACCGGAATTTACTTTCCCTTTTATACTTTTTAAATTGTTGGAGTTTCCAATGAGTATTTTAGTGTTAAAAGCAATACAAAAAAAAACTATAAAAAAAAAAGAATACCAGAACGTTCAGGGCAAGGGTGAAGAATTTATCATTGTAGAAACTATTCTTATGCCTGCCAGCAACATAAGATGACAGCTGACAGAGGATGCAACATAAGACATGATTCTTACATCAGAGTTTTGTGGATCCTTTCTATGGCTTCTTCAAGTTCTTCCTTCTGATCAGGAACAAACCGGTACTCTGATACATACCCTGCAGTATGCTTATATGGGTCATAATCTCCAAGTTCAGCTAAAAAAGAAAGAAATTGTAATTTCTTTCCATTTTAGAAAACTATTCCTTAAAATACAAGAATGAAAATATTCCTATTATACTTAAACGTTTTTCTTCAAATGCCATATTAAAAATTCACATATAACTCAATTTTACCAAAACAACTCTGAAGAGCATATATGGATGGTATCAACAAAATCTTAACTTAAAAACATAAGTTCTACATTTTTGCTTTCCCAAAAACTACAATTATCATTTTCATTTCAATTATTCTTACCGGTTGATAGAAAAAGTTATAAATAGAATTTAGAGTACAAATATTAGGAATGCTGGAGGTGACAAACAACCATGACCCCAATATATCCTCTCAGACAATGACACCAAGAGACGGAGCATATGATTCAAAATATGTCTTTGCCCCAAATAGCAGCCAAGGAAATGTAATATAATGCTGTACACATATCCCATTACAGTTTACACAAAAGAAGCAAAATGAAACCAGAGAGCTCACTATCTTACTCTTATAAAAATGCTCCTTCCTATGTTAATCTACCTTGCAAGCTCCAACCCAGTTCATCTATGTGACATTTTTCCTAGGATATTTCTTCTAGATTATTTCTGTTCTGCAAGTGACACAAATATAACCACCATGCTGTCTTATTCCACCCATGTCTACCTTGATTCTTACAAGGTGTTCAATAATTATTAGAGAAAATAGTCTCAGCCTTAGTCTCCAAAATGACAATGCAACCCGGAGCTGGCCCACATGGGCACTGCCTCGATGCTGTGAGCCCACATGTCTGCCCACTCTGAGCCTGCAATGGCACCTGGCTGCATGGAGTCATCGCAACAGCTGCCCAAAAGCAATGTGATTTCCAAGACATTAACAGCTTGGGCGGGCGATCAGTGATCTCAGGTGGGAAGGTAGGATGTGGAATAGAACAGATCGTTAGGCCTTTCACGTCACTGAGAATCAATGCTATTCCTATAACTAAAACTCCACACAACCTACTACAAGGGATGTGTAAATGGCTCCCTTTTTACCTGCTCCAAAGGGACACTGATCAGAACTTGAATTCTAACAAAATTTAATTTTTTTTTTAGCAAAATGTCAGTTGATAAGGGTTTTCATACATAAACTTGCTTACAAAGAAAAATTCAAATATTTTTTCCTCCAGACATTTCTGAAGCAAGTATGCTTAAGTGAAACCTACACTGGATGGCGTACGCTCCCAGCTGAGCAGCAATGTTGACAGGGCAGGGCAGCCGGCCCTGAAGGACATCTTGCTTCACCTGCAAGAAAAACTGATATCTGAAAGAGAAATGGAAAAAAGAGATTAACGATCTCTTACAGTACTCAGACCTGAAGTTTCAGACACTGATAATCAAAGCTAACAACCAACTATTCACCTTCCATTAAAATAAAGCCCCCCTCCACGCTGGTGTGAGGGGGCTGTTGAGTGAACAGGGACTATTTAAACAGACCTTACAGAAGCAATCCAGGCTGTGGCTACCAAGTACAGGCTTTCCAGTTAGGCTGCCTGGCTTGCCTCTCAGCGCTGCTGCTGCTCACACCTCTGCAGCCGCCCAAACAGCCACCTCCCCACCTGCACCATCAGGAGAGCTGACAGCAGACGCCTAATGGGGTTCACGTGAAGGCTAGACATAAGCTGCTCCTGCCATTACCACCACTGCCACTGCAGCACGTTCTTTCTGAGCACAACAAATCGCAAGGACCCAACCTATACTATGTGTGTTCTCCACAGCAGGGTTTCCCAACCTATGTTGAGCTGTATAATTAATTCATTATATATTACAATGTAATAATAACAGAAATAAATTACACAATAAGTGTGATGCGCTTGAATCATCCCAAAACCATCCCCCCTCCCCAACCCCGATCCATGGAAAATCTGGCTTCCGTGAAAACAGTCCCCAGTGCCAAAAAGGTTGGGGACCACTGCTCTACAGGGTCTAAAATCACATACACAGGACAAAAAAGTCATTACAGTGCAACCTCATCAATCCTCCCACTTAGTAACACCCTGCCCATTATCTGCAGTTTTGCTCATTCAGTGTTGCCAAAACAAATTCTGTTACAGTAACAGACTGTAACAGCCACTGTTCCAAACATTGTAAATAAAGACACTCATAAGTATTTTACCTACAATAACTTATGTAAGAATTTTAAAATGAAACCAGTATTAGTAGTTTCTCCATTCTGCAGATGAGAAAACTGATAGACACAGAGAGATGAAGTAACTTGTCCAGGATCTCACAAGTAATTAAGCAGCAGAGCTAGAACTGGAACCCAAGCAATCCAACCCTGGAACTCCTCAATCAGGGTGTTGTGCAACCTTGACTAGCCAGGGTGTCGTGTTTGTTTGTTTTTCTCTCTTATTCAGCCATTTTGCCATTGGACTGAGAGGGGCCAGAGGTTTATGAACCATCAATACCATCCTCGGACGCTATCACTTACACACACGTGCACACACTCACTTCAGGCTGTTCTTTTGTGATTTCTTTCTTTGCAAGGTGACTCTTGATTTCATTGGGAGTGGCAGAGAAAAAGAAAATGAACTATAAAAGTCAGCTGTGATGACTATCTCTTCTCCAAATGCTCACAACCAAAGCCCTTAGTCAGGGAATCAATGTTAGATGCTGCCCTGATTATTACTAGAAGATTGATACCAACTCTGATTGCAGCCAGAGGCCTGAGAGAAAACCTGCACAACATCCCATGTGTCTTCACTGCCCATTTCAGCAAATGGCACCACCAACTGCAGATGCCCAAGTAAAAGAAACCTGGGAACAACGTGTAACCAGCACTAGCACCCACTTTCAATCACCAAATACGCTGTTCGTGGAATCCATACTTTTCTCCCCGTCCCCTAGTCTAGGTCAGTATCTCCTAGATTTCTAAAACCGCCTATCAAATGGTCGGCCACTGTGCATACTTACCTCTCTTCCAGTCCTCCCCAGAGGTAAGCAGGATTCTTAAGAGATAAACAGGATCATGGCACACCTTTGATAAAAATGCCTTAAAAGACTTCCCTTTGCAGGATATAGTTCAAGCTCCTTAAGACAGCTCATAAGACTTCTGCTTATGTCCTTCGGCCAAATCTCTCATGACTCACCAGTGCCATTTTGCACCCCCTTTTCCAACCCTCCTTAACTGCCTTCCATTCCCTGAACGCTCACCTGGGATAACAAATCACTTTATAGTGATTGTCTGTGCTCCCTTGGAGAGGAGAACAGCAAAGTGAGATATGAGGAGAACTGAAATGCAAAAACTGATAAACTAACGAGACATCCGCTAGAATTACCACTGCTGGCTGGAAACTTGGATTTTACTACGCCCTCCTTCTCTATTGATACACTTCAAATTTCTTTTCCTGAAGTGTATTTTCTTTTTGAAGAAATGGGTCACAGGCCCTTTTGTTACAACAGGGGTCCATTCATCATCCGTGGCAAATGTATTAAAAAAGATAAATATAAAATTTTAAAAAATTAAAGAAATGAGTCACAAATGTATATTTCTCTTCGTCTATTAAGACTTTCATAATATCTGACTAGATAGTCAAACCCCTTGCCAAATACAGAATCAGGCATTTGCTTAAAAGACAAAGGGAAAGAGAAACAGAAGCAGATGAAAAATCAAAGACAGAGCTGAAACACAGAAAGACAAAAAAAGATACAAAGAAACAGGAACTGTATCACATTGGTGATTGCATTCCCAGGACACAGGGCTCAGCACATAGTAGCTGCTCAATAAATACTTGCTGATTTGGTAGATGGCTATATAGATGAACAGATAGATAGTAATAAAAAAACTGAACTTTTTTGCTGTATGAAAAATTCATGAAAATAAAAAGGGACACCTATTCAAACTTCCCCACAAAGCCTGCCTTTTAAAGATGCCAGAGATATGTAAGTCACTGCCTTAAAAACCTCACCAAAAATCAATGAAAGCAAACTATTTTTAATTTAAAATTTGATTAATTTTTATTATAACAAGCATCTTATTAGGTTCATAAAAGACAAATGTATGTTAAAGTAAAATCATGCTAAACACTTTATAGTCACTCAGGGCCTATTTGAAATTAACTGCATATATTAATAACTTATTTTGTCTATTTTATGGGACTTAAAATTTAATATTTCATTTAAATAACAAAGATTTAGAGTTGCCGGGTCATTCCTCCTGTGTCATTCTGATTAAAGCTATGACTGAATGCTTGAGTCCTTGCTTATCTATGGTTTTAATTAGGGTGAACCTATAATCCCAGTTTGCCTATGACAGTACTAGTTTATGCCTATTATACAGGTGTAATTATTAATAACTCTCCTCTACATTATCTAAAGTATCAGGGTTTGAAAAACAAATTATATTGTGACTCTAGTTATATTGTACCCCACTAGAGAAAAAAGTGCTGAATAATAATGATCTAGTTAACAAAGAAATTTCCGGAGCACGTTGTGGGGCAAAGCAGAGGCTTCATAAGGCAATTTCTGGTTACCATCTTATTGAAGTTAACATCCTGATGTATATGCACTGTCTTCCTAGATTGTATTCAGTCTCCCACACTATCCATGACACCACCATCAGTCCAACACAATAGAGGGGCTTGAAATATTAGCCTCACAGTTTTATGTTTACCTGATGTTCACTGAAAAAAGCTGAATTGACACCAAGATGTACAAATTGTTGAGGACCATTAACAGTTTAGCAATTATCAGCAGCAAAAAATGGGCAAAGACGACTTGTTTAAAGAAGGGGCAGAGAGATTCTGTTCTTCCAGGAACGCAAAACAGAAGGCTCCCATGAGATTTCACGGCCCAAACAGACACTAATGCTCACACCAGAGCAGACTGAAATGCACCTTCCAATGACCAGAGAGCCTGGTGAAGAAACTGAAGGGCATGGGGACAGGGACGAGTTTGATTTCCAGGGCTACATGAATGTGAAAGAGAAGAGAGTCCCTACGCACACTGGCACACCAAAAGTAAAAAAGAGCAGGATTGTTTTCTTCAACCCACAAAGAGCAGGAGCACAGCATTCGCTAGTAACCCAAACAATCTGGATAAAATTTCAATGTGAGGGATAGTGGGAAATATTTAAATAACAACGTAATATTGAATAAGGTGGAAAAATGGCAAGTATGACTTAGACAGAAGAAAATCAGTAGAGAAAGTATCCAGGAACTCTCAAGAGAAAGTAACAAAGATCAGGAACAACGTTTTCGCCTCTGAAGTTTAAAACTGATGGCTAAAATATTGAAATAAACAGCAGTAACATCACTTTACCTTTATATAGTCCTTGAAAGCTCACAAATTCCTTCTGCATTAAAGGAACCCACAATGGAATGTAACCCTCACCTCAACTCCCAGGTAGATAAGGACCATTATCTTCACTGAAAGAAGGAGCACATGACCGAAGGTCACTCAGAAAGTAAAGAAACTAAAACAAGTTAATCTCAGAGGAAAGATTATGGGTTACAAAAAGAGGAAGCATAGGTGAACTTAATGTCAATCCCAAACAAAATGCTATAAATATTACGAAAACAAACTAAAAAATCAAACACCTGGTTTTAGAAGCTAAAAAGTATTTGTTATGAAGGAGTCATTTGGAACTAACATTATTTTCTTTTTTAGAAGAGGTGTAAGATCCTTAGAAGCTCAGGGAAATGCCAATGGCATCCATCACAGATAGGGTCGTGAGCAAGGCAACTGACAGACAGTCTCTTCAGGCAGACTGGAACCAGACCTCTCCCTGGGCATTACTGAATCTCCTTTTGCTCAGCACACTGGAATATGGTGCTCCAGACAGATACTAAATGGAGAAGAAGTAAGTGAATTCTGTCTTGACATACAAATTCAATAAATGCAGGCTACAGGGCAGTAGTGGGATGATTTGTAGTTAAATGAACACCTACACCTGGAAAGTTTTGATTAATTGACTGACTTAAATCCAAAAGACATGTCTCAGGTCTTTTCCTAATTTTTCAATCAGCAATTTGGAAACATAATCGGCATCATTTCCATTTTAGCTATCTTTAGCATCACTAAACACATACACTTTTGCAGTGTGGTAAGTATGTTACATATATTATCTTAAAAATCCGTCCAGTCATCATCTTGAAGAAATATTATCATTCCATTATACAGATGAGAAAACAGACTTTAGAAAAGGCTATGCCATCTTCTTAGGATTACACAACTCGTGAATGACAGGGCAAGGATGCCATCCCCAGCCTGTCTGACTCCACAGCCTGTATCTTCTTAACCAATGTGTGTGTTACACTTAGCAAATCTGTGTAACAGAGGATACAGAGCGATGAAGGACACATAATACAGGGAAGAATGTCATAATATTTTGCATTAGGACTATAAATAACAGAACTCAGAGGACACAAATTACTTAAAGTACTGATGAAGAGAAAAGAGATTAGATTTATTCTGCATAGACCTAGAAGGAAAACCTAGCACTGATGAGAGAAATATCAGAAAATTCTTACTTCTTAACTGAATTTCTTACTGCTTTTCAAGGCAGTAAAGTTCCCTATCTAAAAGCATTTAAGAAGCAGCTGGCTGATGTGTCAGAAATGTTCTGCAAGGATGGAGTTTACAATATCTGGCCTCAAAGTCCTCCCAACTTCATTTATTATAGAAAACATTTTAGAACACATAAGTAGGAACTCCAAGTTGATATGATTCTATTGACTAACATTTTTTATAATCTTAGACTTTATTTTCTTGTGTATCCTATTCAGCCCTGATCTTTTTTCCTAAATGCAATGTCCTTCTGGAATAGTGCATCTAGTATGACCATATATGTGCATGAGAAGATTCCCTGTAGCATAATCTATAATTAAAAGAAAACAATTTAGGTGGCCATCCATAAGGGCATGTTTAAATAAATTATGGAATACTACGTAGGAGTAAAAAAAATGGGTGAGGTAGTGAAAGAGGTCCATACAATATGCATGAAACAGTAAGATGTTAAAAAAAGCTATATACATGGAAAATTACATATACGCATGATTATGATAGCATTATCTTTCATATCAAAAAAACTGCAAACAACCTAATAGCTGATACAGAGTGGGCTGGAACAATTTTCCAAAGAACGGAATCAAGATAAATACTCAATTTGAAAATGCTAGCCTAAGTATACTTTTCCTTTAATAGCATATATTAGGGAATTTTGCTTTTTGGTTTCAGTTTTTCCTTTTGCCAAAATTATCTTATGTAATTGATTCCCTTTTTCTGGTCCATAAAAGTTAACATATTCATGCAAATCAATGACTGTATCTTTAGCACATACTAATAACAGGAATATAGTGGTATCAGATTAAGTGCACATTTAATTTACCTAAATTCAACTATATGTTTTAGGAAAAATATAAAATAAATTATTATAGATCATGGACACTAATTGTAAGCCAACTATGTCATCTTGTTCTTAACTGCATGGGCTGGTATAATTCTTCAGGCAAACTGGTTGTATTGAAAATACTGTGGGGTTGTATATTATACATAAATACAGAATACATAAATGTATTCTGTTAATGAGTCATCAGTAGATTCTGGAGGGAAATTTCTGTTCACTGTTAATATGTGGTGAACAAAGGTGAAGTAATATGTTATAAAACACTCGTCTTTCCCCCAGCTTCTTAACACTAACTCAAGTATATTTGAAACCTAACCCCCATTTAAGAGGTACTGCACTGCCAGAAGGAAAGAATGAAACCATAACTATTAACACTTATCAAACAATTACTATGAGTCAAACACAAGTATAGGAGCTTTTTAAATATTATTCCATTTAATACTTAAAAAAACCTATGAGATAGGTACATCTCCAATTTTACAATTGAGGAAATTGAGGCATAGAGAAATTACAACCTCAAAATGAAAGACTCATTGCATTTTAATAAAATGTTGTTCCTATGCAAGTCCCTGATGAGTTACGGACATAAACGTATTTTTATACCACTTGGATTCAACTTCCCCTTGAAACTCTAATGTAAATACCACCCCTCTCCTCAACATCTCCTCCTCACTCCAATGGCCAATCTCCCAAAGACGTGTGCTCTGGGAAAGTGAACTGGCACGCTCCCTTACAATGTGACAATGGAAGACATCTGTGTGATTCTAAAAGTGAGGCCTGAAGATGGCACTTCAGAGTGGGCTGAAAAAAGTCCAATTAATCTACCCTTTTCTCACTCTTCCATGTATATTCTAGAATAAAGACAAAAGAAGGTCTGAGGAGAAATATGAAAAGATGGAATAGAAACAAAACCACATACTGCCTTAGTTATCAAAGACACAATTTTCAATTTCTTTTAGCAATATATGAGCCCACCATAATAGTTCACAGAGAAAACTGACCATTTAGAGTTAAGTGAGAGAAAATGATTTTGTTTTTGCAACTACATGCAGACAGGTCACTAGTGGAATAAGTTAAAACATAGCACTACTGTCTGCTCTTTATAAGCTCTTATTTTGACAATCTAAATCAATACCAACTGGAAATCCTGCCTTAACTGAAATCAAATATTTGATGACAAAGGTAAAGTAACACATTATTAGTCTTTTCTCTCCTTTCCTAATACTAAAAACAATTACCTTTTCATTACTAGACAGATACATGAAATACCTGGATAGCTGATATTTAAGCTACAACCAATTAGAGAGAAATAACTGACTCTTCAAATGTATATTAACATATACAAACCGAGCATCAAAATATCCTTCCTTTAGGCAGTTCAAACGACTCCTCTTACATGAATACAAAGCCTGCTTAACAATGAAGACACAGAAAGACCTCATCACAGCAGATGCAAAATCTATCATCATGTCACCCAGGTTCATGCCCTTTTTCAAACACATCTATCATCAGACACTGATCTGTCTTGTGCAATGCTGGTTTGAATTTAACCCTCACAGGAGGTGTATTACAAAACACAGGTAGACACACATCCAAATGTTTTACCCAATTTTACTTGGCTTTAAATAAAGCTTTTTGTGTATTCCATCCATGTATCTGTTCAAAAACAAAGTCAATATCATACCTGGTTATTTCTTCTTTAAGTTTACATGGATCCTCAGCATAGAATTTAATACCAAAATACAAAGTATATGGAGGTCCAGCTAAAATAAAAAATAGAAATTAATTTTCACTAAAATTATAAAATAGTCAAAGTAGTAGTATAATATTATACAACTATTCACAACAGCATTCACCAAAAATTTCTAAAGGCACAAGAAAACATAAGATAAGAAAAACAGGGCTCAGAACTATGGTAGCAGGACTTCAACAATACATATATGCACATGTGTGTGTGTGCACATACACTAACACAGAAAAAAGGGCCAATACACCATAAAGTTGCTGGTTCTATCTCTGGTTGGTGAGGTTATGCACAATTTTTTTTATATTTTTCCTATTTTTCAAATTTTCTATTATATATTTAATTTTTTCACAATGAAGAAAGAGTATTGACAAACAAAATACACAGTTCTAAAAGCCATCCACCTATCACTTTATCACAAAAAATTTTTTAAAACCTACCTGCAAAAAGCTGGAAACAGCCTAAATGCTGAGCAGCAGTTGTACTGTTTAAGTCAATGACAACCGTAGGACAGACATATGATACGCAAATGTTTAAACAGAGAGATCTACATGTGCTGATGTGGGAAAGATCACCAATCTGTATTCCTTTTTATGAAAAAGTATCAGTTAATATATGTTGTTTTCTTTTTTTCTGGAAGAATACACAAGAAATTACTAACAGTGGCAAACCCTGGGAAGAGGGACTAGACACTATCTATCTTTAATTGATTAGGTAGAATTTTCTTATGTACATCTCTTACCTTAAGGGAAAAAATAATGAGTGCGGCTATAAAAAAGGATTAGGAATAACATTTCTTTCATTCCTAATATAATTTTCTTTTTTTTTTTTTTTGAGACAGTCTCACTCTGTCATACTGGGTAGAGTGCAGTGGCATCAACCTAGCTCACAGCAACTTCAAACTCCTGCCTCAGCCTCTGAGTAGCTGGGAACACAGGTGCATGCCATGTTGCCCTGCTAATTTTTCTATTTTATGTAGAGATGGGGTCTCACTCTTGCTCAGGCTGGTCTCGAACTCCTGAGCTCAAGCGATTCTCCCACCTTGGCCTCCCAGAGTGCTAGGATCACAGGTGTGAACCACTGTGCCCAGCCATAAACTTATCTAAAAATACTTTCTTACATATTTAAAAAGACATTTCTTGTATCATGCATTTATCACACACAGAAGAACTAAGGCTACCAAAAAAATCATATATGTGGGCAAATATAAAATAAACTCATATTGTGCAAGAGGACACAAGCTTCTTGGGTGACAACTACATTATATTATGCTTTTACTAGAAGTATTTCTATTTCTATTTCAAAAGGTATGAATCCAATGTGCTCTGTTTCCAAAACTGCATGCTTCTAAGCTGTGCAGTAACAAAATCTAATATGCTTTATTTTTAAAAAGATTTGTTACCTGGTACACCAATTGGTGGTCACACTTGCTAATTTTTTTTCAACAAAAACTTTCCCACACAAATAAAGACGTCAAACATGCTCTTTAGTAAAAGTCACTGATACTGTGTAATTGACATAAAGTAACTCCAATCTTACTATTTTTATTTTCAACTGAGTAAATAAAGTCACAAATTTAGAAGTGGGGGAAAGGAAATTAAATAGAACAAGTAATAAAGATATAATGCATTTATAACACACAAGCTATATTATTTATTATTAGTACAGACACATGCTTATGTCTGTAGTACCCCAAAGCCCTGTTCCTGGCATTCAGAAGACAGGAGCCCTCACTCCTCTCCCCTCATCTATGCCTTCCTGTGTAAGGCATTCCTTAAGCTAAAGCTTTTTTAAAAACTAAATTTTAAAAGAAACTTTGGTAGAATTTCTTATTAGAATTGATTCCACATGTTCAAATTTTATGTTTACTTAACCACTGTGTTTGTATTTCTGACAAATGCACTTCTAATCCTGAACATAGATGTCAGCGAGGCGCAGACTATTAAATATTTAGAAGAGCCAGGAAGTCCAGCCCCAGCTGATCCATCTGTGTCCATCAAGCTGTGTGTCCCTGAGCAGATGGGTCTGCCTGTGCCCGCAGGCGCCTGGGGTTGGCACCTAGGGGGCGGGGAGGAGAGGAGCACAGATGCCGCAGAGTGGGTGCGCAGAGGGAAGAGGCCTTCCTTCTCCAGACCCAGCGCTGCTTCCGTTCTCTGGAACATGACAGATCACCCCTATTCCCCAAGCCCAGCCATTTCAAATGTGGTCACTGATGAGCAGTCAAGCAGAAGTTTGAAAATACACAATGAAAAACATTCGGTTTTACCTAATTTTCTTTAAGGAATTTTGGCTCAAATCAGCCCTCCATTTCCCACTCACATATAAAATGGCTGTGTTCTTAATATATATACATATATATTATATTTAGATATATACTATAATGTACAAAAATGTTTCATGAATGTTGGATTCAACACAAGACCAGATACCATATAACCACCACCACCAGTCACCACATGCCAGGCAGGGGAAGCTCCAAGGATTTAAGCAACTTGCCCAAAATCACAGGGAAGAAAACCAAACTTGCTAATATCTAAAGATCAGTGCTTTTTTGGGCACTATTCTATATACCCTCTCAGGGCAAAAGATAATAATAATACCTTCAGAGTAAGCAATAACTCTCATATATATCACTGTTTCCTAGAGCAATCAAAGGCTATGGAAGTGGACATTTTGGAGCAAGGGTATGTCTAGCCAGGTATTTTCTGGCTTCCTGTTGTAAGACTGACTACAAAAATCAGGTTCTACTGATGCAAATTACTAAGTTATTATTTTGAATCCATGTCATTCCACAGACTCAATAGTATGAAACCCTTATGTGAAGTGAGGTTAATATTGCTTCACCTTAGCAAAAAAATACAGGATGCAGAAATGGGGAACCCCTTAATCTACCTTTTATGGAGACTAATTTTGAGGACTTCAATGATAAAGAGTTTCCCATTAGCTCAGGGTAGATAAATCAAGACTTACCTGCGAGAATTCCGGTGACTAGCAAATGTTTTGTCATTTGTACAGATACTCCTGACTAATGTACTGGAGGTTTGATAGCCATTTGCCTTCACTATCAAACTATTTCATGAGATGAAATATAAATATTCTTCAGTTACTAATATTTCTTCAATTGTAATACCAGCATTTTACTCTTATTGTACAAATTTTTAATAGTATTATATTTTCCAGGGTGAAAAAGTGATTGAATCATAGTGATATTTAAATAAAATATTTTTATACCATATAAACAAACAGATACTTTAAGTATGTTTAGGAACAATTTAATAATGGATCTTAAAATAATTTACATTTTTCTTCATCACCTCGATCGAAATCTCAACTTTTTTCTTATAAAGGAAACCTGTGAGTTCATTTTAAAATCATCATTCTTGAACTTTTTCTAATTTTCCAACTGGTATTTTTTAATTGGCTCAAATGGGCTAGGGCTGTAACTCGTAAACTCCACGGGTTTCCGCCATAGAGATAGAAAAGCAGAGAGAAACAGAAATGGTGTTGTCCAGAGAAATGGTACTTTCTGATGATGTGGTAGTGCCTGGTTTCCAGGCCCCTTCTGAGGCATAGCTCCATTCCCACCCTTGGGTCCATGAAGCCTCACACAAGCGCTACAGGAAACGAGCCAATACACATGGGAAGCGCAGACTTAAAGACTCAGAATGGGGGTAATAAAGGCCAGAAGAACCTCACTAGGTTTTAATTAGCAATTTACACAGTTAAGCAAAATGGTTTCACAGGTAGAATTTCAGTTTAAGATGGTGAAAAAGTCTCAGGGATAGACAGTGGTGATGGTTGCACACCAATGTGAATGTACTTAATGCCACTGAATTGCACATAAAAATGGTTAAAATGGTAAATTTTATGTTATGTATATTTTACCACCAAAAAGTGCAATTTTTTAAAAAAGACTATTCTTTTGCACACTTAAGGAACCTATGTGTGTATTTATAAATAAAAACTTGGGTTATGGAAATTAGGATTAAGGAATATACACTTCATGATACTGAGTCTCCTAGTAATATTCATATTGATAAAATCAAAAGCTAGCCCCTGAAAATGGATGATCTCTCTCTGAAAATAGTAATTTTTCAGGTCACAAAGGCACCTCTCATTTACCAACTCAGCAAACTGAGTAGTCTGAATGAAAAAACCAGTCCATAACCCAGGAAACTCAAACTCTTTGAAAGCTTAGATGTCATTTTCCCCCCAAATCAATGCCTCTTTACCTTTTCTGTTTTAAGGTCAAATGTTAAAGACAGGCATATAGAAAAATCATAGATAAAACCAAGGGAAAGTGGTTTTCCTAGGACAAATTCAATACTAAGATCTGCTCAGAATCTGATTAAACTAAAATTTAATCGAAGTTTGGAGAGAGCCTCGCAATGCACACAACAGCCATTCCCACACTCTTATACTCAAGTACTAGTACTCTCCTCTCCAGTACTACAGCCCATTTCTGCACCCAACTAGTCATGGACTTTGTAATCATTTTCAAGTTACCCCCTCACACTTTAAATTAAATACGTACTGTTGATCAATTCTTTGTGCTCAGCAAGGGTTTTTGCAGGATCCAGCCAATACTGTGTGAGAAAGAAAATGGCAATTATAGAAATTAGTTGCTTTTCATTGGCTTTTACTTCAAGAATATTTGCAAAATGTTATTTAAATGACATTTAAATATTTGCTAAGTACAACACTTCATTTATCATATATATACACAAACATACATAAAAGCTTCCTGCAGCTAGAAGAGTAAAAAGAGAAAAATGGTGATGTTGGGAGAGGAGCAGAGAAGAGCAGTAGCACTTGCTGGGTCCTCGGTTGAATCATCGTATTGATTATAAGGTCAGTAACATCCAGTTGCTTGTGATTAGAGCTTCTTACCCCTTGTGGGAAAACAATGAGTGCAAAGAATGCCCCCAAGCCTCTTTCCAAAGCCCCCATCATAACTCCCCTTAGAGCCATGTCTCCCCTTTAAAACATCCTCACCCTCTTTACTTCCAGTCTCGTCCGTACAGGGATTGCTGCGAGGTGTTAGGAAGAAAGGAATCAAATTCAACCAAATCCTCACTGAGCATCCAGAAAAGCAGCTGTGAGCAGTGGCTGAGGCCTGAGTTCCAGAGCAGACCCCACTGGACTCTGTCTGGGCTCTCCCCTCATCATCACCATGTAACGTGGGACAAGTAACTGGACATCTCTGAACCCTCCTCATAGGGCTGCTGTGCAAATTAAATCAGTTAATTCACGTACAGTCTTTAGAATAGGCCAGGCGCGGTGGCTCACGCCTGTAATCCTAGCACTTGGGAGGCCGAGGCGGGAGGATCGTTTGAGCTCAGGAGTTCGAGACCAGCCTGAGCAAGAGCGAGACCTTGTCTCTACTACAAATAGAAAGAAATTATCTGGCCAACTAAAAACATATATATAGAAAAAATTAGCCAGGCATGGGGGCGCGTGCCTGTAGTCCCAGCTACTCGGGAGGCTGAGGCAGTAGGATCGCTTAAGCCCAGGAGTTTGAGGTTTCTGTGAGCGAGACTGATGCCACGGCACTCACTCTAGCCTGGGCAACAAAGTGAGACTCTGTCTCAAAAAAAATAAAATAAAATAAAAATAAATAGAATAGCCCTGGCTCATGCAATGCATGCAGGGGATGATTATTATTAAGGTGTGAGCATCATTCTTAATAACTGCCTTTAGCCAGTCTGAAGTACTTGTTTACTAATTTAAATTAATCTGTAATGAATAGAATTTCAAGCGATGATGGGAGAATCCTGAGCACTGAGGAGATGCCTTCTTTTAAATCTCACCTTTGGGAAATGAAATCATTGAAAGAAAGAGGAGAGACAAGCTTCTGGCCTTGGCTCTCCATCCGTGGGAACAGTGGGGGAAAAGCACAGAGAGGGCGTTGGAAGTTCCCACAGAAGCACACAGTTGAAGGGACAGGGGGTGCCCTGGAGGGCAGAGAGGGAACAGGACAGTCTCCCTCAGTGTCCTAGACAAATGTTGTGGACCCTAAGACCTAAGTTACCCAGTTTCCATTTCCTTGTGATCCTGAATGATAAAGGAGCACTTCTCACAGCAGGAAAGTAAGAGCTAACCCACCTCGAGCCACCTCATTCCCAGCACAGGAGTCAAGGGGCTGCAGGAGTCGTCCAGGCGAACCCACTTGCCCAGTTCGCCCTCTCCTTCCCCTCAGTTGAGGGCAGAAATGCTCTGCTATTTAACAATAGCTGTAATCATAAATAGTAATTTAATGCTTTATACAAGCCCCTTACCTTTATTCCTAATTATGTATAATAGCAATTACTCATACGGAATGTATATCGTAGTCATTTTATTGTAAAATTTTATGATGGTACTAAACTCTATTCATGTACACATATAATCTACACTATTTACCACTCATATAGCAGTTTCAATTATTCAAATTTTTTTAAAAAGTAAGCAATATATATGAGTGTAGCAACTTAAAATACAATGTTCATCATTCTAGTGTTCATCAGGTCTCATTTTTTAAAGGTCTTGAATCACTCACTTTTACAACAGAAACGGTATTTGAAGCAGAGGCTATTATCAGCGAAATGCTTTTGGGGCCCACAGTGACTAAAGATGTGGCTTTGGTGTTAAAAATAATGGTTCCCAGGCAAACTCTGGTTCATACAAGTAGAGTAAACTCAATTTTAATGTTAAGCTATGTGTTGGACACAGAGCAGACCCATCCCTCACATATATAAAGCTGTGGATTATTCCATGAAATGGAAAATCAGGTGTGGGGGGGGGGGCACTATTTCTTGCCATTCACGTTAAATAAAAAGTTTAGACTACCGACTGGATTTTTCAAAGGAGAAAACCAAGGAAAACAAACACAAATACCCATTAACACTTGCATTAGGTTTCTGTTGCTGGTGCACCAAATGACCACAAACTTAGAGGCTTAAAACAACACCCATTTATCATCTCAGAGCTCTGAAGGTCAGTAGGTTTCTTTGCTCCAGGCTTCAGAAGGCTGAAATGAAGCTGTCAGCTGGCTGGGGTCTGGGAAGGTTGTTTGCTAGGGGACCTTATCTGCGAGAACACAGTAGATTGAAGGGTCTTCCAAGTTTTCCCCAGACGTCAAGGCACACATAATATTGGGCCTTCATTTTACACCTTATCCCCACTTACTCACAGGGTCTCAATATATATCTGTGACAAGAACTGGAGGGAAGGGAAGGAGCCTCTGCTACTACTCTAAGTCTCATCCTGAAACTAGTAAGAAGTAGAAATTAGAAGGGAGCTTTTAAATTTCTCCTTCTAACATCATCATCTCAAGAAGACAAACCTTACAGACAGGTTCTTCAATTCATTTTTTGCTTTCCTGTCTCTCCAGAATGTTTTTTGGTCATTAAAAAAGCCAGGTAAAGAAAATAGGAAGGAAATTTTTAACTAAATGTAATAGGAAAGATGGGTTAAGCTATCAAAAAATTCACATTAGTAATAATCTGTACATTTTTAAAATAAATCTCTTTCTTTGAGAGTGATTAAATTTGTGAGGTGAAAAAATATAGTATGAAGGTCCTGAGATGAGTCAGAAATTACAGTTTTGCAGCATAAACAAGAGGCGGCAAGATTCAAAGTCCATTCAATCAACTCACTGCACATTAGCTATGCTAAGCATCAGCCCAGATCTTGCCGCAAACAAATCTCATTTGATCAAAATGGAAACCAGGGGTTACAGAGGTCAGACAATGATAAATGCCCCAGAACATAAATAATAAACACAAGCCACCAGGTTTCATAAGCCAAGATCTTGAAATGTAAAACTCACTTACATTCAACCGAGGGAAAGATATGACCTTGGAATCAAAGCAGCCATGCTATGACGGCACTTGTCACCACTCATTATCAACAAGCTATCAAACATGGCACATGTCAGATCCCAATCAAACAGGCTGCTACACCATAACCAAAGAGAGAAAAGGCTACAAGAATTTTCCAACGAACACAGTATCCCAGTTTTAAGAGCTACATCCAGAATACTAGTCATGGGTTGCCAATACTCTGGAGGTAGACTCTGGGATATCATTCATTCATTCAACATTTATGGAACATCCAGTATATTCTTTATATATCATATCAGACACTGTCTTGGGGAGTGTAGGAACACAAAGATGAATGAGACCTGTCCCTAACCTTGAGGCCCTCACAGCCTAGCAGGAGACACATAGACATATAATTACAATACAATGTGGTGAGACAATAATTACCTGTATAAATGAGTACATACAAGATAATGAGATTATGTACAAAGAAAATTAACTCTGCAAGGTGAGTGTATGAAGACTTCACTGAAAAAAAAAATCACTGAACATTGTGTTCATGGAAAAAAACCCAACTTCCTCAAAACACATAAATGGGGGAGAAGAGAGCCTTAAATTTTTATAAAACACATGTCTATCAGCTCAACTGCTCTTAAAGCAAGTGGTCCATTTTTAAGTAACAACAAAGAATGTCATATTCCAAGTCCTTTACAATTGTGCACTCGGTTGAAATTGATGCTGCCCAATAGCTAACAGTTAGCTAAGCAATCAATAGTCATAGAGGACTTCTGGAAAGAGAAGTCCATTCTGTCCTTTCATTTGCCCAGGGTGGGGGAAAAGAGGAACAGAGAGCAGAGCACTGGCATGCGGTGCTGGGCCACCAGAGAAGGGCTTTTCTGAACTGCACTCTGGTGCACAGCCTTCTGGCCTACCCAGGCAGTCACGAGGAGAAAGACCCTATGTCTGTCACTCTCTACATTCAAGCTGCTCGTTCTCTAGGAAAATCTATCAATCAGTCACTTACCCCCCTGCCACTCCTCTCTCTGTCCTATTTCAAACGTATACCCTATATACGCTTGCATATGCTCACAAGGTGGATTAGATCCTCCTTTGAAGGAAGGTAACAAGTAGCTAAAACAGACCCTGCTCTCTCATCCTGATTTCACACAGTCTGCTTCCTAACACGGGAGAGAGTTAACACACTTGAATCCCAAACACCCAGTCACTAAGGAGTCCTCTCCAGCTCTGACTCTTTGCCGGGTGTAAGAGTCAAGCAGATAGGCAGCCGTACCACTTTAGTCCTGTCAATCCTGATAACAGCATTGATGTAACCCGGAGACCAATGACAGCCCCTTCTTACTCTCTCTCTTACAGGCTTGGCTAAATGCCCTGGGCTTTCTTTCATCTATCTCGGCCGATAATGTCTAAACTTCATCAATTTCCGAGGTAACAGTCTGAGAATTAGAGTTTAAAACTCCAATGCTGTCCAGTAAATCAATATCCTAACCTTCAAAAGATATGTATTAAATTCAGAGCACAACCTTTCATTTGTCAATTGTTCTTTTGGAGACTAGTCCTATAGTTCCAATAGTAAAATAACTCCTCAAAAATTTTAAATAAAAAATCATGAAATAATAAAAGCTCTGCTGCATCTTGTTTCACACTGAGTGTAACCCTGACTCTTCTTTGGAGAATTTAAGAATGCTACAATGATATTTAATGTTTCCTGTAGGCCAAAGAAAAGGCCTTAAAAGCACACACAGTTCTCATCAACACAGCATACAATCTCTTGATCCAAGGGAGTAAAAAGAGTTGAACATCTATCAGGGACAATGGAGCCAAAAAGATTTTATAAAATGATACAACAGGTCATTCTTTTTTTTTTTTTTTTTTGAGACAGAGTCTCACTCTGTTGCCCGGGCTAGAGTGCCGTGGCATCAGCCTAGCTCACAGCAACCTCAAACTCCTGGGCTCAAGCAATCCTCCTGCCTCAGCCTCCCGAGTAACTGGGACTACAGGCATGTGCCACCATGCGCGGCTAATTTTTTTCTATATATATTTTTAGCTGTCCAGATAATTTCCTTCTATTTTTATTAGTAGAGATGGGGTCTCGCTCTTGCTCAGGCTGGTCTCGAACTCCTGACCTTGAGCGATCGATCCTCCCACCTCGGCCTCCCAGAGTGCTAGGATTACAGGCCTGAGCCACCGCGCCCTGCCTAAAACAGGTCATTCTTGGGGAGTTCTAGGACTTAACATAATTCACACATAGGTCCCAAGAAATCCAGGACTGCGGTGATAGCTATTTGCGCTTTTCCCCTGCCCCTATAAGCAGATCTCAGGCCCTCTAAGCAACATTAACAGGATATAGTTTTAATTTGCTCCTTGGTCTGAATCCCATAAGCCTCAAGACCTCAGGTAAAACCCACCTTAACAGAGCTATCTCACAGTCGTGACAAAAACAAGGACCTATCATTGGAGTGATCTACACTGAAGGAGGGGTAATTATAACTGGGCCCCATTTTTCAGCAAAAGTGGATTTCATTGAATTGCTGTTGGACCATCTGGCTCCTCATAAAGGGTCACTGGCCCCAGGGACTATTCTTCAGTTCTCACCCATGGGCCCCGGCACCACTCTAGGTTATAGAAATACAATAATAGCTAATTATTAAATTCCTACTATGTGCCACGCACTGTTGAAGACTCATATTTACTCACTTAATCCTCTTATTAACTCTATAAAGTAGGAACTACTGTAATTACCGTTTTACAAATGAGGCAACACAGTAGTTAAACAACTTGCCCAATAGTATAGATCACTCCAAAGAACTGAAGCCATTCACCCTATGTTCAAGCCAAGCCACTCTCCAGAATATTGTCTGAATAATGTGCATAACCCTCATTTCAAGATTCTTACTCAACTACCAACTCCTCTTTTCCCAGCTCACTCCCTCTAACCTTCTGACCCCACCAGGATACCCAATTCCTTGATCCTATTACCTTTTCATTGTCCCTCCCCCCTGCCTTCTACCATGTCCTCATTTCCCTCACTAGTCGTTACAATCATTCACTTATAAGTGTCCTCAATTCCCTTCCTTCTATAACATCCACTAAAAAAAACCACGCGTGGTTAACGCCAACTCCCTGCCTTCTCCATGCCAGCACCTGAGGAGCTGAACGTAACTGGAGGCGCAAACCGCACACCCGCAGGTGGGCTCACTTGACATTCATTATCAATAACCCAAGAGAACCCTTGGTATCGCCCAGAATCCTACGATGTTTTATTCTATCATTCTCCAGGATGATTCCTTAACACTTTCTCCTTTGTCCTTAAACCTCCAATATCTCCTTTCCCTTCCTCACTCTCAGCTGAAGATCTTGGCTATTTCACTAAAAAATTAAAACAACCAGAAGAGAACATGCATACGCATTCCCATGCCATCTACCAACCTGCGTGCATCTGTGCTGTCCTGTCTTCCCTCCTATCACTGGGGAAGCACTGTCCATCTGTCCATGCCCCACGTAAGCCCACCCCTTCCCACCTTTTCAGGAACATGGTTCCAGCAACTTTCTGCTCCCTTTCCTGCACTAAAGTTTCCCCTGGTATAGGATCATTTCTGGTAGAATGCATGCCCTTATTTCTCCCATCTTCAAAAAAACAAAATAATTTTTCTGACTCCCATACCTGCCCATCTTACTTCTGTGCTTTGAAAAAAATCTCTGGGGAAATAAAGAAAAAGTTATTCCATTCTCTGTCTCTCTCATCTCCTATTGAACCCACTTTAGTACTGACTGCAATGACCTCCACCTTGCAGACTAATGACAGAGTCTTCACCCACTTTCTTGAAACTTGTCTCGTGCTTCCAGGACCCTCTTCCCTCTTGCTTCTTCTCCTACCTCACTGGAAACCTTCACAATGTCTGCTGCTGGTTGCTCGATATCTCCCTAACCAGCAAAGGCTGGATTGCTGGAGCTCACACTTCACACAAGGCTCCTGGCCTTGAATGTCATTTATAGACCGACAACTCCCAAATTTATAGCCAAACCAGAATTCTCCCCTAAATCCAATGGCCTACTTGAGATCTCAACTCACATGCCTATTAGAACCTCAAACTTTACATGACTAAAACGGAACTGATGATTCCATTTCCTCCCCCAAAAAACGTGTTCTCCTGCAGTCTTCACCATCTCAGTAAATGGTATAGCACTTTTCCATCGGTGCTGGTGAAAACCTCTTTAACTTCTATCTTTGCTATCCATCTGCAAATCCTGCTGGCTCTATGTTCAAAATAGAAAGAAAATCTGACAAATTCTCATCACTCCCAGGTCCAAGCAGCCATTACCTTTCCCCTTTCTTCAACTACTCCTTTATGGTATCCCTTCAAGATCTGTCCTTGCAGTTAGAGAAATTCTTTTAAAATGTGGGTCAGATCGGGCCTAAAGCCCTCCCTGATCTGGTCCCACTCCCTTCACCTTCTCCTAAGTGTGGAAAGAGGCAGCAGGAGGGGCTGGAAGGAGAGTATTAGCGGGAGTCTAAGGGCCCTCAAGGAGGCTGCCTGCCAAGGCCTACAGGGAAGCAAAGAGAAAGCCACTGGAAACAGGAAGAAAAGGGACCTTACTAGGCAGAGGCAGAAAGTTTAGCAATGCTGTTGCCTGTGGCAACATGGAAAATGAAAAATGTACCTAATGAGCTGGATGATCCAGATAAGGAGATTTCCAGGTAAACTGCTAAAAGTACCAATTGGCTTCTTTTTGCTGCCTATAATAAAATGCAAGAGGAGAGAGATAAGCTAAAAATAAAAACTATTAAAATATCAAGGATCCAGGACTTACTGGTCTTGACAATGAAATTTTCTCATTGCTAGTCTTATCAGAAGTCAAACAGTGCTACAATTAAGAAATGGCTTCTAGGCAAAGATTGAATCCTGCTTGCTGTCAGGAAAACATTATATAACTGTAAAACCCTTCATTAAGTCCTCAAAAAAGATTTAATATGATGCTTCATAAATCTTTTCAAGATAGCAGATGCTTCACTAATAATCTTAAGGACACTCTTCCTCAACAGCCTTGTAGGGGATCTAAGGTACAGAAGAGCTTATTTCAAAGCAATTTGTGGGTGTTGCCTCTAACGAAGTTGATTCATCAGAAATCCACAAAGTTTTTTAGAAGAATTATACCAGCTTGGGTTGAAAGGGACAGAGATACTACAAACTGAAAAGAGGCCTTTAGACTTCCAATCCTCATCAGGCAAAAAGCAGGCTGAGAACACTACTCAACTGCAAATGCACACTACTTTTTACAGAACAAGAAGGAAAGCCCAGAAAACAAAACTAAGAGCCTGCAAGACAGGGCCAATCATCACTGTCAGCAACTCACAGGCAGTGAGACCAAGCCCTAATCAGAGCAATGCCTACATGTACCTGGCTAGATTTCACAACTATTAACGGACTAGTAACTCCTGTGTGCTGCCTGTTCCCCGCTTCTGAACTGGAAGCATTTATACTGCTATCCTATGCACTATATGTTGTACTGTGTATCCCACTACTATATGTTGAGTGGTAGCACATACATCTTTCTTATCTTAATTCACATGTCCTCAGATTAAAAGGAACTATACTCAAGGAGTTCAACTTGAATAAAAATATCCAGGGAGTCTGATTCGATAAGATTAAGACTTTAAGCTTGATTCCAATGTCATAATAAGTAAGAATTTTGGGAGGCCTTGAAAGGGATGAGTGCATTTTACATGTAGGAAAAATATAATTTTTGGCCAGAGAACAGACTCTTATGTTTTAAAACATGTCTTCAAATTAGTCAACACTATTGCTATCAAAAGGTGTAATGTAATACACCTTTCCTCCCTCTAAATGTTGTCTGGCCTTCTCTTCACTTCAAATCAATAGAATGCAATAGAAATAACACTTCCTGACTTTGAGACTGAGTCATAAAAGGTGATATAGCTTTTGCTCTTCCCTGTCCCTCCCTCACTCTCATCCTCTGGACACTTGCCACTGAAACCAACCACTATATGGTGAGAAAGTCAAGTGACAACAGAATGTCTCCATGCAGGCGTTCCATCCCCAGCCCAGGTCAACATCAGCCACCAGACACATGCCTGAGACTTCAGATGCCTCCAGCCACCAGCCTGCAAGCTTTTCCAGCAGATACTAAGTGAAGCAGAGATGAACTGTCCCTGCCAAGCCCTGCCAAAAGTCATAGATCTATGCAACTGCTTCAGAGATCTTAGGGCCAGAGCACATAATAACCAACGTGTTTGGATTTCTTCCTAAAAATGAAAATAAACATTGTTTTAGATATGGCAGATTCTATGAGAAAAGTGCTGAATCCTGTAAATAGACTCTCAGATGATGAATTCTGGCTGCTCAAGACACTTCAGTTCTTCTTAGTAAGTTTCATCTACATTTTGTAAGTGAAGTTCCTACACATTTCTAAAATCTGGATAAGTGAGACGTCACTGTATAGACTATGAAATTTTTTTTTCTTTTTTTTTTTTTTTTTTTGAGACAGGGTCTCGCTCTGTTGCCTAGGCTAGAGTGCAGTGGTATCATCACAGCTCACTGTAACCTCAAACTCCTGGGCTCAGGTGATCCTCCTGCCCCAGTAGCTGGGACCATAGACACGTGCCACCACACCTGGCTGAGTTTTCTATTTGTTGCAGAGGGGATCTCTTCATTCTGTTGCTCAGGCTGGTCTCCAACTCCCAGTCTCAAGTGATCCTCCCGCCTCAGCCTCCCAGAGTGCTAGGATTAGACATGAGCCACCACACCAGGCCAAGATCATTTTATCTTGAAATAAATTCTAAATTTATCATGTCCTGAAATTGTAGTAATTAAAATATATACCCGGTCAAGTTAGGGTTTGTTTAAACTCTGTCCCAGTAGCTGAATGTCAATGTAGTTTTAGCTAACAAAGCAATTTGGCACAAGGGAGCCAAGCCAACCCAAAGGGTTATGATGTAAGTAGGGCCTGCACGCCTTGCTCAGCACCACCCCACGGCTGTGCCAACTCCAGAGTACCCGACTTACTCAGCACAACTGCGTTGTGTCAGCCTTGCCCCTCCTCTTCTGCACTCATAGTCTTTTCCTCCCTAAATGACCATATCTTGTCTCATGACTTTAAAAACCTGGGGACTCCTAAATGTGACTCTAACCTCCCAGGAGCCCAAACTACTCACTTAACATCTCTTGGATGTCCAGTGGACATTTTAAGCTTGACATATTCAAAACAGAACAGCTGACTCCCCAAACCCCAAAACCAGTTCCTCCTTCAGACCCGATCACTCCTCAGCTTAAAACTCCCAATAGATTCCCATATATGTGGCCTACTGGAGGCTCCTGGGCCCTATGCCATGTGGACCCTGCCACCTTCCCACTTCCTCACCCCCTTTCTCACCACTATCTAGCGTCACTGTTTTCCTTTAAGTTCTACAACACCTCATATTTGTCCCTCTCTTAGGGCCACTGCCCCAGCTGTTCCTTCTGCCCACCACACTCCTCCCCTTCTTGTCACTCAAGCCTTACTTTAAATGTCATCTCAGAGTGGCCTCTTCTGACCACCCAGTGGAAGGAAGCCCTGTGTCACTCATCATCTTATTTTCAAAGCACTCATCACTACCTAAGATTTGAACATACATTTTTGGTCTGTCTCTCCCCTGGAAATAAAGTCCTTGAGACCACTGTACTAAGCTAAGCTCCTGTACAACATCAACTTCCAAAGGCCTACTTCTGTTAATCCATAAGGCAACTTTCAAAATTCGCAGTCCAAAAGAGAAAGTAGGTAAGTCCCAATCACCCAGAAAAGCCCAACTTTCAACAATCCCTGTAGACCCCTCTCTTACTAGAGTAAGTCTGCAAAAAAAGACAAACTAGACACTCAGCTTTTAGTACTGCAATATATCTGAAATTTTATAAAATTCAAGATAAAATAATATTCCATAAAGTACATTTTATTAGTAGGCTACTGACACATCCCAATTAAACTGCTTGTTATATTCATGGAGAAAATCCTCTTAAGATTCAGAATAAGGTTAAATCAAGGTTAATTTATCAGCAGTTTGTATCAAAATTCTAGATTCGAAAAAAAACTAGTTTTCTATGATAATCAAGAAAATGTCTAGAATCATTAATTCTAAAAATAACTGCTTTCCATTAGCCATTAATCAACTGTCTGAAATTCCACCCTCTATAGTTCATTCTGATTTAACCAGGGAGGACAGCCTAATTTAATAAAATGGTCATACTAAAGGAATCAGCAATTGTTCCTTTCATGTACTTACATAACTACATAAGAAGATGTGGGTCACAGAAATTTCTCTGGCACCTGTTTTATTGATAAGAACACTTAGCATACCTGTGTACCTTATTTTATGTACAAAAATACAACACACACCCACAAATATTTAAGTGTACGTATATGTGTGGAGGCTTATCATTCCTTATAGTTTTGTTTTAAATTATTTTATACCTTTATCATATGCAACTGTTCCTTCCTTTAGTCTAGTTTTGGTAAAAAAAAAAAAAAAAAAGACACTGGGTGCCACTGATGAAAAATCATTTTCTATATAAGATAGAATTCTGTCCCTCACCTCCCTAAACCTGGAAAACAAATTTATTAAAGCTGTAGGATAAAATATTTTATTATACATGACCCATGGAAGACATACTCATGTCTATTGTGATCAATCATTTGAGGGAAAAGGGAAAAAAAAAACTATAAAACGATTAAGTTCAAGGTGTGTCATGGAGTTGATTCCAGACAAATATAGGTCCTTGAAGAGCATTTTTAAAACCACGTCAAAATCAACACATGCAACAAAGAAACTGAGAACCAATCAAAGCATGCTCTGCCTTTCCCAGGCACTGCGGTGAGGAAAGCATGCAACGCACCAAGTGACTCTGCGGGTGCCATTTGGGAGGTTCCCCTCTCAGCACTTCCTGGGGTTCTTTCAAGCATGTCAGCTCCTGAATTCTCATGATGTATCATCTGACTCTGCTCAGGACAGATCAGACCCATTCTGAACAGAAAATGTTCCAGAAAAACAACATCTCTCCCTTTCTTATTAGACACTGTTCAACTATAGAGAAATAGAAAAATCTATTCTTTTATTAAAAGTACTGTTTATAATAAGCTAATTTTTTAAAATCATGGGATCTACAACCATACAGCTATGGGTGACACTGCCTGGACTCAGATCCTCATACAAAATACCTCCCTCTATTACACACTATACTACCCTACCTCTCAGTATGCAGGAATATTCTAAACAGTACCTGGTAGCTGCCAGCACATTAAAAATATCCTAGGTCTGTAATTCCTTATAATCCCATAAATTTCCAACCTAATTTCCTAACATCTCAGTAAAGCTTTTTCTTTTCTTTTTTTTTTTTAAATATAGGTAAAATCTGGTTTAAATGAACAATAGGAGAGGCCTTTCATAAGAGAAGCAAAGTGATAAATTCAAAGAACTGCAGGACAGGAGGGAGCACACAGACATGCAAAGGGGGGGTGGGGGAGGAGCTCTTGTCAAGCCCGTCACCTCCCACTGGCCTGCCCACACTGTCCAGGTGAGAGTTCCTCCATTCAATACCATTACAGATCACCTGCTGCTTCACAGCAACAGAGGTGGGAACAAAGGGGTGAATGGGATCCAATACTCCCCCTCAAGAAGCTTCCAATCAAATTGTATTATTTAACAGGGAAACACAACATACACAGCAATTTGTGACAGGAGAAAGCCCAGGGTATTTCCAGGGGGTGGGGGAAAGCTTTGGGAAGGAGGGGACATCAGAGAGACTATACCGTGTGATCAGGAAGAACAGGATTTAACCAGGTTAAAATGAAGGGAGGGATGAAAATAAGAAGGGTGTTCAGGCAGGGCAAGCACTGTGCACAACACCCCGAGACACCGTGGTGCAGGCGAGGAGCTGCAGGTAGTTCAGCACCTGAAGGATGCGTTGGGGAGGGAAACTGAGAGTCACATTGCAAGAAAAGGAGCTCGAGAGTAACCAAGGGCTGCACATCTTGAAGGACTTTGCAAACCATGTTCAGGAGTGTGGATTTTCCCTTAAAGATTCATTAAAAAACTTTAAGCCATAGAGGAGACATCAGTAAAGTTGCCTTTCTAAAAGACAACTGCAACTGCAGTGGGGAAAACATTGGAGGGAATAAGACCAAAGACAGGAAGGCCAGACAAAAGCTCTTACAGAAAGCCTAGCTAATCTTCTGGCAGCTGGACTAAAAATCAGAGATGGAGACTGATTTAGCAGGTGACCATGCATCCGGTTTACACCAGTTGTCCCAGCTAGTTATTAACAGTGACCTCCTTTTCACTCTCAAAGTATCCTGGACTGGAGGGTGGATTATATGGTCACTCTATAAGGAGTAAATGACAGAACTTGGTGACTGGTTAGCTATGACGGAAGGTGAGATAATGTAGCCAGGAATGACACCCAAGATTCTAGCTTGAGCAATTAGGTGGATGGTGGTGGCATTCACTAAGCTATTCCAGCAAAGGTGCAGCCACCTGAAGGATGCTGCAGTGAAGACTTCCCAAGGGATACATCGGCAACAGATAGTTTTAAGGGACTTAATTCCCAGATCCTCAGCTTCTATCTACACTCTCACTCTACACCTGATCAACCTAAGAACCGACCTGAAATTAAGATGGCATGTAAGTCCTCCTTTCCCACTGCACTGCCCTTTCAAAATTCTCCTTTCCCAATTTACTGTAAAAAGGCACATTTCACCCATGTCAAGCCGCTATAGGACATTGCCCCAGGGTATGAAAACTCCCAGGAGAAACAGCAAGACTTTTTAAATCCTGGTGTTAGCAAAGTTGCCTTTAATAAAGACACCATAAATCAGAAGAAAGGGTTTTTATATCTTTCCCTACATTATACAGATTTCTGGGAGGGACTAGGCAAAGTTTTATAAGTACAGTTTGGCCCACAGTTAGGTGGTTTTGAAATGAGATATATTACAGAGTAAGGCACGCAGGGAGTGATGATTTTTGTTTAATGATCTTGCAACTTCCATCCTCCAGCTATTGTCAAAATATGCATGACTCATGAGGAGGAGACCCATAAGAATAAAACAAAGTCTTGGTAAGACTTAACTGAAGGCAGACCTGCCTCATCTAGGTGACAAAATGCTATGCCTTATCTGTCTATTCATCTTAGGAATAGAATTCCAAGTGAAATGCTTTTCACAGAACACAAGTTAACATTTTCATTTAAACTGACAAATGACAGGAGGCAAGCTAGTTTGGATGAGAGGTTTAATGATGACTGGCTTTGCCAAAGAGTTATATGTTGGACACCTTCCATGAGCTGCATGAACTAAATCTGCAGCTACAAGATTCTGATGAAAACATAAAGTACATAATTAGATAAAAGCATTTTATCAAAAATCTTATATTGGCAAATATAGGCTGAAAGTAATAATTTTTTGGCTGTCTTCTAGCTATATTAGATTGAAACAAGTGCCTGTAAGAAAAAAGCATACTTAATAAGTCTTGGTAAAGCATTAATACATTTATCAAAAATTATGAAGTTGAATTACTATAAAGATTGAGTAACAAATTTTAAGTCAGGTGGTTTTTGTTTTTTTTTTTTTTTTAAAGGGGGGAGTGTTGAGGCAGGTTCAGTTTCCATTTTTGTTTTGTTTTGGAGACAGAGTCTCATTCTGTCTCCCTGGGTAGAGTGCAGTGGCATTATGATAATTCATTGCAACCTCAAACTACAGAACTACACGATGCCTGGGTAATTTTTTTTTATTTTTAGTAGAGTCGAGGTCTCACTCTTGCTGAGGCTGGTCTTGAACTCCTGAGCTCAAGCAATCCTCCCGACTCAGCCTCCCAGAGTGCTAGGATTATAGGCATGAGCCAAGGCACCTGGCCAGTCAGGTGGTTTTGTATTCATTGCTTTCAACTAAATCGAAGCACCTAACTGAGTGATCTGAGAAGCACGACTCTCAGGAATATAAACAGTAGAGTTGGAAGGGAAGATGATGACTGCTTTGTGTTTGAGGTACCGGAGAGATACCAAAAATAATTTTAGATGAAGGATCACTATGTGATTTTCTTTGCCATATAATGCAGAAAGAGTTCAAGGAATTGAGTAATCTTCCTTTAGCTAAACTCCTTCCTTTCCTATCTATTTAAATAAATAAGGCTACTCAGTACTCATAACTATAAAAAACAAAAAATAGGAATAATATTATTGCTGAGCCTTATCTCACTCCGAAAATATAATCATCCAGGAGTACCTGGACTAATTAAGACAAAGCCCCATTCATTAAGAGATGCATTTCCAATACATGCTTACTTTTTTCATTTAATATTTATAAAAATGAGTATTTTGTAGTTTTAACTAACTGATGATAACCATGGCTATAATGATGATATATATAATGATGATAACCATGGCTATAATAACCATGGCTATAATAACCTTAAGGGTCAATAACAATTAGAGCCTTAAGGTCTCAGGGAACAAACTCAAAAGTCTAATTTATATGCATGATGTTATATATATTTTATTAGTAAAAATACAAGAAAGTTTTATAGAGAAAATAGAATAGAAATATAAGTTTAAGGACATAAAAAATAAAGAAAATTTCTGACTTCTAAGAAAGAGCTTCTTCATTATTTTTTTAAAGACAGACAAAGAATACAAAATTGCTATGACATACAGATTCACTGGGTACATTTAAGAGTAATATGACAATTCAATTTTACAATGTCAACATTAATGAGAAACCAAAAATTTGCATCTACTAAAACTTATAAAATTTTAATTCTCAAGCTAAGATTATACACAGGTACAACATGGTTTTTTAAAAAAATTCTTTTAAAAAATCACTGCTCTTAAGAACATTTTTAAAAAGCACAGATTTGGAGAGGAAAATGATGACTTCAGTCTTGAATACATTGCCTTTGAAGTATGTTCAGGGCACCCAAGTGGTGAAGAGGAGCTAACACAGGCTGAGCACATAGTTTAAAGCACCAGTCTGGGTATTTTATGTAGATTCCTTCAATCCTCACCACCACCCTGTGAAGCCAGCATTGTTACTATCCCACTTCATAAACAGGGGGACCGAGGAATAGAAAAGTAGGGAAGACTGAATGCCACACAGCTCTCCCTGGTAGTTGAGCACGGTCTGAACGCAGACAGTCTAGATCCAGAGCCTGTATTCTTTACACAGTGTGACGCCTCTTGAGATATCTGGGTTGAGGACATGAATTTGAGAGTCATTAGTCTTTTGACAGTAATTTAAACCATGGAACACATGGGATTACCCAGGAACACATATGCATCGGCAGGAAAATGAGAGCTTGAGTGCTGCGGGGCCCTACACATGCTTCTAGCATTCCCTTCCAGGGCCCTGGACTCTTGCAAAGCCACCAGCCACTGTTGTTTCCCAGTTATCCTGCATGTGTTGTCGTCAGTACCCCCACACTGCCACACTGCTTACAATGTTCTTCATAAAGTCAAGGGCTACTCAAGAAGACCTTTCTGTTTCTTCATCTTTTCCCTCCATTCCTCCACCAGATGCTTGAAGACACCTCAGACAGTAAACATTCCCATTTGTAATAACAGCATGACAATCTTCAATCCTCCTTTCTTTGCAGCAGGACCCGCGTGATCACTTACACACATTTTATCAGTCATTATGGGTGTGTGCCAGAACACACAATCCCAGAAGGTGCAGGAAGAGCGCCATTACTCATGGTGGAGAGTGCACACGTGAGCCTGCCTGCTGCTGCTCACAATGCATGAGGATCAGGGCATTTGGAGGCATTGCGGAGAATACAAAAATACACACAGTTTAGTTTATATTTTTTAAAGAAATTATTTCAGAGACAAATAGTACCAGAAGAGGTAGCACTAAACGTGTGAGCCTATACAGAGAGCATAAGGAAATCAAGGACGAAATCCTGGTGAATACCAACATTTTATAGAATGGGCAGAGGAATAGTGATCATAAAGAAGACTGCACAGCAACAGCTAGAAGAAAACCTGAAAAGAGGAAAACAAGGAGAATGTGGTGTCATAAGGACAAAAGGAGAAGACTTCAAGGAGCAGCAAGGCATCAGCATCAACGCAGCAGAAAGGCTACGTAAGAAGGGCTGAGCGTCTCTTGGATTGAGCAATGGGGTGGGGTGACGGGGAGCAAAGCTGAACAGTGAGGAGTTTAGGAATGAAGCGGATTTCGGAAGTGGAGGCAAAGAACTTCCACAAGGTTTTCTGGAGTTTAGGTGTGATGCAGAGGGACACAAATATGGCAGTAGACAGAGGAGGGCCTGGGTATAGGGGAAGGGAGGTTTAAATGGGGGGAGACCTGAACTCCCCCAAATACTGGTGGGAAGGAAGGAATAGAGAGGGGAGGTTAGAGATACAGAAGAGAAGCAGGAAGAGGTGGTAAGATCCAGGTCAGAGGCACTGGTGACGTGTGCCTGGGGGTGGGCTAGTCAAGAAGGTGGGAAGTCTCTGACTGCTTTGATTGTCATGGTGAAGCAAAGGAAGAGTTCACTGGGGAAGAAGATATTTATGTGCTGCCTTTTTCTGCGTGCTTCCCGTTTTCCCCTTTCTGGGACTTCTGAGGCAAAAAGGGTAGCAAATCCAGCAGCCTGATTCTCAAAGCCATGTTGATTTCCATACTCTGAATAAAGCTCTAATTATATATAACTTCTGCCTTTGAAGGAATAATTTGCAAAGAAGCCTGAAGTGCTAATGGTAAAATAAGACACGATCATAATTTCTGGAAGTGTTCTGTAAATTGAACCAAAGCGCTGATGTAAGAGACCTACATCCTGGCAGTCTGGACGGTCTGGATCAAGAACAAACCTGGATGACACAAGTCAGAGTAGGATGGAAAAACAGGCTCTGTGCCCGGGCCAAGTGCTTTTCCTTTTAAAACTAATTTTAAAACCAGAAACAGGATTGAGAAATCACATTCATCCTTAATACTGGTGCAATATCAACAAAACTCATCCTCAAAAATCTCAAAAGGTGTTTAAGAATCTAGAGTTTGATCTGTCTTCTTTTTCTCCAGTCTGTTTCCTTCTTCCCCCATTCCACTTTTTAGAAAATGTACATCGCCACCAATATTTTCTCCCATTCTAGTTTCAACAGGAAAGGCCTTTTACATGTTTAATACCTTATAATCTACGAAGGGTTTTCATGCATTCTGATTTGTTCCTACATCATTCCTGAAAGTTGAGGATAAAAAGAATTTTATTCTCAATTTAGAGATAAGGATATCAAGATTCAGGCAAATTAAGTGACTTGACCATGCATTAGCAGACACACGACTCAAACCTATCTTGTAACTCCAAAGGCAGCTATCTGTTCCACCAAATCACAACTCATTTATAACTTCTGCAAGCCCAAAAGATGGTTCAAGTTCCTGTCAACCTCAGATTAATTTCAAAGTCACCAATTCTTTAAAGTGAAGAAGTCTGTGCTGCTGCAGTTTCAAGTCTCCGCCTATCACTGTAATAGATCTTGCCAGCCCTCTCCCATAAGGAATCTAAATACTTCTGAAGCAGCAACTAATATTGCCCATAAACATCTGAGGATGCACATGCAGCTCTAATCACAAAGAAATCCTAAGCATCTTCAGCAGAGGATGTATGATATTATTACTCAGGGAAAGTAACAGTGTTTCAGGTTTCTGCCTAATGTGAAGAACCCACACAAGAAAGCCCTCATATTCCCACTGAGCAAACAAGAATAAAACTCTCCCCACTGTATCTCCAAGTATTAGTTTCCCTTCAGTGCTGTAGTAAATTACCATAAACTTGGTGATTCAAAGCAATTGAAATTTATTATCTTACAGTTCTGGAGGTCAGAAGTCCAAAATGGATCTCACGGGGCTCAAATCAAAGTGTTGGCAGGGGTGCGTTCCTTCTGGAGGCTCTAGGAGAGACTCTGATTCCCTGCCTTTTCCAGCTTCCACGGGCTGCCTGAACTCCTTGGCTTAAGGCCCCCTTGCAATAATTGCACACTCCACCCTCTGCTCCCACTGTTGCATCTTCTCTGACTTCCGCTCTTTCACATATGAGGACACTTGTGATTACACTGGTCTCACCTGTCTAATCCAGGGTAATCTCCCCATCTCTAGATGCTTAACTTAATCACATCTGCAAAGTCCCTCTTGCCACGTCAGCGGTCACATTCACGGGTGCCAGGCATCAGGCTGCAGCACACAGAGAGCTGGTGTCCATTCAAAGCAAAGACACACCAGCAGAGCTGCGGGGCCACGTGAGAACAAGATGCTCCTGCAGAGGCAGCAGCTAAACTGTTGATAGGCAGTCCTAGGACACACTGGGGGCAGCAAACTTCTCTGGAAGTGCTGCCCTTCTGCATTCATGGTCAGTATTTTAGGGGAATATTAAATATTTATAACTAGTAAGTGACAGGATCATTAGACAACTCCAGGTCTGACTCCCGAGTGCATTCTTATAATCCCTATGACAGACTGCCTCATACCCACCTCAAATCAAGGCTGGAAGTTTTCTGTAAGTTGAACCAAGATCCTGATTCAAGAGACCTACATCCTCACACAGACCAGTCTGAATCAAGAATGATCCTGGATAGCACAAGGCAAACAGAACAGAAAACAGGCTCTATGCCCAGGCCAAGTGCTTTCCCTTTGTCTTTATGCAAAGGAACTACAAGTGTGCAAACCCTGTGGTGCACCTTTAAGAAGTCAGTTTTTTATTATTTATTTTTAGCAGAGACAGGGTCTCCCTATGTTGCCCAGGCTGGTCTCAAACTCCTGGCCTCAAGCAATCCTCCCACCTCAGCCTCCCTCTTGGCCACCACACCTGGCCAAGAAGTTGGCTTTTATAAAAGACTGAGTTAAAGTGTGCAGCTTTCATTCCATTGTGTTAATTCAGTCTCAATAAACACATCCTGGTGAAGAACTGTTTTTATTTCTCAGAGGTTCTTTTACAGAACCTACCTGAGAACCAAAGTTAAGAAATTAAGGTGCCCAGAGTGTTCCAAGTCAAGTCAGATGCATTCCTTAGAGCTGCGGTCCCCAACTCCCAGGTGGCAGGCCAGTACCAGCAGGAGGTGAGTGGAGGGCAAGCAAGTGAAGCTTCATTATATTTACAGCCACTCCCCATCACCACATATGCTCTGCCTCCTGTCAGATCAGCAGCAGCATCAGATTCTCATAGGAGCAGGAACCCCACTGCCCTACTGTAAACTGCACATGCGAGGGATCTAGGTTGTGTGCTCTTTATGAGAATCCAACGCCTGATGATCTGAGGTGGAGCTGAGGCAGTGATACTAGCACTGGGGAGTAGCTGCAAATACAGATTATCATTAGCAGAGAGGTAGATTGCACAATAAATGTAATGCACTTGAATCATCCTGAAACCATTCCCCCCGTCCCCAGTGGAAAAATTGTCTTCCATGAAACCAGTCCCTGGTGCCAAAAAGGTTGGGGACCGCTGCCTTAGAGAGAAGTCTGCCTCAACAAGGTATATTTCTCTCTAGTTGTAACTCTTTACACACGGGTAACACCTGAGTCAATGCATTTGTTACACAAATTTCTCCGGACTTGGTCTCATGAAATGTATAGCTATTAATAACATTTGTGCCTTTTTACAAACAGGTACTGTTCCAGGCAGTAAATTCCCTTTCCCCTGAGTTCCTGAGACACAGAACACTCTCACTCACGGCCTGACATATCAGGTATTCATTAAGTAACTGCTGAATGACCACAGGAACACGCAAACGCGTGAAGGCCCAAATAAGCCCTCTGACCACAAGGTCAATCTGAGATGTTTACTTATTGAAAAATGCCATTTAACTCCTCTCTCAACAAATATTAAGTATGTAAATTGCATAGAAAAAGAATTCTTTAGTACCCTAAGTCTGCAAAACCCTCTTCATCAGGATACTGTAGTGGCTGAAAGGTGCTGAGACGTGCTGACTTGGGTTCGAATTCTGATAGTAATACGTGGTGGTTATGTAACCTTGGGAAAGGTGCTAAACCTTCTTAGCTGGTGTTTCTTCATCTCTCATGGCCTGACAGTATTTGCCTTGTAGGGTTGTTCTGAGGATGTGATTACCCATGAAGAATGTTTATAGTTCCCAACGCACTGATGACGATGATGATGGGGGTGGGGGGTGCTGCCACTGATGAATGATGAGTTCCAGGCTTCTCGGTTTGCCCGGTCCTCCAGGGCAGACAACAAGTTCCCTGCCACGTGAGGCCCACCCATCCTGGAAACACGTTCATCAGGCATGTTGCTCTCCAGCTCTCTAGAGCAGCTATCTTCTCACGCAACTCACTAATCTGTGAGATGGGCACAAAGCCCCCCTCCCTGACACTTTTTTACCTTCTGCCACTGCCAGTCCCACTCACATGCTCATATTTTGCTTGTTGACCACAGCTGCTGACTGGCAGTGCTGCATGCTGCCCAGCCTGTTCCCTCCCCAGCCCCAGCCAGAGTTCCAGCATGGCCCGAAAGTATGATCCTTGGCTAATGCAGAGAGGGGGAAAGGAGGGAAAGCCTAGGGCTTTCCACTGGGAGCCATCTCTTCTTTCCTAGTCATCTTTCTTCACCTTTACCTGCAGCTCCACCACTTTCCTTTTGACCACCTAAGTGGTCAACCTTACTCCTTTAATCCCACAATTAAAAGGAATCAGACAATACATTTGAACATGCAAAAACTAGGCAACATTTACAAACCATCTGTTTTATCTGAGTTTACTGGCAAGAAATAACACAAACTCAGAAGGCAAAGAATACTTTTTTCATCCACACACCTGATGTTCTTACTACATCAAAACAATATGACTTAAGAGTTTGCCTTTTTAATTTCATTTTTTCCTAAAACCTGAATTATAAACACTAGCACAAATGCCAAACCTTAGAAGGTAAGACTAAAAAAACATTGGTCTTAATATAAACCCTACAGAACTTTCAATAAACTATCAATACTAACTGCTAGTTCTTTTGCAATAGGGGCCATTGTTTTGAAATTCTCTTGCTTTTCACATATTCTTTTCTTTGCTAAGTAAAAAAGAAAGAATGAGAGAAAGAGACAGATAAGGTCTATATGACTTTAGCAAGAGAGTCGATGTTTCCAGACAAGGTCTGACATACTAGATAATATCAGGAAACTGTAGTTTTCTCTGCTAGAAAAAAAATGTCATTTCAAAAATAAGAATGTAATGCAAGATGTCTTCTATAACCTTCAATTTAATCTTTCAGTATAGATTTACAGTTCTGCTATATTTACTTGTGGCCTGTACAAGATAGAATTCAGTGAACTCCTGAAGAAGTCCATTCCCTTTCTTTGCTGTATGCATTAATGACTAGCAGCCTTTAGAAAGTTATGTCTTTCTATGGAAGGCTATCCAACACACTCAAATTTTTTACTCCTACTTTATGAAATCCTCCTGTAAGACAGGTTATAGAACTAAAGAAAAATCACGAGTCACCACCATCAAGAGCGTTCCTTTTGCCTGTCTCTTTTCATCCTAGGACATCCCTGGGACCAGGGCACAAAAACACCACTCAGAAAATCGTATCACTGAATGCACCCCAAATGACCCCATAGAGGCCAGGAGAACTGATGAAGGAAGAGGAAGAAATCTTTATTTCAACAGCAATTGGATAGAGGAAAAATAAAAAGCAAGTCAGATAGGCTATTTTTAAGGTAAGCATGAGCACTTTGCATAATGAAGCTGTTTCTATCTGAGGTTAAGATCTTCCTTAGACTAAACCAAAAGTCTCATTAATGAATATCCTTTCATCCTACAAAACCATCACCTCCAAAGTCTTTCCACTGTAGTGAATTTCTTAATAACTCTCTTCTGAGTTAACCCTTGTGAATAATTGACATCAGAACCAAAAGCCAGGTTGCCTTTATTGCTCTTATGCCATCAAGCTCATGAATGAAAATTTCTACTTATTTTGTAACAGTTCATTTCACAATTAAAACTTAGATAGGAGATAGGCACTATTTTTTAACACTGTATGTATTTCTTCTCTTTAATTATTTCCTTTCTTAAAAAGCAATAATATCACTTCAAGAGCCTAGCCACTTGTCTCCTAACACACACTGAGCGATTTATTAAGCCCTCCTACCAGCACAAACGGAAAGCACTCACTAGAATATGGTTGCAAAACCGGAGACCACGTAAGCCCTCTGCAAAGAGAACTGTACGCTTCTAGAAGCTGTGAACCCAGCAACTCTACAGACTTTTGGCAGAAGAGAAAACGTGCAAAGGAATTATAAGGGGAAAACAAGTCTGAGGTTTTCAAAGTCATTCTCACTTACAAAGACCCTGAGCACCTAAAACCACATTAGGAAAGCCCAGAGACAGAGCAAAATTTATAACCAGAAAAATGTAACAAAAAGTCATTGTACTCACCGTCTGATGGCTTCTGTCACAGTAACGCAGCCCAAAATAATCTATCTCCACAAGGTTTATGTGACGAAATACGTGGTCAAGGACAACGGAACCTTTCGTTGACTTCTGCAAAAATAATTCACATTTCTTTTTCAACAAGGTGTCTTGTCTTTCTCAGTGGGACACAGTCATGGTTCTCATCTTTTGCTAGCTTTGCTCACGATGGAGCAATTTTATTAGACTGTGGTTCCCTCTTTAAATTTCGCCTCAATTACAAAGAAAAATGTGATTTCAAGCAAAGTGTATTTAAAAAATTGCTTTGGAAAATAATTTTTAAATTGCAGTCAGTTTTAGATATGAGCTTCTTTTCTTCTGGGATTATAAATTATCTTCAAGACAAAATTCCTTTAATAAAGATAATCTTTTTTTTATATGAAGAGCATCTAATAAATTCGGCAAAAAACACTCTGGTTAAAAAAAATCTCACAATTCTGTCATTTTAAAAAGCAACTTGCGGCCGGGCGCTGTGGTTCACGCCCGTAATCCTAGCACTCTGGGAGGCCGAGGTGGGTGGATCGCTCCAGGTCAGGAGTTCAAGACCAGCCTGAGCAAGAGTGAGACCCCGTCTCTACTAAAAAAAATATAGAAAGAAATTACCTGGACAACTAAAAATATATAGAGAAAAAATTAGCCAGGCATGGTGGCGCATGCCTGTAGTCCCAGCTACTCGGGAGGCTGAGGCAGGAGGATCGCTTGAGCCCAGGAGTTTGAGGTTGCTGTGAGCTAGGCTGACGCCACGGCACTCACTCTAGCCCGGGCAACAGAGCGAGACTCTGTCTCAAAAAAAAAAAAAAAGCAACTCTTTCACCTACAGCATTAATCTCACAAACTAATACAAAAGATACATAAAATTAAAATAACAGTTGAAGCTTTTATTTTCAATCCTCAAATAATAAACCCATAGATTAAAGCTGCTAATGCTAATGTCCTGAAAAGCCCTTATGAAGATATTTTACTTTATCTACTTCGCATAAGCACAGACATAAAGAAAACATTTCTCTTGGCTTCTTTTTAAATGTTGATACCTATCTAAAAAGCTAATCTCTCTTCTCCTCTACTACAGATTCTTATCATCTAATATATTAAATATCAATTATTCTCACATGTAAGACACACTTAATCAGCAAGCTCCACTCCACATACCACATTAAGCTTGAAAATAACCCATTTCGATAGTGCAGGTACAGATACAGACTCTTCCTTTCTTTTGTACCATCATTAGCAGGTATAACAGGGTAGAAAAAGAAGTTCCCAAGAAGTCACACACTGCGGTAACGAAGTAGGGCTTTTGTTCAGTTGCAACTCTCCTCAGAAAATCACCAGTATGAGCTTATCCATGTATGGATACTGCATTGCTTTTAGAATACTGCACTGTTTTGGAAAATAGATTGTTAACAGAAGGCAGATGTTTTGATTAAATGCATTATAAAATGGGAGATACGAAGTGATAAAAGTACACAATGGGAGAAAACAGTTCTTGTTACAAATCCCATAGGTATTTTGTCTTCCTCTAAATTACTTTGGTTAAATTTAATTGGTTCCTTTTTCAAAATCCATTAAATATTTATAAGCAAAAAGCCCTTCCACGATGGATCTTTAGGTTGTTAGGCTTTTTCTGCTATAATTACAATGCCACATCCAATAGACGTCTCTTTGTGCTCACGTACCTGTGTCTTTCTCTGGGGCAAAAATCTAGAAGTGAAATTCCTCATGTAAAGGATATATATACTTATAATTACAGAGGGCACTGCCAAAAAAACCATTACAATTCATTCAATGAGAGTATATGTTTCCCCACATCCTTGCCAACATTTGGATTGAGCAAATTTCTTCCAATCTGATTGAGCAAAAAAAAAGGGGGGGGGAGAAAAAGGAATTGTTTTAATTTACATTTTCCTGACACTAATAAAAGAAAACACTCTTTCACGTGCTTACCAGCCAATTGTATTTCCTAGCATTTGGGTTAGGCATCCTCCAACCCAAAGTTTATGAGTAAATTCTCCTAAGTATTCCTAACACTTGCACAATTTTACTTAGTATATTTAGCTCTTCATTCCCTCTGGAAATTATTTTTATACTTTGTTCCCAAATGGATAGACAACTGTACCACTATTTACCAAAAAGGCCATCATTTCCCTTTTGATTTGAAACACCTTTATCATCTACTAATGAACCCCCTTTCTATAGCATGGATTACTCCAGGACCAACACACCCAAGATTTAATGAATTTAGTTTAATATAATTTGACATTCATCTTTCTTTTTCAAAATTGTCTTTGCCAATTCTTAGACATTTTTCTCTACTCAAGGAAGTTTAGAACCAGCTGCTAATTGAATAAACAATTCCATGGCAAATTTAACTGGAATTGAATTGACAGACTGGATGATTTGCCAGGGGCATGGATGATATGTTTACAAAGTGAAACCTACATGGTTATCTTTTATATCCTTCAAGGAAATTTTATATTTTTTCTCATGTAGGTCTTACAGAATTCTACTTAGGCTCTGTGGCAAGCAGGTTTACAAAATTCCCAGCCCCTCGCCGCCCCCCACCGAAGATGTCCTGCCCTGCTCTCTGTAACCTGTGAGCATGAGATATCACTCCTGTGGTTGTGTTATGTTACATGGCACAGTTGACTTTAAGATAGGGAGATTACTGAAGTAGGCCTAATGACATGGGCTCTACAAAGCAAAGCACTTTCTCCAGCAGAACGGAAGGCAGAAAGAAAGTCAAACACAGTCAAACCATGAGAAGGGCTCTGCAGGTCCTTCTCACTTGAAAGATGGAGGGGCCATCTGAGAAGAATGGGAAGAGCCTCAAGGAGCTCAGCGCAGCCCCCAGCTGACAGCCAGCAAGGAACTAGAAACCTCAGTCTTACCACAAGGATGGGATTCTGCTAAAAACGGAAAGAGATTGGATGCAGATTCTTCCCCAGAGTCTTCAGATAAGAGCCCAGCTGACTAACACCTTGACTTCAGCCTTGAAGGACCCTGAGCAGAGAACCTAGCTGTACCATACTGGACCTCCGACCTACAGAACTGCGAGATAATAAATGGGGGTATGTTTAAGCCACTATGTTTGTGGTAATTTGTTACACAGCAGTAGAAAACTAATACAGGCTCATTCTTAGGTATTTTAGTTTTATTGTTATATTATACACATATATTGGAAAGCAACTAATTTTCTCCATCGATCTTACTCCCAGCCATCTTGCTAAACTCTTTTCAAATAGTTTGTTTATGGAGTCTTCTTAGATAATCACATTTTCTACAAATAAGAGTTCTAGTCCTTCCTTGTCAAAATGCTGCCCCCGTTTACTTCTATTTTCTTACTGTACTGGCTGGGACCTCAATAAAAGGATAACTGGTAGTTGTGAGAACATGCATCCTTTTCTTCTTCCTGGTTTTAATGGAATTGCATCTAAAATTTTACCACTAAGTATAATTGGTACTGTATGGCCCTGATATACCCTTTATCAAACAGAACGTTCCCTCTATTCTGCTTTATTTGGTCTTTTTTATTCTGTTTTGGTTTTTAATCAAGAATGAGTGATAATTTTATCAACTTTTTGGTAATCAGATGATTATATGATGTTTTTACTTTCATGTATCAATGACATTAAAAAAGCTTCTAATATCAAATATTCTGGATAGAGAAGTGCCCATTTTAGTTCATTTTGTTCTGGGTACGTATCAAATCCTCTCCCTATTTGGAGAGAATCCGCTACTGTCTGGGTCTTGGTGGAGGCAGAACCAGACTCCCAAACACCTGACAGCTAGACCACAGGTGCATGACCTGGTTTCAGCCAAGGCCTTTGACTTCTGAGCAAGTGATACAAAGGAGGAGGAAGAGTTTAGGATTAATTCATGACAGTGGCTCCCAATAGCAAAGGGACGCCCAACAGCAGAGGCATTCAGAGGTGAAATCAGAGTGACCAATTTCTGAGACAAATTTTCTAGCATTCTTGAGATACTCGATAGGAACAGCCAGGCAATCCACCACCGACCTCCCTACTCCTCCCCCCAGGAGCAGTGAATATGTATGTTTGGCCCAAGAGCCATGCCCCCATGTCCCAAGTAAAAATCCTGAGTAACAATATAGAAAATTGGGTCCAACAGTATATTAAAAATATCATCATGAATACAAAAATTTTTTGTAAGTGCATCCTCGATGTAAGTACATCAAGCGAAGGTTCTTAAAGAAAATTCTGGCTAATATAACTATGAAAAGAATTTATCAGAGACACTGGGTGTCTTGTAGGCTCTATAGACATCACCCTGATGGTTACCTAGGGTTTCCTCTGATCTCCATATTTCCACAGCCACTAAGCTTGGAATCCTCAGTCCAATCCTACCACCTGTCACGGTTCTCCCACCCATGTTTTGGGCTATGGTTTCTACCTTCAATTGTTTCTCATTTGCCTTTCATGAATTTCTCTTATAATTTCTGGCCACTAAGATCACATTTTCTTATTGTAGAAAATGCACACACATCTTTCCTGTCACTTCAAAATACTTCTGGAATGCTGGCACATGAAGCTAGTCTTCCATCTTGATCTACTCTCCCTTAAGGGTCCTTCTCCTATTCAGGCACAGACAGGAAAAGATGGAATAACTAGAGCAGGTAAAGCCCCACAACCCCACCTAATTCTTCTGTCCCAAACAGGTAAATGAGAAGTGGTTTGTGAACAAAAGAGGAAAGAATAATGCCTGAAATTATGGCAATAAAACAGTACGATTTTTTTAAAATATGTAAATCGAGGCTATCTTTATGCAAACTATGAATATTTTTATGGCTCTATGCCCACTAGAAATGTTAGGGTTTTTCTCATACACATAATCTATAATATTTACAAAGCATAAAAAGTATCTAATATTGTACTCATGAAGAATATACACAAAAGCAAGCTCAGAAAACAAGTGTAGTTTGGAGAGTACATGTAAATTGTAAACATTTCATGTGGAGGAAGAAATCACCAAATTTGGAAACTTTCCAAAACTATCACTCCAAAACTACCAGAACATAGACTGTCAAACTCTGTGACAGTTTTGCATTTATATAGATTCTGGTGCTGAAAATACTTTATAAATATTATCCTTTAGCATATTTTGCTATCCTCTATAAAGAAACCACAAGGAAAGAATCCAATGTTATGCAATGAATCCAGTGCTGACCTTAAAAAAAAAAAATTTGATGGCTCATGGTTCCCTCCACCGGTTTCTGTACAGCACAGGTGTGTCCACACAAGCACCTGGAGCAGGGCCAGGTGAGTCTCAGAAATGCTGTATTTCTGTTACCACTTCAAGCAAACACGCACGTGAAAACCTCTTAATTTCTCATCTGTCATACTGTTATATGACGAGACTCAGAAAGCATGGATGCCAGTGGTTAAATTGCTACTAGGGTGGGGGTGTACATCCCAGCTCACATTTCTGCCAATCCTTCCCTAACTGACCTCTTCCAATACCCCCTCCCCCAATTTGTATTTCATTTCTGTTATTTTGTCAGTTACTTACTTCTGTCCTTTTACTCAGGGATAATTTCATTCTTCATGTGAGTTCTTCACAGAGATTTCCTGTTGGCCTGTATTTTGCAGTTCAGGCATAAAGTTTCAGGTTCATAAGAAATCATCTTTGAATAAAGAAATTAAGAACTGATAGAGAACTAATGTGAGAACCAAAGTACTAACTAAAGTATATTAGGCCAGGAAGGAGCCAGTTCCAGGATTTCTTATGGAAAAAAAGGACAGTACCACAAGAATATTATGAAACATATGACTTCATTCATTCAAATACCCGAGTGCCTGTTACATGCCAGCAAATGACTACTCCCTAGAAGATGGAAAGTATACTAACAAACGCCAGAAGAGAAGAAGATGCATCCAGAATACCATACAAAGTGCTGTGATAGGGGAAGTCTTTGACCCACCTATTATGACCCTAGAGAAGCCCCAGGGCTCTGGAGTGACTAAGAAAGTCCTAAAAGGTATTCTCTGGAAAGTGAGACAGGGAGAGACAGACATGGTTTTCATCAGAAACTCTTTTGTGCCTTTGACTAGGTACCAGGCACACGTATTACCTGCACAAAAATATGTTTAGAAAGAAAACTCACACTAAGTAGAAATTAGTCATCACCCTTTTTTTGCTCATGGAGGCAGTTGTTCGGTGGATTTGGTACATACACCAAGAGGTGTTAAGCAAGGACATGAATAGAAAAAAGACAGGAATACGATGGTGAGCTGTCAATTTGTTGACCACTTTTACACATAAACAAATTCACACTCTCCATCCCACCCAAAAGTTACTTTACAACTTTTTACTCTGAACTCTTCCTGAGCCCTGGGAGCAAGAGGCTCTATCACAGACCATTACACACCAGTGTGGAGGCTACATGCCCCCAGGCCTCAACACACTGAACCAAGAGCTTTATTTCTAAGTCAGATGGTTAGTTTCATTTGAAATTTAAGGAAAATTTGATGCTTAACTTTACTTCTTCCAGTACTTGTCAAAGGAAAGATAGGAATGTGATTGTATTTAACATTCTTTTTTCTGACAATTTCTAGAAGGAATCTCTGCTAAAGTGGGAAATTTATCAAGATGCCACAACATAAGATAACTACAACTAAAGCACTTAACAACATGACCAAGAATTTTCTGAAATAGGTGAGTAAATTAAAATTTTGTCTTAGATAATGGACTTCCATCAATGAGACTTTTGAGAGAGTGAGTTGAATAACACCACACATACCAGGAAAGGCTTTCTTCCCATTTCAGCTTTCATGAAGTCTCACTGGGTCTTGGCCTGATATACGGTTCCCTCATCTGGAATATCTTTACTGTTCTTGGTCATGGTCAGAACCCCACTTACCCTTCAAAATCCAGTTCAAATGCCACCTTCTCCATAAAGCCTATCCTTATCCTCCAAACTCATTATGACCTCATCCTTCATTGAACCTGCAAAGCTGCTTATTTTTGCCTCTGAGACTTACACACTATTTCACTTTTATGAGGGCCATTTATTAGTTCTTTTGACTTTTCTATTAATACTAATGTTTAGACATTTGGAAAGCAGGTGCTGAGTATCACATACCATTTCCTTTCTACACAATCCAATAATTTACACGTAGTACGAACTCTCTAAAAGTCTACTGAATTAATACTAAGGGCCAATAAACAAGGAAGAGAGCTACAATACTGAAAACATGGTGGCCTATGAATTAAACCTCTCTTCTTCCTATCTCTTATAAGGATTTCCATTTTTCTTGACTACTCAGTCTTACAAAAGTAAAGAGAAAAATGGATGGATTCATTTATCTTGTTATTATCAGCAGATCCAAAGCCATTTGGTTTACTTTTAAAAATATACATCTGTTTCAGTGATATAACTCCAATAGACTCAATATATTCTAAAGATAGTATAAGGAATAAATATCTTATATTTGAAATTTACAAGACACCAAAAAGAAAGGGGACCTGTTATAAAAATTACATTTTTATTAATAAAACTTTTTAAAGATGTCCAGTTTTCCTTATGCAATAAGTGTGATAGGAATTTGATTTTCCATCATCAAGAAAAGACTGGAGGCC
>CM052439.1:105390866-105411798 GCA_028533085.1 Varecia variegata | reverse complement strand
GCCTGTAATCCTAGCACTCTGGGAGGCCGAGGCGGGCGGATTGTTTGAGCTCAGGAGTTCGAGACCAGCCTGAGCAAGAGCGAGACCCCGTCTCTACTAAAAATAGAAAGAAATTATATGGACAGCTAAAAATATATATAGAAAAATTAGCTGGGCATGGTGGCGCATGCCTGTAGTCCCAGCTACTCGGGAGGCTGAGACAGTTGGATCGCTTGAGCCCAGGAGTTTGAGGTTGCTGTGAGCTAGGCTGATGCCAAGGCACTCACTCTAGCCCGGGCAACAAAAGCGAGACTCTGTCTCAAAAAAAAAAAAAAAAAAAAGACTGGATATGAAATAATAATAAAAATAAAGGAAGCTTGTGATTTTTTATAACTATTCAGAAAAACTTCATTTCAATGTAACAATATGTTAATTTACTTTTAAAGTGAGAGTAAATAAATGCCTATGGCATATTTCTGGACTGTGAATTACATGCCACTTAACTCTTAGCAAACAGAGGTAGATTACTTTCATTACTGACACACTAGCAACATTCTAAAAAGAACAGAGCTACAAAAAAACTTATAATCTTAGAGAAAGACTCCAAAGCAGGACAAGTTTATTTGAAAATACCATCAATGCAGCTTTCAACCAGAACAAAGAATACTTCAAATGAGTAATAACACCTTTGCAGATTAACATGACGTTACAAACCAGAAAGGCAGGTTTTTGCCAGCTGCACAGAATAACTATTACATTTGAAACAAACAACTTACTCCTTCACAAAGGGGAAATGAACCCTGCAAAAACTTCTTGCTGTGCCTTTAAAAATTCACTACATCTTCTGAACATAATATATTCCAAGTTCTCTGGGAAAACATCAGTGGTGTTAAACTTTTAGCTCAGACCCTTCAGGGTAAGGCAAAGCAGGGGCACGGAGGAGCCGCTCCTCAGGCACGGGCAGATGCTCCTCAGGGCACAACTGTTAGTCACCACCCAATGGTTTCTAAGAGTTTCCCTCCCCCTTCGCATGAGAAATAGGAAAGAAAACCCTCATTTCGTCATTTAAAAAATAAGTAAAATGTGTTTTTCAAGGTGTTTTTTATACTTTTCAAATACAAAGTTTGTTCACACTGAGGCACTTTTCTCAGACTTTCCTGTTTCAGCGATCTACTGCTGTGTAACCAAGCACTTCAAAACGTAGAGGTTTAAAGCAACAACAATTTGCTCACGATTCTAAAATGTGGCCAGGGCTCAGAAGGGACAGCTAGTGTTGGCCAGAGCAGCTCACCTGGGCTTGAGAACCCAGGATGGCTTTACTCACACAGTGACACCTCACCTGAGGTGGCTGGTGGTCGGCTGGGCCCCTCTCCCTCTCTGCACAGTCTCTCATCCTCTCAGGCACGCTCTCTCCAGCAAGGCAGTCTGACCTCATGACAGGGTGACTGGGGGCTCCCAGAGACCAAGAGCAGAAACTGCCTCGTTTCTGAAGACCCGGGCCTGGCCAGCATCACTCTTGGCCACACTCCATTGGTCAAAGCAAGTCACTGGGTCCGCCCAGCTGGAAATGGAGTGGAAACAGAGTCCACCTCTTGCTAGGAGGCCTGGAAGACTCGTAGGTCGCCATCCTTGTACACAATCTACCACATCTTGCTTTTTCCCCTCTCTAAATCTGTTTATTCTTTATGATGTTTTCCTCCACCCAACTCATCTTCTCTGTAATATTTCAAATTACAGCAAAAGAGAGAAAGAAAAAAATGAAATGACGTTGACCATCTATATTTAAAGAACTATGCTAGATGCTTTCGTATACTTTATTTCATTTAAATATCCACAGTAGCTATGCACACTTGGCATTTTTATTCCCATTTTATAAACAAGGTCACAGAGGTTGGGAAAGAAGAATAAGTTTGGCTACAGTAACACAGAAAGAAGTGGTGAAAGGCAGTATTCTAATCCAGAAGTATCTGACTTAAAAGTCTGAGCTCCATCTATTACACCTGTGATTCTCAGAGCATGCAGGTCTCGAGACCCTTTCGGTGGTCCATGAAGTCAGAACTATATTCCTAATATTATTAACTTGTTATTTGTCATTTTTGCTCTCCTTCCCTCACAAGTAAACAGTTTTCCAGAGGTTACATGGCATATGAAATCACAACAGACAATGCACAAAGCAGCTATGTGAATCCAGCCATCTTCTATTAAGCCAGATATCAGATTTGCAAAAAAGTAAAAAAGCAATGTCACTCTACTCACTAAAATTGTTTCGTTTTGGAAAATACAGCTATTTTCGCAAAAATATATAATTTGTTGACAATTTTTAAAATGGGTATTTTAATGAATTAATTTTTTAAATTCCTCAGTTTTAATTTACAACAATGGTAAATACAGAGTTAACCCACATAAACACAAGTTCTTTGAGGTCCTCAGTAATTTTAGAGTATAAGTAAGAGGATCCTGAGACTAAAAAGCTTGAGAACCAGTCGACTAAAGACAAAGGAATGTTCTTCACACATATTACAAAATATGCAATATTCTTGATTCTTACACACCTGGAGAGCCAGCCCTTCCTCATTTTATACATGAGAAAACAGAGCCGCAAGATGACTGACTTGCCCACAGGTCACAGCTAACAGAAGATCTAGGAAAAGAATCAATGTAGCATAATTGCCACTAACCAAGCATTTGCCGTTCCCTGTTTCTTACCAATCCTGTTAGAACAGGGACTCACAAAAATCTTGTAACAGCATAAAACCAAAAGAAAAAAAAGGAAGCTCAGAGATTAAATAATAGATAACAGCATTCTTTAACAATAGGAATCAGAATTCCCAAAGCAGGGAGTTATTTTTGAGACTAATTTAAAGTATACTCTTTGATTTCATCACGTGTGCATTAAAAAAATTAAATCCCAATAGTTACAAATGCCTGAAACACAAGTTAAATTTTCATCTCCCTCATATATGTCTTGGACATCCTTAAAATGTTTCAATTCAAGAATGCTATGTACTTCAAAAATTAATCTTTCTAAATATATTGTGGTATTTTGGATTGAATTTCAAAACAGAAAAGGACATTAGTGGAAAAACTGATGAAATCCAAAAATAATCTGGAGTTTAGTTACTAACACTGCATCATTGTTAATTTCCTGGTTTTGACAAATATACAGGAACATGATTACATAATATGTTAACATTAGGGGAAGCTGAGTGGAGGGTATTCAGGAACTCAATCTTTGCAACTCTTTTGCAAATTTGGTTTTATTTCAAAATAAAAGGATTTTAAAATTAACCTTTGAGCTAAAAATGTCCATAGGTAATAAGAGGCACATAAAGTAAACAGAAACTCTATCATGTCCATTCTATTCATTACAGGTCAGAGAATGAATATTGAATTATGGGGTAAAAAAAGACATTTGTACAACACAGCCTTTTATTTTTCAAGGAAAAGGAAAATGAGTTATATATTAGTAAGAATGTATTAATATATCCTTAAGACAAAATATTTGAGAATTCATTAATAACCTTGCTTTATTCAGGACATTTAGATGATTTTTTTCCAAGCTCATAAGCCTCACAGAGCAAGAGAGCATGTATTGAGCCAAGGATCTGTGTTTTATTATATAAACATATTCCCACACTTTAGATATAATCATTTAAACTCTAATTTGAATGATGAAAAGATATTTCATAATCTTTAAATGTATTGTTTAATATTAACAATTATAAATTTATACTGAAAGCAAATTAACATTCTATTTTATATAGAACATTTGAGAAAAAGTTTTAAAATTCCATTCATCTTCTACTCAATGTTTTCAAGATGTGGTGCAGTTAAGATTGCTGTAGATTTTTTTGACTCTCTTCTCATCAAGAGGTGGGATCTAATTCCCCTCTCCTTGATTCTGGGCTAGCCTATGACTACTTTTGCCTGTAGAGTATTGCCCAAGTGATGCCAAGGCCGTTCTAGCCTAGCTTTTAAAACAAATAGCTGCTTCACCACTGGGGTCTTGGAGCCCTGAGCCACCATGAAAGTCTAACTACTCTTCTGGAGAGACCATGTGGAGAGACCTTGAGAATACATGAGAAGTGGGCCTCAATTGAGCCCAACCTTTCAGAAGCCCTGCTAAGGCACCAGGCCTGTGGATGAAGACATTTTCAGCCCTCTAGACTGCTCCAACTGCCTAATCAATACCAGCAAATGTTCCCAGTCAATGCCACATGGAGAAACACTGCCCAGCCAATGTCCCTACCTACAAATCATGACATAATAAAACAGCTGTTGTTTCAAGCCACTAAATGTTGGGTAGTTTGTTACAAAACTACACAACCATAGACAACCAGACTATTGGTAAATCACAAATATTCTCAGACCAGAAATATGGATCCCCACAAAGAAGAGTTAAAGCACCATAGCAAATATTAACAATTCTTATCTTCCTGTTTCAAGTCACAGAGGTAAAATACATGTTATGTTGAAAAGCCTCAAAACTTTCCAGTTAAAAGTTATTTCATACCCACCTTCAATCTCCCTAACACTGTAGCCCTTCCTTCAAACCCTGGTTTCTGGGATGCCAGGGAGCTTGTCCCTGGGTATTGTCACATTAGCTTGTTACGGGACTAGCTTGTTACAGGGCATGGGAGTAACAACACCTCAATAGCAATGACCACACCTAGCTTCCAGATCTTTGGTTTCCAAAAGTCATTCTCCACTCCCTGGAAAATAGACTGATTCCAAGGCTGGGACAGGAAAGTACACGGCCTGAAATAACTTATACCAAAAAGGAAAGAGGTGGTCAACTCATTATGGAGCCATTTCAAAAGCTAGGAGCTAGCTTGAAGGGACTCCACTGGTCACACTTGGGATAATATGAACATAAAAATAAATGTATCAGATTATAACCCCCAAGAGGAATCCATGATTCCAGATTAATATAAACACATACATGAATAAATAAGTTAGAAAGAAGCAATAAATTGCTTCCTTACAATAAAATGTCAACTAATATTAATAAAATGTAGAAGGAATAACAGAATTAGAAAACTCGTTTGTGGGTGATATTCACTGAAGCATTCAAGGGTAATCTGTCTCATATTTTCAACTTACTTGCAAATGGTTCAATAAGAGAAAAAATACCAGCAAGCGTATGTGGTAAAATGTTAACCACTGTACCTGTGGGTGAAGGGTATACAGAGCTCTTTGTATTATTCTTGTAGCTCTTCTGTAAGTTTGAAATTATCTCAAAATAAACAGTTAAATAAAATCTCTCATCCTCTCCTGTTCAAGGTCCCTCAAAAGCCCCAGGCCTCGCTCATTCCTCCACCCAAGAGAACTCTCCTGGTCACCCTGCATCTTGGTCCCACAGTCCCTTCTTCCCACCCCTGCCCAATTCTCAGTCCTTCTGTCCTTTCTTCAGTGATCAGTGAGAGGAGAAAACTCTAAGGGAAAAATGGGAGGAGAAGGCTGTGAATCCCCTACACGTCTGTCATCTGTATGTATCCATCACACAAGTAATACAGGCTTCCACTGAACGTATGGGTTTTAAGATTCGTAAGTTTCCCCCTTAACACAGAAGCAACCCAAAGTGACCCAAGAAACATTTCCCTAAAGTCATTTCCATGCTTATCCATTCTTACTCTATTTTTTTTTTTTTTTTGGTAGAGAAAGGAAGAGAGGGAGAGAGGGAGCTCTTTTTTTTTTTTTTTTTTTTTTCAATGTTAAAGTATTCTTTCTACAAAAGGGTAATTCTTTAAAATTGCAGTAGCAGTGGGGGGGGGTTGGCTTAAGCCCTCCTGTGAAGAGTCTGATTTCCCCCTGAGCAACTCCCTGGCAAAGCCTGGGAACTCACGTTATCCCACACTAGAGATAAAAGCCCAGAGGTAGAGAAGCTGAATATGGACAAAACAAGCACTTTCTCATTCTTTATTTCCACTGAAGTATTTAAGACAAAGGTCACAAAGAGAAGCCCGTGTTTCATTCAGTGGCCAACATAGTGATGGGCAGATCAGGAAATGTCACATTCTGTCTCCTCCAGCAGCCCCCAGCACGTGGCAAAAATCCACGCAGCTGCCCTATTGAGTGGGAACATGCAGGCCAGCTTACAGGGCCCTTCCACTCCCTGTGGCCTTAAACTCTGCTCCTTCACTCACAGACGGGACCTCCCCAGCCTATGTAAGCGTCTGAGCTGGCACCCCCACCATAAAGAGGGACTGAAGAGCTAAAGGTGAGTGACCTCGAGTTTGCCGAAAGGTTGAGAGAAAGGGCCATGGGGATCACAGGCCATGGAGACAGCAGGGTTCTCAGTCTTGCCCGGTAGCAGGACAGGTACACGGCACACTCACCATGAGCTGGTCTATGTCAGGGTGCTAGACGGAGCACAGTTCAAAAAGCCTGGGATCATACAGAAGAGAGAACTTGACAAGAGGAATCAGAGAACAGACAAGGAAGTGCTCCCAGATCAGGACTGGAAGGATGAGCGTTAAGGCAGTTAGAATGGCGGTAGGCTGGGGTAGAAGTGAAAAGGCAGAGAGAAAATGATGTCCACAAAGCATATTCCTGACCTGCTTTTCTTCTCACCTTCTCTGCAGCAACAAAATGAGCCAGGTGAGCATTCTGTGCAAAGGATGCATTCCTTAAACCATTTCATAATCTAATACTCATTTCCCCACGTGAATGACAGGAAAGCAGGGGGATGGCTCTCTCAGGGCACATAAATCTGCAACAATTGCCTTAATACTGCTTTGTTTCATAAACACTGCATTATTGTCTACATTGTTTGGCAAAATGTTCTCTCCTAAATTAATAACAGCATAGCTTACCGTGGCAGTTGCAGAGCTATTTTAATAATATTCATCACATCTAACTTCTGCTTCAAGTTACTGATTTAGGGAACATTTCTGCACTGACCCTAATACACCACAACCAAAGGAATACTTGGGGATACATTTTACCCCAAATAAAAAGGGCTCTTAAAAATATAAAAGCAAATGTTAAAATAATAGCACAGTAGTTGCTAAAATTTGCTGCAGAAGTTCCAATGCACAGGGATGTTTAACCAATACTAGTTAAAGATACTTTAGGGGAACGTCTTTTTGCCAGCTAAGGCAGCCCCATGATGTGGCTGTAGCATAAACACAGTTTACAATTCACTTTAGCCTCCCAACTTTAAAATTATGTGACTTTTGAAGAAATTTCTTTAATTTGGGGGAAATTCCAAATTTAAAAGCTAAAGGTTTTACTAATATTTTTGTTATGTTATAATAATTCAGTCACATAAGTCATAATCACATAAAATAATAAAGTCAGTAACATTTTTATTGGCATATGTTAGTATTTTATATATACTAACTCATTTAATCCTCACAGCAGTCCCATGAGTTGAAGGTAATAAAAATAACAGGTAATATTTACTGGGTATTTGCCTTGTGCCGGGCACTGTTCTAAGACCACTGCATCTTCTCATAAATGTGAAATTCATTTAATCTTCATAGCAACTCAAGGAAGTAGGTATTAATTTCCTCATTTTAGAGATGAGATCATTGGAAACCATGGGTTAATCAGCAGTCCCCAATATTTTTGGCACCAAGGACCATTTCATAGAAGACAATTTTTCCACAGATGGTGGGGGAGATGGTTTCGGGATGATTCAAGCACATTACACTTGTTGCACACTTTATTTCTACTATTATTACATTGTAATATATAATGAAATAATTATACAACTCACCATAGGTTGGGGACCCCTGGGTTACGTAACTTCACCAAAAGCACGCAGACAGAGCCAGGATTAAAAACCACACTGGCTCCAGAACCCAAGTTCTAAAATGTTTTCACACTGTACTGGAATAACACAAGTATGAGTCTGAGGCCAGAGCTCCTTCAACCCCTAAGGAGAACACTCTCAAAAATCTCTGTCAGAGTCAAAGGACCGACCTGGGTTAAGCACAGATTTTAATGTTCCCTAAAGTGGCCTGGCCAGAATCTAAGTCGTTTCTATTAATACTTAGGAAGACACTATGGTTGGTCCTTGAAGGAGGTCTAATCCTACTGACCCCAGCAGATCTCAAAGGTCACTGCGGTGGTAAGCTAAACTGCCCTTGAGAACCAAGCCTCTGCCCCGTACCTCAGCTGATGGGCCCCAGTGTGACAGCCTATACCCACCTACATTTTTATCTTCCAGTACTTGATGATTTGCCCCTGCCCCAGAGCGCTCTCAGCCTGAGAAATAGAAATCCTAAAAGACAAGGTAAAATCACAGCCCGTGTAAGGGGTCTCAGCCACTTGAATGAGGGAAACCAAGATGAATAACCAGAACAAACAGTGCCTATGAAAAAGACAAAAGAAAGCAGAGAGTGGAAAGGTTAATGAAGACTTTCAGGGAGATACAATTAGAACACAAAAAATGGCTTTCTAAAACTAGCATGATTTCTGAAATTAAAATTTCAACAGACAAAATGAAAATGGCATGGTCATCACTGAGATCCCATTCAGAGTTCTAAAAGATCAGACAGACATCATAGTAAAAACATCAGAGACATGGAAGATGTAACCAGAAGACAGAACATGTAGATAACAAGCGGGCTTTCCTGGAGGAGAAACAGTAACAAAGACATAATTGGAAGGGAGGGAAAAAAACAAAAGAAAACCTTCCTGAACTGACAGAAGGGATAATTCCCTAGACTGAAAGGGCTTCCAGCAAGCTCAGGCAGCATTAATGAGGAAGGAAAGACACATACCTAGGCTTGGTAAAATATTTAAACTTAGAATCCAAATCATCTCCAACCACACATCTTACAATCTGCACCAGCACACATTACTGTTCAATTACCTATATTAATACGACTTTACTATTTCAGGAAACTCTTACTCAGAAAGATTGTTACAAATAACTTTGTTTCAGAACTTTCCAAAAATGTATTCATCTGAATAGACAGCTATTCCTTATTAAGTAAATACTCCTTACTGAACCCCACAAACCTTAAACTATCTTATCAAAAACTTTGGCTAATTCTGTGTCTCTGCATTGAGCAACACGCCTTAAACCACCCTAAAAATCTTTGTAAATCCCCCATCTTTGCCCTCCCTCCACTGCAGTGCTCAATGTTTGCTTTGTTCATAAGTTATTCTGCAGCCTTTTCAGGGAGTCAGCCGTCAGGGACTCTAAAGATTAAAAGGAAGTCATATAGTCAAACAAATTGAACAGTGGATTTGTAGAGAAAAAAGAATCAGATTAGCACAGATTTCTCGACTACAATGCTGGAAACAAGAGCACAATTCAAAAATGACTACTGAGAGAAAGCTCCAAGCCAAGAGTCATCAGGGCAAACAACCTTTTTTGAATATGCAAGAACTAAGAAGCTACTTAGCCAATGAACCCACACTGCGGAAATCTTCCAGGATGTGCTCACTCTAGACAGAGTTCTCAAGATATAAAAGACAAAGAAAAGAGGGAAAAGTGACACGATGTAACTGGATGAAGGTAATATGACCAGGAATTTATAGATTAACTATTTCTTAAGGAGAAGAGACATACAGTAAGAAAAAATAGATGAGAACAAAAAATTCTAAACTATCTCAGTGAAATTCAATGGGAAATATTTTGTATATTAATATAGAATGTTTAATTATAGCTGCTCTGAAAGTATTTAGTGGGAAAGTAACTATTGGTAGGATTAAAAAAAAAACAAATTCTATGTTAATAACCATACAACAAAAGAAAGGAAGAGAAGAGTAAATAACAAAGTATAATAAACAGTAAATTAAAAACAGATGAAAAGAACAAAAACAAATACAGTATTTAGATAACAAATGAGTGGTGGAAGAGCTACAAGAATTTTTGAAAAGTGATGAACAGCAGCTATCACACATAGCAGTAGCTAGGTATCTCACTTCGGGGGAATCTATTCAATGGAAATAAAAGCCCCAGGGATACACAGAAGTATGTCTGCTACAGCATTATCTGTTAATGGCAAAAATGAAAATCCCCAACTTGCATGACCATCAATGGAAGATTATTAAATAAACTATAGTCACCTGAACTATGAGAAACTATGCAACCACTAAAAACAGTTGGATTGATATATGTTGAACTCAATCAAGCAAAGCCCAAAAGATATTTTAGTTACAAAAGTAGAGTTTTAAATGAGTGGTGAGAAACTATTCACCTTTTTTTTTAAATGCATCTCTGTATTTTTATAACTTCATGCACCAGCAGGTTTTACTTTTGTAATTTCAAAAACATCTGAAAAGGAAAAGCGGTGAAGAGGTCATTTCAAGGCAGGAGCACAGCACAGACCAACATTCAGATAGAGGGTGATGCGGGACTGGGTTTCATCCAGCTCTGCTCCTGCCTCACTGTGTGACTTTAGGTGGGCTGCTGAACCACTCAGGGTCTCAGTTTCTTCACTTGTGAAATGGGATAACAGAACTAAATAAAGGTCCTTTCCAGCTCTGGCATTCTATGAATATGTTAAGAAAACTACAGATTGCACCATTTGGAAACCTTTACTTACTGCCTCCCTCTCTATGAACATTAACATCCTCAGGATCCAGTGGTGTGGGTGGAGGGGGTGTCAGTGCCCCTGGTCCACTCTGAAGGCATGCCCAATCCCCACACCCAGGAAGATTTTCCATCAGAGTTACCAAGGTAACACAGCCACAACACACAAATTGTTCACTGGAGCCTCTTCGTCAAACTGAGCCCTCCTAGTTTCATAGAAAAGGCAATAAACTTCTCTAGGGTATTACAGGCCAAAGCAGTAATTCAAAATAATTTTAAGTAGAAAATATTTTTTTCACTATAAGATTTCTATAAAGATATAAAAAGGAAGGACTATTAAAAACAAAAGTTTTACAAGTAGGCTTTTGTCTTTGCAAGCTCTCCCAACTCATCATGCCTCTGAAGACAGGGTCTTGTTGCAGTGTGCTATTTCAGTTACCGTTTTTTACTTCAGCACTCCTAAAAAGGATATAGTATGTGGCAGTTCAGGGTACAAAATGCCAGTACTCTCCCGAGCTCACCTATTCCTTTGTTTTCATTCCTGCTTCCTTTATTCCCTTCTCTGCTCTCTACCTTTAAGAATCAACCAAATGACTAAAAACCATCTATACACCTACACCACGTATACCCTACATTCAAACAAAAATCTTCAGGGGTGATAGAACACTAATAAGTCATCACAGAATCATTTAATTATTTAACAAATTGAACTGAGGATTCATCCAAACATTCACTGAACGATGTCAAGTGCTGAAGCCCAGATGTAAGACTTGGCCTCCCAAGCTCATAGACCTTCCTGCACATGATGTTAAAGCTTAGAAAAGAACAGACAGTATTTCTCACTAGAATAATTAACAAAAGGCTTTGTGAAGGAAATTCAAGATACTACATGGTCAAACAAAACTTTTATAAAAAAGCAACTCCTTGTGTTTAAATTCAATGATTCTAAGAAATACTTGTCTCCTAAAGCTACTTTTAAGGACATAGCAATGTCAAAACTACTTGTACCTACTCGGTAATATGTATTTGTTTCTCTTGTCAACGACAAACTTTAGCTACAAAGAGAAGCACCCTGTATACAGTAAACACTCAATACTCTTGAATAACAGAGGGAAGGCAGAGGGGATGGTGGAGGAGGGAGCCGCAGGCCTGGGTTAGCAGTGGGATTCGGTTGTCCAGTCAATCCACTCTTTGCTTCATGTTCACGCAGTTCTGCAGGTTTTCATTACATGCTGTCTCCATTATGAATTTATTTTGTTTCTGGTTCATCCCTTTTCATTTTGTTTCTAATATTTGGGCAAGTTAGAATCCTTTAAAAAGATATTATAAAATGTTGGGGGGGGGAGATATAACAAGTTAAAATAATCTTAGTTGAATCTGACTTTCCCAAAGAAATAACATTATGAATAAAGGTCTGTATTCCTGAGCAGGAAAGGGCTGTATATCTGATAACCATTTTTTAATGGTTAGATCTAAACTCAATTTCAACAAATGAAGTCATTTTGGATACTTTATGTAATAGAATAGATCTAACCTAAGAAATTTGCCCCAGAGTTGATTAATGCCAGAGTGGAGACTAGAACCCCTTTCTCCTGACAGCTCTGTGTGGGTCAAGTTCACTTATTTAAACTGCTCTTCAGGTTAACCTCTCTGTAAGCAACCGATATTCACCTAAAGAGTTGTGAGAAAAATCAGATTATCATCCAAATTGTATTTTAACACTGACTTTACTTTTGAAATCTTAAAATTTACCCATTAAACCTCAAATAGCAAAGCACCTAGTAAAACATCTCAGGTCCTTATATTTTTCGGTTAAATAGTTAACACATTAGAAGGAAACACAAATGTACTAAAAGAATTTATTATTTAAAATCTACATAATGAATTGTTTTATAATGTGACCAACTCACTCCTAAATCACAGGTTCTGAAAATTTAAGTTTTCCTGTGGTATTCTTAAAACAAAGTTCGCCTGGTTTCTCCATTCTAAGGGAGTTTAACGAAAATGCACAGTGAAATGTTGACAATGCACAGTGAAATGTTTCAAAGCAACTCAAGCAATGTGTGTTTAACCAGCCCCTAACCTCTGAGAGCTGTGTGGTTCAACACAGCAGCCACTAGCCACATGTGGCTACTGAGTCCTTGAAATGTGGCTGGTCCAAATTGAGATGTACTGTAAGTATATAATACACACTGGGTTTTGAAGACCATGTGAAAAACAATAATTTTTTAAATATTGATTGCATGATGAAATAAAATTTTAGATATATTAGGTTAAATGTTATTAAAACTAATTTCCTTTTTTTTTTTACTTTCAATGTGATTAACTAGAAATTGTAAAAATATATATGAGGCTCATATTATATTTTTATTGCACAGCACCATAGTGAAGCTTTTACTAAAAGAACACAACTGCTGATAGCTGCCTGCTGCCTAAGTTGGAGAAATGCTGCTGCTAGCTCTGATGACTAATTCTTTTATTACAGACCTTCCCGATTTAGTCCTGGCTCTCCTTTTAACCAACTGAGTGACCTGGAACTGCCACTTAATCCCTGTGGCCCTAAATCCTCATCTGTAACCCTAGAGAACACCCAATACCAAGTCATCATTTTAAACAATGAAGATGCTGAGACCCCACATTTCCTGCCTTCTGGTTCACTGCTCGTTTCACTGCACAAATGCACCATAGCCCCTTTCTGATTTTATCTGTTCAGTGGTCCCATAATATATCTCTCATCCCAGGGACTGTCCTGCAAATGAAATCTGTGACACTCTTTACATGAAAAGGAAAGTGTGGATGGAACTGTGCCCACCTATCCCACCAGAGGGGTGGGGGGGACACTTTCAGCACCCTCATCCCCTCCACAGCTGCAGGTGACAGGGCCTTCCCACTGCGGGTGGCCCACAGGGTTCCGTGTCACCTCAAAAGGGAGGCAGAGTACCAGGCTTCCTCACAGCTCTAGACCAGGCTATGTGCTCTTCAGCAAATCTGCTGAAATACTTTCAAACTCTATGTCCTTATTTGCAAAACAAATTAATAATATCTGCCCAACATACATCACAGACTGGCTTGAAAAAATCAAATAAAACATACCTGGAGGCTCTCTCTTCAAAAGCATTAAGGACCACATGGATGGTCAAGGTCTCATTCCTACCACAATCACAGTCTAGCCAGATTTTGCAGAACTGAAATATGACAATAGGGCACACTTTGATAGTTTGCTAAATACATTTATTTCTTTCAGGAAAAAAGAAAATTCGGCCAGGTGCAGTGGCTCACGCTGTAATCCTAGCACTCTGGGAAGCCGAGGCCAGTGGATCATTTGAGCTCAGGAGTTCGAGACCAGCCTGAGCAAGAGCGAGACCCTGTCTCTACTAAAAAAAAAAAAAATAGAAAGAAATAGCTGGACAACTAAAAATATATGGAAAAAAATTAGCCAGGCATGGTGGCACATACCTGTAGTCCCAGCTATTCGGGAGGCTGAGGCAAGAGGATCACTTGAGCCCAGGAGTTTGAGGTTGCTGTGAGCTAGGCTGATGCCATAGCACTCTAGCCCAGGCAACAGAGTAAGACTCTGTCTCAAAAAAAAAAAAAAAAGAAAAGAAAAAAGAAAATTAACGTAGCTTCATATTTTTTAAGCTAAAAAAACCAGCAAGATACAGAATATTAACAGCTTACATTCATTCTGTATTTATTAAATAGCAGGCATTCTAAGTTCTTAACATTTTCAGATTCAATCAGAGCAACCCAAGCTGGAGATAAACTGAGGCACAGAGGGTAACTAGCCCAATTACTTAAACATGGTACATACAAGAGACAGGATTCGGACCCAAGCCATCTGGCCATGGAGCCCATGCTTGCAACTGTGCTATCCTGCCTCTATTGTGCGGAATATTCCATTCTATCGTTGGTATAAGTAGAAGGATTATACTTTTGGGTTTGTGTCCTGATATATGTTAACATACATATTTTTATACAGATTAAGAAAATTACCAATAGTGATTACCTTTGGAGAGAGCAGTTAGCAAGATGGGATGTGGACAGGGTGAGAAGCTTTCATTCTCCATTCTATAAACTTCTGTACTGTTTCCATTTCCCGACTTTGTGCATCTTATTTATGTCAGCAGGCCATTTTAATTAAGGAGCTACCTTTCTATTCTCACAAATCCTTAAACTGAGATGGTAAAGAAGCCACAGACACTGTGTCAAGCAAACCAAATTCAGTTCCCACTACTTAAAACTCATGTGGATTTGGAAAAGTTTAACTCTCCATGCCCAGCTTCCTCTTTGTAAATGAAAAACTCCACCTTCCTCACGGGATTATTGTGAAGATCAACTCGGGCCAAGAATCTGGTCCCAGACTGGTGCCCTGCTATGGCTCCAACACGCTACTTCCACTCCACCCCTCCTACAACTGCTCAGATCTGCTGGCTTTACACATGCACCAGTGGAGAAATGCTGACCCTGCTGCACCAGATGAAAGGCCCCAAACTGGAGATTAAACTCCACTTCCTGTTTTCCTTGTTATAACGGGCAGTGGGCATCACCCTCAGGGAGCCCCCAAGTGAGTGTCCCCTGGGGTGTCAGGTGGCTGGCAAGCCCTGCTTCTCACTGGGATCTCGTAGCACATTTCCTGCCATCTGAACCACAGAAATACTGGGTGTCCAGGGCCTGAGACCCTACCAACACCAGGCCGGGGCCACCCAAGTGCAGCCTTCAGAGTGCTGCTGCTGCACCCCATGAGTAGCAGAGACCCCAGTTCCCACCCTGACCCTGCATCAGTAGGATGCTGGGTGCTCACAGGTCCACCGGCGGGGCTGGGAGGCCAGGGGCCTCGGCCCTCAGGAGCAAGTGACCATGGGTGGCAGCACCTGGGGAACTACTGACATGACTCGGGGTACCCTGTCCACGGCCCCACACAGGGTGCCCACTTCTGAGTCCACGTGAGAACTGCCTGGGCTGTTTTTTCAAAATACGAATCCCTCACCTCCCACTCCATGCTGTCCAAGTGACTGACAAGCACATCCAGAGGTCGGAATCCTAGGAGCGTCTCTTACTAAGAAACAGGACTACTACCAACTAGCTCCCCCTCAAACCAGATGAACTGGGGACAGGAACAGAAACCGAAAGGTCTAAGGTGTCTGGTATGTGGGCCAAGAAGGAAAGCAAAGGTTATTCGCAACCTCCATCTCTACCCTCAAGGAGGGTAGGCAGTTCCAACATTACCGACAAGTCCTGCCTCTGGAGTCCCTACGCCGGAATCTCAAGGATAATAAGAGCAAAAGAGTCTTTTTGGGTTTTTGTTCGATTCCAAACTATCTTGCCACCTTTCCTTATTTTCCTTTCTCCTTTTTGAAACATTCTTGCTGAAATACAGCCTTAGGTGGGTAGTAAGTATTACTTCTATTACTTGAAGTAATGATCTGGCTTGGAGACCACCCAGAACCCTGACTCCTCTTTTGTCTTCATCACTGCCCATGTCACAGTTAGTGGTATTTCAGAGCGTGAAAAGGTCTGCCATGAAATAAATGCTTATCGGTTTTTATTTTTAAAAGGCCATAATGTAACTCTAGATGAAGAGGGACACATAGCATTAATGCTCCTAAACGGCACCCCGGACCTTCTCTGGATTCACTCTTCCATGCCCTGACCTAGACATGCTTTGCTTTCTCTATCCCAGATTTTCTTTCTTTTCCCTCTTCCTTTGTACATTCTTTCTTTCCTAAGCCTTATATTCTACTGACACCAAATTATATTTTAGTCCCCACTGATAGATAGTTCTCAGAGTAACAGAAGCTACTGACAATTGTAGTTGTTAAAATTACAATTGAAAATATGCACAGATATGGTGGAACTATGGATTTTTAAATATCAAACATTTTCCAAAGAGCACATTATTTTTACAGTATTGCTTCTGTACTTTATAAGTGGTAAAAGGCTTTCTTCCTTTACCATTTTGAGAGAAACACAACATACCATCAAGAGATTAGCATCCAAGGTTTGGAAAAAGGTTCTTCAGAGACTCAAATCACACACAGCATGTGGTATAGAGAGAGTAGAAAAATGGCAGGTATTGATTTTTAAGCATAACTCCTGTTTTTTAAGATACTATAGAATCCCCAATGCCTACAAATGCTAAGAATACTGAAATCGTTAGTAGCATTGCACTGACCAGCAGCTCTCACTGCAGGACCAATGTTTTTCTCTACCAGTTTAAAATCAAGGTGCCCAAAGGGCCTAGAGTGGATGACAGTTGGAGACTGAGCCTCTGGCTCAGAAGCTGCACCCTTTGCAGGTTTCATTTCTCAGACGAGACTCCTAATTTCTTTGTCCTGGGCCCACCCCTCTAGGAAATATATTGGGGGTGGGAGAGGGGGGAGATGTCAAAAAAAGGGGGCAAGGGAAAGTGGCAGGAATGTGCATGTCACTGCTTGCTGACCCTACCAGCCAATTAAGGAGAAGAGCCACTGGGCTCCACAGGAAGCTGCAGCCAACCTCAGATGAAAGGATAATGGCTGTGACACCAAGCCCCAGGAGAGGGGGTATGGATGAATATTAAACACACACATATTGACAGTCAAAGCTCACACAATCCAGAATGCTATGTTTGCAGTCCTATTCTCAGAAATGAGGGCAGAACGTGTCTTCCCAAAATTGCCCGACTCTCTGGTCCTCTTTTCTCTCCCCACACTCTCCTCTACTTACGCATAGTACAAGTCACAGTCTCTCTCTCTCTGGCTGTTACATACTGACAGCAGATCAGATGCCACTTTTCCAAGACACATGTCACCAGTTCTCTTTTTGCATAAATGCTTCTCTAGCAACCAGCTGTCTGCCAGGGCCTCTGATTAGCCAGGAGGGATATCACATTGAATTATTCTATGTTCACACTCGATGTTGTTACCATCCGTTTCCCCCGTAAATGTAAAGAAACAGCTTGCTCAGCACTAACTTTAGATCACTGAAATGACTGCAATGTACCATCAACAGTGAGTACAAGAACATGATAATTAAGATGAGGGGTCTGGGAGTTTCACATGCATCCTACTGGACAAATTCAAACATTAAACTTTGGCAAAGAATACAAATTTAGGAAATGTTTCACCAAATACTGGCCTAGACTAGGGTAAAATCTGACTCTGAAAATCATTTTCATTTCCATGAAGCTAATGTGGTCCAAGAATAAATGTGCACAAATTGGCATTTTCCAGATGGTTCATTTCACCCAATTATATCACCCAGACATTTTGATTACTGGAACAGGATTTCTGGGTGCAAATCTGTCCATGGCTCCCCACCTCTGCTACCATTGTCCTGTCCAAGCTGTCTAGACTCCTGCAACTGCCTCCTGACTGGTGTCCCACACCCACGTCTGCTCCTGTCTCCACAACCCAGCCAGAGTGAGAATATGCACCCTTGCCCTTAACTCCTTCTTGTTTAAACTTCTTCAGTGGAGTCTCAGTATATAGAGACAAAAACCAAATTCCTACACCTTGATCTCCAAGTCCTCCCTGCATATCTAGTCCTCAGCACCCACAGCTGGTGTTTCTCCCCCTCGCCGGAGGGTCCAGCCACATGGGACTTCTTGTTATCACTTGTCTGGAAACAGTACTCTCCCCCACTCTTTCCTGCTCCGTCAGGTATCCCCCCCACATGTCCTCAAGATTGTGTTTCATGATTCCCTATGCTAGGGAAAGGCTGGCCTCCAGGAGAAAAATGAATCTTAGTAAATAAGAGTTTGAATGAGTGGGAAGAAAAGGGAATGGCCTTCCAGGTAAGAGGCAATGTGAGCGAACACACAGAGGAGGATTAGGATTAAGCAAACACCTGGTGGTTCAAAGCACTGTGGCAAATCCAGAAACCATAAACTGTAAGTCAATTTTAAGACCAATAACGGGTGGCGATGGGGTAGTGGAAATCCCTGGGTAATCCTAGCAAAACTACAGTTTTGGCTAGAATTTCTTCAACAATAGTAACGTACTAAGAAGCTACGTAACCAAAATCCAAACCGAAGGGCATGGTTGTCGATTATCTAGGGAATTGAAACTGTACAGACTGTCATTTTAGAAATGCAGTTCAAAAAGCTTCAAATGCAGGCAGGCTGGAGTTAGGTGGAATGAGGCACTTTGGTTCCTCTGCATGTTGCTAGGTAAGTTAAATTCCAGGTGTGAGATACAAAGCCTGTCGTATTCTCCTTCCTAGTGTTCCAGGAATAAAGGCTGATTCTTTCATTCCAAAAAAAAAAAAAAAAAAGCTGCAAAGTGGAGACAGTCTTTATACATATTACTGTGGTGGTCACTACAAGTGTCCACCAAATAATCCCAGTGGTAGGGCAGCACTTCCTGGTCCTGTTGGGATTGGGTGGGACCCTGTGATTAGGGCTGACCACTGAGTTGATCCCAAATGCAAGGCCAGAAAGCTAGTCAGGATGGGGGAAGCAAAAAATACAGAAAGGAGATGACCACAATGTCCAAAGGCTTGGTGGCTGTGCCACTGAGGGACAAGGTCAGAAAGTTAAAGATTTTTAGTTGCAGGAATAATGAGTAGGTGGTAGCCTTTAGAACTGACAAATATCCTAGATGTAGTTGGGGTCAATTATGTACCTTTCGGCGTTTTCAAGGCCATGTCTAAAAATAATTTCTCTCAAGAGCAAAAGCATGTTTTCATTACAGGTGTCCCTTTCGGAATCTATTCACGTACCTTGTTCCTAAGACCATAAATACCACCTGTCTGTCGTTGGGCCACTGAGAACACAACTCAGCTAGCTCTCTCAGTCTGGAAGCAATATGTATTGTTGACATTAATTATTGCCCCTCATTATTTACCTTTTGAGCCTGTCTTGTGCAGGTTTTGTAAGATGCAAGAAAATTTGATCATTAATCCTGATAATGCATATGTACTAAGTTTTTTCACCCATATATAAATGAAATTTTATCATCTTTTCCTCTGTAATTAATATCTTTCTAAGATATCTAGCTACATGTAAGTTTCTCTGAAATCCCATACTTTGATCATTAAAGACCAAACCCATCTGTTACAATCGGCTTTGCCACAATTCCCGCTGGTCTGTATCCATCTGCCATAAAATCTATCTGTGCCACATTCCCTATGTCAAACAGTGTTTGATGAGCACCTACTACTTATCTACAGCACTGTGTTAAGCACTGCTGTAATGTTGAGTAATGCTAGTAATAATTGCTAACATTTATTGAACACTTAAAATGTCGGGGCTTTATCTGCAGTGTTTCCAGGCAGTATCTCAGTCATCACAAGAGGCCCGTGGGGCTGGCATTCCTCCTATCTCCTTTCACAGATAAGGAAATGGAGGCTTGGAGAAGCAGTGTCATTTACCTAAGGTCACACAGTAAGTGGCAGGACAGCATAACTGAGTTCACATTCCCTGCTGTGCAAAGATCCCTATACCAATAAAGCATCCCTTGTCCTCAAGAGTGTAACAATACATAAGCGATGAGGCCACAGAAACAGACAGCTCCATCTGACCCATACCACAAAAGCAGGCCCAGGAAGAAGGTGCTACAAAAATTGGGAGGAGAAAGTGAACTCTGCTAATTGGAATCACTAGGGCAGGGCCATTCCCTGGAAGTCATGGCTGGGAGCAGGCATTCCTTGAGGGAAAAAAACGGCAGAAACAAAGGCACAATGAACCGCAGGAAGGCACCAGGCATGTGGACAAACAAGAGGACCCTGTCTGGCTGTGTGCAGGGACTCTTCTGAATCCAGCATCCTGCCCCCATGGCCTCAGGCTCAGGTCACCCTCACCATTCCTCACACCCACATGGCCACCTCCAGTCCTCCCCAACGCCATCTGTCACCTTTCCATAACACAAGCAGACAGCATTCCCCTCCTTAAGCATACCCAGGGATAAAGTCCAAACTCCTCAGCATGACGTTCAAAGCCATCTCAGCTGCTCTCAAGCCCAACCAAAACACGGCCTCCACCTCCTTCACGCCCCACACTGGCTGGAATGCGGACCTCCTTCCCTGCCCTGCTGTGCTCACACCATCTCCACACCATCTTAGTGCCTTACTCAGCATGCCGCAGGCACTTAGAAAACATTGACAAGTGACAGAAAGAGGGTGGGGGGGAGTGAAAGCAGAGGAGGATGCAAGAAATGCTGGAGGGAAAAACCAACAAGCCCCGGTAACTGGGTTTAGGCTCCAGTAAAGAAAGAGAGGGGGAATCGCGCAACACAAGCATTTCAAACGTGGCTGCGTTCCTTGGACAAAGGGTGAGAGTCTCATTATCAAACCATGAAGCTCTGCATCAGGGCTGGCTGTCCACCATTGCTGAGTTTAAAATGAAGGCGTCAGGCTCCTCAGCAAGGTCAGTCCATGCCTGACAGCACTGCCCCTGTAAATAAGTGGGCTCCATTATTACGGGACTGATATATATGTTGGAGATTCAAAGTCTTGGTAACCACAGATAATATGCATAAA
>CM052439.1:105360048-105390766 GCA_028533085.1 Varecia variegata | reverse complement strand
CCACCCCCCCCCCCCCCCCGCTGGTTAAGGGAAGGAGGCTGGAACAAAACCCAGAACTGATGAGGCCCCAGTGCTCACAGCACGAGAAAATTCAGGAGGGCAGGCCTGCCAACTCGGAGCACGTTCAGCAAAGTGATGGGGACAGAAGCAACGCTGCAAAGGATCGAGGGAGCAAAGGGAAGAAATGAAGAACTGCCCAATTAGGAACCCCAGTGGGGATTTCTGGCCCTTATCCAAATCGACCTCTCCCTAGCACAGTGGTTCTCAAACTTTAAGGGCACATCAGAATCAACTGACGGCCTTGTTATAACAGACTGCTGGCCCCACTCCCAGAGCCTCCGATTTAGCTGGTCTCAGGTGGGGCAAGTTCCCAGGTGACGTTGACACTGCAGCTCCAGAGACCAAATTTGGGAACCACTGCTGTAGGGTTTAACCATGACACCTCCCTCCCCTGGCTCTCCACCTCCGTCTCCAGCCACCAGTTTGAGAAGGGTGGGAAGTCTTACCTGGATCACTTCTTTCAATAAGAAAATATGTCCTATTATAGTTCTCATATAAAGATTAAATGGTTATAAAATCAGATCCCTGCTCTGAGGAACATCAATTTTTAAATTGATATAAAACAACATGTTATGGTTTTACGTCTACCTTTTATCTTCACTAGTTTTGATGTAACTACACGTTTCTACCAATTTTCTTTTGTGATATGAATTTTGTTTACAAATGATTCATTTTAAATGATGTATACCTTACTCCTAAAGATTCAGTTTAGATAGCAAGCCCAAGACATTCACTCAGCCCTAATATAATCTTAAATATACTTTATAAGTAAGTATCCATTTACACATACCCCAGGGCCTTTGTACCTACCATTCACAATGCAGGGATTTTTCTTTCCCTCCATCAAGTAGCCACATAGTTGCTCCCTTACCTCAGGCAGGTTTCTGCTCAAATGCTACCTTATCCGAAAGGCCTTCCCCAACCACCACTGCGAAATAGCAATCTTCCCTGTACTCCACCACTCTTATCCTTGTCACCCATGTTTTTTCTTGACCTTTAGGGTATATTTATTTTTTCCAGTCTCCTCCCACCACACTGTAAGCTTCATGGGAACAGAGACTTTTTAGTTCACCATTGTCTCCTGAGCACACATATGGCACTCATATTTTAATTGAATTTGTCAAACTCCAAAATTCCCACATACAATTCACTGTGTTCAAGTATAACACACTAAACTATAAGCTGAAACTGATATAAATGCTTACTTCTCTCACAATTCTTCATGAGTAAGTTTCCAAAAAGCGTGCATGCATACCCACACACATATTTATTTAGCACTATTGGTCCAGTTATATTAATAGCAAAGGTCACCAAATGTAACTTCATAACACTAATGCTTTAACTATCAACTTAAAGACCATAATAACAGGATTCCCGAATACTAATTTCATAACCTCAAAAATGAGCAAGTCAGGTAAACCATTAAGAAAAATCATGATGGTTCACATCCAACAATCTTGAAAGGAAGTAATTTTAAGTATTAAGAGCTATGTTGTCCATCCATAACTACATGCCTTGAAAAACTGGACACTCTAAAGGTGACCCCTGTATAAAAAAAAATTTTTTGCACAGCAATCCACAATTCTGTGTATAATCTTAGCTTATGAGAGGACGGTATAACAGTATTAAGGGTGCAAACTACAAGTGGGGAAATTGTCAATTATCTATCTTTAAAGCCAAATAAAAATATTTCATCCTACAGAATGGATCAAAATAATTCACGAAATACTAGGCAACTAGAAACTGTAAAACTACCAGAGAAGTATATTCTTGGGAGACAATCTAAAAACTATTTAAAAATTCACTTTTTAAAAGAAGTTAGTAAGTAACCATTTTCATGAATGACAAGATATTGGGTAACAAAGAAATACTACACACAATTGTGTGCTATTAGACAGCCAAGATTCTTGGACATGATACATATCCCAGCCGGCTGACCAATTTCTTTTCCCTCTTTGTTCCTTTTCCCTATTCTTTCTCCTCCATGCTCTCTTCCCATTGAATTGCAGAAATATGAAATACACCTCATCACCGGCCTTTCCTGATAACCTTTCTAAAGCATTTACTGCTATGCATTCACAGAAACTGTGCTCAGCACAACCCTGTGTGGTAGGATTGAGATGACAGGCAACCCTGAAAAGTGGGTGTGCAGCAGTGGGCTTTATAGAGTTGCACAAGCACCAAGCACATTTTCCAGGTCCTTTTATCAGCCAGGCCAATTTCCCCACGTGATGTGTTAGTTGTCAGTTTAATCCAATACATGTGAAACGAATTAGAGCTGGAAGGGTCTATCATTCCTTGGCATGCTGAGCTGCAGCAGCAGCAACCAGCTCCACGCCACCTGCGTGAGGAAGTGAGGAGGTCAGACTTGAGGGGAGAACAGCCACTGAGACTGGTGCAGGTTAGCTTTTTTTTGAGTTATCTTTTTTAAATTAACATAATAGTTACATACCTTTATTGGGCACTTGCGATGTTTTGATACAGGCATACAATGTGAATTAATCAAATCAGGGTAACTGGAGTATCCATCGCCTCAGGCATTTATCATTTCTTTGTATTAATATTAGGAACATTCCAATTCCACTCTTTTACTTATTTTTTAAAGTATAGTTAGTTTTTATGCTTCCAGTTAGCAGACTGGCAAACAAAGTAGGAAAATTCCAGTACACACAGATACTCAGGTTTTGTAATAAGTTGCTACACTTCTGAGGCATTCACTCCCAAGACCACATTTCGGCAGTCAAAATCTTATCAGCACAAACAAATCTCTCATAACCTAGAAGAGAAAAATAATCTAGACCTACACAAAGTACTATAGACAGAACAGTTTCTAAACAGGTTTCTTAGAGGATTTCTATAATGCACAAGTGACTTTAAGTGTCATATTCAGAATGCGGACGGTAGGAACAGATTCCATTTGGAAGTAACTGCCACAGAAAGCACAAATAAGAATCTGGAAATGTAGACAGTTGACTTTACAGACAAGTAAACACTTTCCATAATAGTCTTTTACATTAAGGGTTCTCTAGTGCTTTAAGGCATTGATTGATTCCATTCTCCCAAAGGCCCTGGAAAAACACTTCATCAAATTTAGCTTCATAATTTCAAACATGTCCAGGTTCCAAAGAGGCATCCAAGAATGAATTTCTCATCCCTTGTATTTAAGAGGAAATATAGTATGGAGACGATGTAGCACAGTGGCTAAGAATTCAGACTCTGGATCTAGACTTACTGGGTTTAAATCTTAATTCTGGCACTTACTAGCTGTATGACATCGGGGAAGTCACTTGACCAATCTATAATACCAGAAAAACAACACCTAGAGAACAACATCTACATCATAGGGCCATTATGAGAAAGACATGAGTTGATGTAATTAAAGCATTTACAGAGTGCCCTGCGCACAGCAAGTACTTAAGTGCAGCTGAGTTGTCATTGCCGTTCTCACTGCCATCACCACCACCACCATCTCAGGAAAGATTAGGAGCCCAAGTTCTGTAGTCACACCTGGCTTTGAACTCAGCTTACCAAGACTGAACCTTCATCAAATCATCTATAAAATGAATACAACATGGTGTCTAAAAGGATAAACTAATTGTTTCAACAAACAGCAAAAGAGAGCCCATTGTTTCTGAAAACAGACTAAACCAATTACATTGTACAGCTCTTGTTTATATTCTGATTCAAGCTATTAAAAAAATTTTTTTGCAAGTTTTAAGAATATATTTGATGATATATGGAAAATAAGCTCACATTACAGTTTTGAGTTCAAACAACAGGAGATAAAAGTAAATATGTAATATGACGAGTACATTTTTGAAAAGGGAAAAATGGATCAGAAACAAAAACAGAATATATACTAAAATAGTTGTCTGAATGCTAGGATTACAAGTAATTTTTTTTGTATCCTTTTTGTTGGTATTTCCCGTTAACATGTAAAATTTGTACAGTCAGAAAACACAAGCCACCAATACACGGAGAGTGCTTGGAAGACAATGTTCCCTGAGAACTAAAGGCACTTTTAGGACTATTAGAGACAACACTGCCAAACTGACCTGAGGGGTCTCAAGGCTCCCTGGAGATCAGTCATGGTCTAAGAAAAACCATCTGCCATAGGAATGCACGAATAAAAATACACAAAAGTTATCACATTTATGAAATAACTGGAAATGTTAAAATTGACTGAATAAGCCAGGCATAGTGGCATGCACCTGTAGTCCCAGCTACTCAGGAGGCTGAGGCAGGAGGATTGCTTGATCCCAGGAGTTTGAGGCTGTAGTGTGCGATGAACGTGGCTGAGAATAGCCACTGAACTACAGCCTGAGCAATACAGCAATACCCCATCTCTTAAAAAAATTGACTGGATATTTGATAATATTAAGGAACTACTATTGAACTTCTGGTTGGATAACAGAATTAAGGTCATGCTTTTTTAAAAAAAGAAAAAAAAAGCTCTAATCTTCTAAAGCTATACTCTCCAATCAGGCAAATAACATCTTAGTAGAATTACAAGCACGATTTTGACTTCGTGGATCCCCTAATGGATCACACTTTGAAAATGTTGGTATATGGGCATACGTGGCATTCATCCATCCATTGGTTATTCTAGTCCGCTTTTGTGGCTGGCTGATACTACTTACAGCTTTCAGGTGCTTTGCTGTTGACTAAGTGTTTCCTCACATAACTCTATGTAGACCTTAGCACTGGAGGTTCTATCCATGTTGTGGATATATCAATATTACCGTATTTTGCCAAAGTTTAGTTCCTGAGACATATTATAATGACTTTGTGTTACTACTGCCATTTCCATCTCATCTCATCTGGTCAACCTGCCAACAGGCTCCTGTATGGGCACAGATAGACCGGTCCATGGCATGTCCAGAGTGCTCCCTCAAGCACAGGTTCTTGAATTAAAACTGAATTGAATCAAATTAGAATAAACTGACACAAAAAATCCAGAGCTGAGGAAAAGGTTTTGTGCAAGTTTATAAGTCTTATTTAAAAATGAAGCATTTTAACAACCTAAATATCCATTAATAGGGAACTGATTATATAAAATTGTGGTACATTTGGATACTGGATAGACATGGGCTACTATTAATATATACTATGTTTTAAAGCATATTTACTGGCATTTAGAAATGCTCAAGATAGGTTAAATTTTTAAAAGTAGGCTGCACTACTCTATACACATAAGATCTCAATTTTTTTCAAAAAATATATAGACTAGAAGGCATTATACAAAATATTAACCCTGGTTGTCCCCAGGTACTAAAACTGTAAGATGATTTTCATTCTTTTTTTGTTGAATTGCAATACAATTTTCATACAATGAAATGTATCTTTAGAATACAGTTTGGTGAGTTTTGACAAATACCCATATAACCCACAGCCCAATAAAAAATAGAGAACATTTCCATCATCCCAAATAGTACCTCATGCCTGCCTTTTTATAGTGTATGTATGTGTGTGTATACAAACGTATACACACACACACACCCAGGCAACCTAGGATGACTTTTATTTTGTTACACCCTGTGTTTTCCAGATTTTCCAGTATAACTCATATGTATTTTATAATTTAAGCAGTTTTGATTTTTAATTTTTAAAGAGTTGAAATGGTATCCTGTTCACTGATTTCACTGATAAAGATAAGGAAGATCAGTACATTAATAATCTTACATTACTAGAAACTTCAGGAACAAGACTGCTAGACACACACTCCACAATTATTTTTGCTTTCTCTTTCTAAGATCTCCAGAGTTTTTGGGTGCCACATCATTTATTCACACAGACATAGCCATGTGTTTTGTTTTCATCAAACACTTCTTGTAGGAAAAAATCCCTTAAAGTTCAGTAAAAATTATATACTCTCACCTAACAAAAGAAACCAAAAGTGAAAGAACTTATAAAATGCCTACAGGTTAATAAATAGAAACTGAAAGAAATCAAATTCCTTCTGGTTCTCATAAAAAATGTTAGCCCTAGGAGTTCATAAACAGAAACATGGCAGCTAGAGCCACACTGCAGAAATGTACAAGACCATCAATATTTTATAATGTTATTTTACAGTCATAATCTAAATAATGAAAACCAGGTTTTAATAAAACACAACATGCAAATCATCATTTCCCTGCTTTATCAGTCAGCACGAGTTTTAGCCACAGAAATTCCCTCTACTACCTCAGGCCATGACTTGTAAAAAGAGGTGCTGTATATCTACACAGATTCTTAAATCCCAGTGCTCTACACAGCTTTCTGAACAGCAAGGAGGAAGATCTCAGGGTAGATGCCCAATATTTGGCATTTTGACAGTTACAGTCTGAGTAACCAGCTGCACATCTGACCCTAACCTCAAACCAAAGGGGCACAAAGCCAATAAACCAACTGTGTCCCGAGCCACAACATGGATAAAACCACCAGTGCTAAGGTGAGGAAACAGTCAAGAGCAAAGCACCTGAAAGCTGCAAGTAGTATCACCTAGCCACAAAAGATGGCTAGAATAACCAATGGATGGATGGATGGCCACATACACACACACCTCAGCATTTTCAAAGTGTGATCCATTTGGGCATCCATGAAGTCAAAACTGGGCTTGCAATAATACTAAGATGTTATTTGCCTGTTTCACTGTGCTGACATCTGCACTGATGGTGGAAAAGCAATGGTGGGTAAAAGGATGAGGAAAATACAGAGGCAATAGGTTGAATTTTAAAGAACTGAGGAACATCCTGGAAATTCCCCAGGCAGTGTGTGTAACTCACATCTGCTTACTAAAATGCAGAATTTAGGCTAGTATTCACATTTTAATTACAGATTTTCACTTCCCCCACCAATTCTGTATCTTGCAGGCATGGCTCTCCAAGCATCTCAGAGCCATTACACTGGACTCACCTAAGAACACGTGACTGCTGTGTTTGTTTCAAACACGCTTTTGGACCTTTGTGCAGCTTTTAATTATTCATTTTGTAATTGACTTTTCTTCCTTTCACTGCCTGATCTTGAGTATCCATTGAGAACATAATTAAATACTTGTAAAATAGAGCAGTTAGAGAAAGATTGAGATTTAGAGAAAAGCGTAAGTCTAAGAAGATGGGCAGCCAGAGGCCACAGTCTCAGTCTCACATCAGCGCAGGGCACAGTCACGGGGCAGCCCGGTGTCTCCCACATTCCAGGACTCTGCAGAGAAACCTACATCACCACCACCTCTGTGGTCCAGCCACCCAGGCACACACGCTCTGCCTCAAACCCTCCAGTACAGCCACTCACTGCTCGCTGCCAGATCCATCTCCCCAGTGCCCAATCCTCACACCCCTGCTCTGACAGCCTCCCTCTGGAGGCCCCCCACTACTTACCACATCTTTGCTGCTTAGGTCAGCATGTGAGGTTCTCTGTCACCGGCTCAATCCTCTAGTCTGCATTTTTTATCTCCCAACATATCCTTACGCCAGTCAAGCTCAAATGCTCATGTGTCATTTGAGCTTGTGCCACCCTTTTCACCACCTTTCTCCAAGTCACTCCCCTCCACCTGAACTGCCCATCCTCACTCAAGTCTCTGCCAGATGAAATCCTTCCCCATCCTTCAAGGTCCTCCTCCAGTCTCCTCCTTCATGAAACCTTCTGCGACACCTCCACCTTTGTCCATTTACCACATCGTGCCTGTATGAGAATTAACATATATGGCCTTTTCCTAGTAGCCAAGAAACTCCTCAAAAGCCATGCCTTTCATGTTTTATTTCTCTTTGTATCTTCAAGAACATAAGTGCTCATAAATTTCTAAGTAAATTAATCCTTTTCAGATATGATAAATAATAATGTGGCCAAGATCCATTTTGTTAGGAAATAAGTGTGATTAAAATAACACAGTAATTGAATTTTCTCAGCCGTAGAGAAAACCAAGAACACATCTGGGAAGTTCCATGAATCACTGCAGGGGAGTGGGAACTCAGCTAGAGGAGCAGGTGGGAGACGGGGCAAGCATGGGGTGAATCTGCAAAGTATGGCACTATGTGATGAGGGACATGACAAGGATAATGACGAAGTGTTCAGGTGTTCGGTGGAGAAAGAAAATGAACCTCAACAGTGCACTCCCAAATATCTATTAGGGATTCCATCTGTCCATTCAGAGCCACATATGTGCAAATAAAAAATGTTTCAAGGCATTCCCAAGCTATTTATTTATTCCTCCTACAGAATCTCACTAGAGCCCTATCCCATTCAATGATGTTGCTAACACTAAGTTCATGCGGAATACTACACTTGATGCTGAGGAGCTTCAAAAGAAGACATGACTAAGACAGGGTCCAAATCCTCATAAATAACTTCAGTTCAGTGTAATAGGATAGAAAAGGTGTGCAAGAGGATTCTAGGAAATAACTGGAGAGCAAAAAGGACAATGCAGATCACAGTGTCATGGACCCCAACAGAGTCTCAGAAAAGTAGGAGTGGCAACAACTTCAGATGGCACTGCAGAGCACAAAGCTGGCAGCCAGAGGTCAGTGATGACACAGAGGGGGACAGTTTCAGTACACTGGCAGGTATGAGGACCAGACTGAAGAGAGTCGAAGTGTTGAAATCTGTCAAAACAGGAAAAATAGGGATGAGGACATCATTTTAAGGGGATGCACAGTCAAGACAAAACCCTTTCTGTTCCTTCTTTTTTAGAATAAGAGACTTGAACAAATCCCTGCTATGGGAGAATGAGGCTCAGATAACCAGCTGGAGAAGCTTCTGCTCTGAAGAAAGGAACAGAGACAGAGGGAGGAAGCGCAGGGAGTTGTGCAGCATTGCCTCTCGGTCACATGCTGGGGCTGAGCAGCGGTGAGAAGACCAGGATAGCAAGGAGTACAAAGGTCTGTAACAGCTGCTGGGGGGAGGAGGGGAAGTGGTCTAAGAACGAGTAAAAGGACTGTATGCAGATTTGAGTTTCTAAACGAGATTGAAAAATTATGCTGGCATCTGTTAGATGATTTTTTTCTAGCAGAATAGGATCGAAGAAGCAGAAAATGTAAATGGCTTCACATCCAGCACCGGAGCTGCCCACCATGGGTGTGGCAGGAAAATGAGATGTCCAAAACAGCATGGGGTCCAAAACCGAATAGAAAAGTGAAATGAAGACTGAAGGAAGCTGACTGTGGAAAAACAGGTAAGCAGTGAGCTTGACTAAATTAATTAGCTAGAGAGAGGACAGAATAGGAAGCTCTGATCAAACGGGGAGTGATGAGTTAAAAGATTTTGCAAAGCAGGTAAGTTCTAGGTGATGACAAGACCCAGGGTTAAGCCATATCAGTGGGCTGCTGTAAAGAATAAGCGGTTCAGGGGACAAGGAAGACAGCGGTGTGAGGGATGGAAGCAGAAGGGCAGAGAGCAGCGCTGCCCAACAGAACTACTGCAACAACAGCAGTATTCTATACCACAAGGTATAATAGCAGCCATTAACCCCACGTGGCTATGGCACACTTGCAATGTGCCAAGTATGCCTGAGGAACTAGGTTTTTATTTTATTAAATTTAAATAAGCCATGTCACTAGAATCTACCACACTAATTACTGCAGGTACACAGCACTGGTTTGCAACTTTGACAGCACAATGGAATTGTCTGGGTCCTAATCCCCAGAGATCCTGATTTAATTAGTTAGGCAGGTGTCCTAAGCACCAGCATTTTTTATTGATACATAATATTTGTACATATTTATGGATCTCCATTTAGATCTAATAATATTTGCTTTATGGCCAGGCTTGCTGGCTCACACCTGTAATCCAAGTACTCTGGGAAGCCAAAGCAGGAGGGTCACTTGAGGTCAGGAATTCAAGACCAACCTGAGCAAGAGTGAGACCCCGTCGCTACTCAAAAAAAAAAAAAAAAAAGAGAAAATAAAGAAAAAAAAGTTTGTTGTATATGTCTGGGTGCTCTGGTATTGTTGGGTCTATGTGTGTGTATATATATATTATATCCTCCTGTTGAATTGATCCTTTTATTGTATCATGACCTTCTTCATTTCTTTTTACTGTTTTTGACCTAAAGTCTGTTTTATCTAAGTATAGCTACTCCTACTTGCTTTTGGTTTCCATTTGCATGGAATATCTTTTTCCATCTCTTCACTTTCAGTCTATATGTGTCTTTACAGGTGAAGTGAGTTTCTTGTATGCAGCATATAGTTGGGGCATTTTTTTTTTTTATTCATTCAGCTAGTCTGTATCTTTTAGGTAGAAAATATAATCCACTTACATTCAAGGTATTATTGATACGTAAGGACTTATTCCTGTTAATTTGTTAATTATTTCCTGGTTTTTTTGCATATCCTTTGTTCCTTTCTTTTTCTCTTATTGTTTATCATGGTGGTTTGGTGCTTTTCTGTAGCAGTAAGTTTTAAGTCCTTTCTCTTCCTCATTTGTGTGTCTGTTGTACCAGTGAGTTTATACTTTCATATTTTTCATGATGATAGATCTCATCCTTTCATTTCCAGGTGTACAACTTCCTTAAGCAGTTCTTGTAGGACTGGTCTACAGGTGATGAATTCCCCTCAGTTTCTGCTTGTCTGGGAAAGACTATTTCTCCCTCATTTTTGAAGGGTAGCTTTGCTGGGTATAGAATCCTTGGCTCGCAGGTCTTCTTTCAGCACTTTGAATATATCATCCCATTCTCCCCTGGCCTGTAAGGTTTCTGCTGAAAAATCCACTGTTAGTCTGATGGGAATTCCCTTATATGTGACTTGATGTTTTTCTTTTGCTTTAGAATTCTCTTTGACAAAATTTTGAGTTTGACTATAATGTGCCAAGGAGAAGATCTTTTGGGAGTGTGTCTATTGGGAGATCTTTGAGCTTCTTATACCTGGATGTCTAAATCTCTTACAAGACTAGGGAATTTTTCAACTATTATTTTGTTAAATAGGCTTTCTATGTCTTGGTCCCTTCTGGAACACTCAAATTTTGAATATTTTGTAGCTTTATGGTATCACATGTCACACAGGCTTTCTTCATTTAAAAAAAATTTTTTTTTTGACTGGGTTATTTCAAAAGACCCATCTTCAAGTTCTGGAATTCTTTCTTCTACTTGATCTAGTCTATTATTGAAACTCTCAATTATAATTTTTATTTCATTCATTAAATTCTTCAGTTCCAGGATTTCCATTTTGTTTTTTTATGGTATCTCTTTGTGAATTTCTCTTTTATATCCTGAACTGATTTTATTTTTTTGTATTGTGTGTTTGTGTTCTCTTGTATCTCATTGAGTTTATTATTTTGAATTCTTTTTTATACATTTTATAAATTTCTTTTTGTTAGAGTCTGTTGCTGGAGAATTATATTCCTTTGGAGGTATCATATTTCCTTACTTTTTCATGTTCCTTGTGCCCTTACGTTGATATGGGTGTGCATTAATTTCTTCCACTTTTTTGGATTGTCTTTTATAGGGGAAAGACTTTTTCCTGTAGAGCCATACTGCTGGTTAGGTAGGGTACTTTAGCTTTGAATCTGGATGCATGCAGTAATATAGTCTTCATTTGTTTTCTTCAGCTATAATCAGCATCAGTAGTAGTGTCTATGATTTCTCAGTGGCTTAGACTGAGGTTGTTAGTGGAGGTTCAGGTTAGGCTTTTCTGGAAACAGGGACAGGTGGACCAGTCCTCAGGCCCTAGTGGTATCAGTGGCAGGCCAAGCATCCCAATCCTTGGGCCTCTGAGTGGCATACGTGGGCATACGTGTTAGAAAGTTCAGGTAGGTCAATTCTTGGGCTTCCTAGTGGCTTGTTCGGGTGCTGGTAGTGGCAGCAGTGGGCTGGGTCCTCAGGCTCCTGGGCAGCATGCATGGTGTGGGCAATGGCAACAGCAGTGGTGGATAAGCCTTAGGCTCCCAGGTAGTATGCACAGGTGTCATCAGTGGTGGCGGCAGGATGGGTGGGCCCATCCTCAGGCCCCTGGGAGGAGTACATGGGTGCTAGCAGTGGTGTTCGAGGCATAGTGATCCCCAGGGCCCTGGGCAGGGTGCTGGGGCACTGGGAAGTGTGTGGGGCACTGTGGTGGGTGTGGCAGGCCTGTCTTCAGGTCCCCCATGGTGTGCTCAAGTGCTGTGGTAGGCAGGCAAGGCAATCTCTAGGCCCCCAGGCTGTGTACTCAGGTACTGGGAGGGGCAGTGTTGGGACTGTCCTCAAACCTCACCCTCCCATGATATACAAGGGAGCAGGCTGTGGGAACCAGTATTTCTAAAGTTCCCAGATAGAGTCAAGTTTGAAAACCACTAGCGGAGTAGTTAACAACATGGCTCCAGAGCCAGATTACATAAGCTCAAAACCCAGATCTGCTGATATTGAGTTCTGCAGCTTAGAGCAAATAATCTTATCAGCAAAACAGGGACACTGACAGTACTTACCTCATGGGGCTATTCTGAGGATTAAATGATTTAACATCTATATAACAGTGCTTTGTGGTAGTGGATGTTGCAGCTACTAAGGCTTATGACAGCTACAGGGGAAACAGTAGTTGTGAGTTGCCAAAGACCTAAATCTATGTGGAGGAAGGACCTAGAAGTCAAGAATTGACAAAGTTGAGGGTAAGGAGAAAGTAAAAGGCAGCAATAAAATAAAGGAAAGAGAAACAACCTACATGGGGAAGCAATAAGCCAGCAAAATACGGACCCTACTCTCTGGCAAAGTGATACCCTACAGATGGAGAAATGAAGGAAGCTTTGTGGTCAGGAAAAAGTCAACTTTTAGGTAAGAAAGGACATATATGAAACAGTAATTCAGTTTTATACAATCTTCACCCTTAACACCCCCCCCACCAAAAAAAATTTTTAACAAGCTAATTATCATTCAAGTATTGCGTTTGTTTTTCCCTGCCATCTAGTTCTCTATTTATTAAAAACCATCTAGAAAAGACTTCTGATGGATGAAATACTATTTTCTAATTAGGACTCCATAAGAAACAGCCATCTCTCCACAGATGTACACTTTGTACATACCATACACACAGTATATACTTATGATTCACAATTGATGTAGTTCAAATATGGCTTAATTGATGTTGATATGTTGATATGCAAAACATATGCCACGACTACTAGAAAACCTGTTTAATTTGCATTTTAACTACATCTTTTATAAGTCTCAGAGAACACTGATACCATTAATAATGACAATACATTAACTTCAAGTAAGATAAATTACTATGTGCGATTTTGGAAAAAAACATATTTTTTAAATTCAATAACAGGTACCAAAACAAACAAAAGAAAGAGGGGGGAAACAATATAAGACCAGAAAAAGGTAGGAGGAATGGAGATGTGGCTACCAATGAATGCCAAAGCTTACAGTTTTCTTCTATTTCTCTAAAATTTCACATGAAGACATGAACACAGATTAATATTCAAAATTCATTTGTCACTATCAGATAATCTATTTCATTAATTTGCAAAATAAGTATTAATAATAAAGTATTCTCACTTACTTGCAACTTGTAAGTTACTAAGAACTGAAAGCTATTTCAAAGATCGTTTCTACGCCACAAAAATGGGTAAAATTAAGTAACTCAGTACGTGCAACTCAAGTGGTTCAGTTGAATCCCATGTTCAGATTTTTACCTAATAAAAAAATTAAGTCTGAAATTTCTTTACAGACTAAAGTTATTTCTCACAAGAAAAAGAAACACCTACAACCTCTTTTTCACAAGCATGTTTAACACTTCAAGATGATGTTATGCAATGCTTTTGGGGTGCTAAAAGTGTTTATGTATCAGCACAAGTCAAGTTTCACAGTTGAAACAGAATTTCCAACATGATGATGTTCATTTCTAGTTCCTCATTAGGTGCCAGGTTTGAGACCACTTAGATTCTGTGAAAACAAAAACTCTTCCAAACCTGCTCCTGACACAACCATAAGCTCTGCAGGAACTACATTTTGCAAAAGAATACCATTCGTGGAGAATTCCATTCCTTCACCTTTTCTCCCTTAACTAACCCTTAGGAATATTCTTCTTAGAGGTATACTGAGAGGGTGGGACACAGTGGCTCATGCCTGTAATCCCAGCTCTTTGAGAGGCCCAGGTAGGAGGACTGCTTGAGACCAGGAGTTCAAGACCAGCCTGGGTAGCATAGAAGACTGTCTCTACAAAAAAAAATTTTAAATTAGCTGAGCATGGTGACACATGCCTGTAGTCCTAGCTACTCAGGAGGCTGAGGTGGGAGGATCATTTAAGCCCAGTAGTTCGAGGTTATAGTGAGCTATGATTGCACCACCGCACTCCAGCCTGGGAAACAGAGTGATACCCTGTCTCAAACAAAAAGCACAGAAACATACTGTGACATGTTGGTGCTGGAAACAAAAGCATAACAAATAGATATTCTATTTGATTTCCTTAGAGAATCCTTACATTTCAACTCGAGTTCCAATAAATTCTAGAGACCTAAAATGCCACTGTCCAGAGTAAAGTTTATTGTGGTCAAGTGATTCATGAAGTTTTTACCTCTTCCATCTCACAGTGGACCCCATAAATCACTGGACCCACCCTATGGTCATTCTGCAATTTTTGAATGTATTATTGGAGTAAACATGCTCCACTGGTAAATTCCCATAATGGCTTCCTGACCATGGAGTATGGGCTATTATGATAGATTGACCAAGTTGAAGACTCTGAACTTCTCCCTTCCAGGATAGTAAATCAAAAGAAATACTGCATTCATGAGAGAACTGTAGAGATTAATACCACATCAAAAACTCTTATTTTCAAGGGTAATAATTTCTATTACATCACTATTAAACTTACCTCTTTGGTCTGTGCAGAAAGCAGACAGATTGGAAAGTAACTATGGGTTATCATAAACCCATTCAGGGAATTACTCTAGCATGGCTGACTTACCAAATAAAGTACCTTTTCTAAAACAAATCTAGTCCTTGGCACCTGACAAGAAGATACTAAGATGGAAAATGCTTTACTAATATGCAATGAACACAAGAAGCCATTGCTTTTATTCTGAAAGGTCAAAAATACACTTTTACATTCTTGCCCAGGGTTCTAACAACTTTCTTCTCTGCTATAATCTAGTCTACAGCGATCTTGACTGTCTTAACATCCTGAAGACTATCATAGTGGTCCACTGCATTGATTACACAATGCTGATTAGACCTGATGAAAAGGAACAAATCCCTTAGATGTCTTAGTAAGACACATGCAAGCTTGATGGTAAAGAAAAAAAACATGAAAATTCCAGAGCTGCAACCTTAACATTTCTGGGGATCCAGTGATCTGGAACATGCTGAAATATCCCCAAAGTGAAATATAAGTTGCCACATCACAAACAACTTACTACCAAAAACAAAATGGGCACAGTACTTCACAGGCTGCTTTGCATTTTAAAGACAATATATAGCAGATTTAAATATGCAGCTCTGACTCCTTTACCAGGTAACCTACAAGACTGCTAGTGTTGAGGAGGGCCCAGAGCAAGAGATGGTTCTGCACTAAGTCTAGACCACAGCACAAACTACTATGCCACTTGAGATCCAATTAGTTGAATCCAATAGGATCCAGAGAATCCCAGCACAAACTTCTAAGGTTCTGAAATAAAGCCATACCCCTCTTCTGCAGGTAAAAACTGTCCTTTTGAGAAATGGCTCCTGGCTGGCAACTAGGCTCTGGCAAAGCCTGATTAAAGGACATCAAGTGACTTCGTGACCTGAGCTGCCTATAATAATCTGAATGTTGCCTGACCCTCCAAGCCATAAAGTTGGGCCTATACAGAAGTCATCTATCAAAAAGCAATGTTATAAAAGAGATCTGGTACAAGCAGGTCTATAAGGCACAAGAAATTGCGTGAGCAGATGTCTCAGATACCTCTAAAACCCACTCCTATTGTGCAACCACACCTATGGCTTCATGGAGATTTCTTTAAGATCAGCTGACTGGGAAGGGAACTTGGGACTGGTTTAGAGGTTTGTACGATATGTGGCACCAAGAAGAGTGGACTGCTGTAGCCTTACATCTCCAATAAAGAGTGTCCTCGAAAAACTTCTTGAAGAGAAATTATCCCAAGAGACTAAATGGTGACCAGCGTATTTACTTATCTACTTTATCTACACTGAGAAATGGCCAGAATTACAGATCTTCACTGAGTCATGGGTAAAGGCTAACAGTCAAGAACTTGGGGAAAAAACACTATTAGAAGAAAGGGTACAAGAACATCTGGGGAAGAGGTATATGGATAGATCTCTGAGAATTTGCAGTGTGTACACTGCCGTTGTGAACTTACACTACAGAGAGCCTCTCGATCACCAGGTAAACAAAATTACAAGCCTGTGCATGCCGGTCAGCCTCGTTCATCAGCCACACCAGTGCTTCCTCAACAGACCAGGAACAAGTGATCATGATGGCAAGAGTGGAGACAGCACAACAGAGCTAACCTGGCCCTTTCCAACAATGAATGCCTAACCTGCCAAAAGCAGAAGCCAATCCTTAGTCCCCAAGACTGCAACAATCACTGAAAGATCAGACAGCCACTTGGTAGCAAATTAATTACACTGGATCCTTTCCATCAAGGTGGGAGGTAATGATGTGTCCTCACTGGATATATCCAACTGTGAACTTACACAAACATATATATATATATATATATTTTTTTTTACATATACACACATAATTTTTTTTCCTCCCTCTTCTTTACTCCATCCTTTTCAAGAAAGACTGGTCATGGTGGTTAACTTTATAATGTAGTTTCTAGATTACAGAATAGACCCATAGAACTCTGAATAAATTAGAGAAGATAATTTCACCCACAGAGATTGTAGATATCATCCAGCAAGGAATTTCTTCACCTGAGGTCCTGATATGAGTTCATGGTTCATCATTAGGAGAATACTCCTTGTAATCATATGGAAAAAAGACCACCCATCAGAAGAGCGAAAGTTTAGAAGACTGATAATACTGAGTGTTGGCTAGGATGTAGAGCAACTAGAATTCTCATATATTGTTCGCTGGAGTGTAAATCCACTTTGGAAAACAGCTACCCGTGTCTTGTAAAGCTGAACCATACACCTACCCTATGACACGGCAATTACACTTGCATGTATACACATAAGAGAAACAAGTGCATATGTCCACCAAAAGACATACACAAGAATGTTCAGGGTACCTTTATAATAGCTCAACACAGTCCATCAACAGTAGAATGGATAAACTGTAGTATACTCACACAATGGATTACCACACAGAAATAGGAAAAAAAAAATGAAAGCACTTCTGCTACAGGCAATAAAAGAATCCCACAGGGTGATGCTAAGTGAAAGAAAACAGACACAAAAGAGTATATATATTGTATAATATTATTCCATTTATACAATGTAAAAATAGGCAAAATTAGTCTGTAGGGCTAAAAGAGAGAATAGTGGTTTACCTCAGGGTGGGGTGCTGTTTGAAAAGGGACGCAAGGGAACATCCTGGGGTACTGAAACATCCTGTATCTTGATCTGGGTGGTGTTTACACAATTTTATCTATATGTAAAAATTCATTCACCTGTGCATTCAAGATTTGTGTACTTTATGTTCTATTTCAATAAAATTGTTTTTGAAAGATTTCTGTATATGTACATATTTCTTAGAAGAATCCAGCTGGGCGTGGTGGCTCACGCCTGTAATCCTAGTACTCTGGGAGGCTGAGGCGAGTGGATCATTTGAGCTCAGGAGTTCAAGACCAGCCTGAGCAAGAGCAAGACCCTATCTCTATTAAAAAATAGAAAAAATAGCCAGGCGTGGTGGTGCACATCTATAGTCCCAACTACTCAGGAGGCTGAGGCAGGAGGATTGAGTGAGCCCAGGAGTTTGAGGCTTCAGTGAGCTATCATCACGCCACTGCCCTCTAGCCTGGGCAACAGAGTAAGACTCTGTCTCAAAAAAAAAAAAAAACAAAACAAAAACAAAACAGCAGCAGCAACAAAACCCACCTTGAGCCCACTACAACAGTGGTCCCCAACCTTTTTGGCACCAGGGACCAGTTTCATGGAAGACAATTTTTCTACTGATTGGGGGGGGGGGGTGTGAGCTCTGGGGCGTCCTGCAGCACAGTCCCTAACAGGCCTTGAACTAGTACCAGACCTCGGACCAGGGGTTGGGGACCACAGCACTATAGGTCATTTATCATTTTCCATTAAAGCAACTGGCATGGACTTAATGTAATCTCTTTTCTTTTTTCAATTAGTAACTCAAAGAAAAATGGAGGAATTGAGTTTCAAAATCCTGCCAGATCCTGTGGTAACCATTGTAGATGAACAATGCAGGGTCCTACTGAAGTATTAGAACCTTATGCGAAACTATGAACAATGAGCTCCTCATTACACCAGGCTATTCTGTTAATTTCTGTATTTAAAAAGTTCTAACACAGTACAGTGGCAGTAGTTACTTTTCATTGACTTTAGCATCTGGTCAGAGGGACTTACATATCACTTGCAGTTCAATTCTGAGTTCTGGCAACAGAGCAGTGGCAGATATTTCTGAACAATTTTTAAATGTTGCTAAGCCATTTGAAAAGTATCACCAACACGCTATTTGTTCTTAGCTCAATATTCACCTTGTTCTGAGAATTAAAGAATCCTAAATTCTACAAATGTCTTACTTCACCCAAGTCTATGGGCATAGAATAAAAAATTTATTTATATAACTGTTTTAATAAAGTATTTCTGATTTTATATTAACTCACCTAGACATTAAAGACTGATTTTGAGCTTTTTATTTTACAACAGTTTTAGATTTACAGAAAAGTTGCTAAGATAAAATAGAGTTCCCATACACCTGGCACCCAGTCTCCTCTATTAATACCTTACACTATCATGATACATTTATTACAACTACAGACCCAACACTGGCACATTGCCATTAACTAAGCTCCACATTTTATTCATATTTCACCGGTTTCCCCCTAATGTCCAAGACCTTATCCAGGGTACTATATGACATTTAGTCATCACATTCCCTTAACATCTGACATTTTCTCAGACTTTCCTCAAGTTTGATGACCCTAATGGTTTTGAGAAGACCTGGGTTGAAAAATGTCCCTCAATTTGAGTTTGTCTTATGTTTCTATCCTAAGACTTCGATATTGAAAACATCAAATTTCAAAATATTCAGCTCAAGAATTTCTGGTAGGATAAAGTATAAAGGCACAAATTTTGGCCTTTATTTCCCCATTTATTCAACAAAAAAAATGCATTTTGCTGGGAAGAGAGTAAACTACAAGATCTGGACTGCAGAGAGAGAATCTAAGCTACAGGAAACTGAAGTTGAACAACTTGGCAGAAAAACCAATGACAGGGTACAGTACCCCAGGGCTGGCAATGACGGGGAGCTGTTCCCAACACCAGGCTTGGAAGACCAAGGGGTAGAAGACATTGCCTGAACCCAGGGAGAACAGCAACTGTGAAACGGCCACCCGACAGGAGTGGTGGCCACCTGCAGAGACACAGCCAAGCTACAGGAGGGAAGCAAGGGGATAAGCACCCTGACCGCACCCCCTCCTCCAGCCCTGCTGGTGCCCTCCATTGGCTGGATCCAGAGAGACCAAAAGACAAAGGACTTCAGGTTGTCTATACAGGTCAATATCCCAGAGCACAGAGCAGCATGCCTTAGGATGGAGAATGGATCTGGAGGGACAAATGAAAGGTACAGTTTAGGAAGAAGGACAAGCCAAGCGTGCAACTTTAACATGGCTATTTGTATTTTGATATTTGTGTCTTACCGTGGTGTACTATGAACTTCTCAAAGGCAGGGATGGTGGTTTACAGAAAGAATCTTAGGTCCGACACAAAATTCCTATTAATAGTAGGCACTCAAGATATATCTGAAACAGGAGCTATAACAGGCCCATCTCAGCTATTGGTCAGGACAGAACTTGGGTCCTTCACAGTGTGGCTCTGCTGCAGGACAACACACACAGGGCACACCTTTGAGCCTGACCCTGACCAAGAACCCAGAAACAGGCAGGTGAGGCTAGCCCTTCCCACATTAAAGAGAGGGTTGATCAATACCTGCACCAGAACTAGAGGCTCTAAGATCTCTTTCAACTGGAGCATCACTCAGCTCTGCCCAACACTCCCATGTCAATGTAGGATAGAGTTTGTACGTATGATCAGAGGCAAGAACCTAACCACTAGATAATCCTATCTGATTCTCTAAGCTCCAGTGCTGGACCACGAATCTGCTCTTAATAGATTGACAACAAAATAAAACTTCATTGACATTTCATTCCATTTCTTCAAATAAGTTCTCTTAGGAGCCTATGAAATCTTTTGTCTAAGACCTTTAACAGGGCACTACTGCTTCTGTGTTTATATAAACACCCTACATATCTTCCCTTATAGCCCATTGCTTTTGTAAACCTCCCTGGTAAACATCCAAAGCATCCCTGCACAGGCCTCTTTTCCTCTTCCCTGCCTTGGTGCTCGTCCTATTTTCTCTATGGAATTCACCATCCCACATACCCTACCTAGCAGGGCTCCATGCCCAGCTCCTTCCAGGATGAGACGCCTTCCTTGATTTCCTCCAAGATCAACCCCATCCTGGGCAACACAGTAAGTTCTTCACAAATTCATGCATCTATTCTTGAATTTCTCTTCAGATCATATAAATTGGCCTTTTACAAATTCATGAACTGAATGCACTATGTGCAGATGCCTTTGCATTTTAAAAAAAACAACCATTCCTCTATTCAGAAATACAATGAAAATATGAAAGGTTGAAGGAACACAGGAATGACATTTACATTTCATTATGATTGTGCCATCAACAAAGTTCCAAGTACTTGACTGAACAAATGGAACTGCCAGCTCCATACAGAATACCAAACACAATAGCCCAGAATCAAACCTGTGCAGTGGTGTGACAGTCAGCTAGGATGTTTATCTTATCAGGAATACAAAGCAGATGATTTAATATTGCTATTTATAAAAGAAGATAATTGTATTTGACTTAGCAAAATGGGTTGAGAGAGTAATTTGAGGGAAAAATACTTATAAAGCTTATAGTACAAAATAATTTAAAAGTAGTAAAGAATAAAATTTTTCATAGCTTTCAAGTCTTTTGCTAATCTTATTACTCAATTTATTATCTTTAAAGATATGAAAAGTAAACCTTGAAAACCGATTGTCTTTTAATGCAAAGTCTTCACACCTACCTCATCTCTTTGTCCTTACTTGTAAAATATCCATATCATCATCACCTTATGTCTTAGAGCATGAATTCTCTCTCGTTTGAGGCCATTCATTCCTTCTACAGTGTGGCAGATACCACCACTCCCACCTCCTCAGGTACCTGCTCCACCCATGTCCCCTCTCCTTTATTGCCATCTTGTTCCCATTAACTTGTTCTTTCTTACCAGCCAATATATATATCTTAGTAGATCAAATCATTTAAGACAGTGGTCCCCTTTTTGGCACCAGGGACCAGTTTCACGGAAGACAATTTTTCCACGGACTGGGTTGGGGGGGCTGTTTGGGATGATTCTAGCACATTACATTGATTGTGCAGGCAAACCTCTCTACTAATGATAATCTGTATTTGCAGCCGCTCCCCAGCGCTAGCATCACCGCCTCAGCTCCACCTCAGATCATCAGCCATTGGATTCTCACAAGGAGCCCGCAACCTAGATCCCTCACATGTGCAGTTTACAATAGGTTTAGCGTTCCTATGAGAATCTAATGCTGCTGCTGATCTGACAGGAGGTGGAGCTCAGGTGGTGAAGTGAGCAATAGGGAGCAGTGGTGAATACACGAGGCTTCGCTCACTGGTCCCCCACTCACCTCCTGCTGTGCAGCCTGGTTCCTAACAGGCCACTGACCGATACCCAAGTCTGCAGCCCAGGAGTTGGAGACCACAGCTTTAAGAAATAAAAACTTCCATGAAGAGCCCACATAAGTCCCTCCAGCTACCAGCCATTGCTTCCTTTCTCATTGAGGAGACTGCTGGTGTTCTGGCCTCCTGAATCTCTAATTCCTGACCCCTCCTGTCCTTGGGCCAAGGCCTGACACCACCAATGGAGTGCATCTGCTCGCCCGAAGGCCACCACTTTCTCGTAGTTGCCACATCTGCGGGATACATTTCAGCCTGCGTCTTACCAGATGCCTCTGCCATTTGACATTGTTGACCTCTCCTTCCCACGGCTGCTATGATGTTACTTGCTTTTCTGGTTCTTCCAGAGCTCTCTGACCTTTCCTGCTTATTGTCCTTTCTCAGTTTTTGTTTTCTTTCCAACTCCTTAACTGTTGCTGTCCCTCAAGGCTCTATCTTTTGTTACTGTTTGTGTCTCTCACTCTGCCTTATCGCTCCTGCCTCCAATTCTCTTCCATCCCCACAACCCTGCAGGCACCATTCTCACTCTCTCCAAGCTCTCCTTGGTGCAGTCTTATCCACTTCCACAGTTCTAGCACTCACCTTTCACCTTTCACCTTTCACCTTTTCTCCAGCTACAGACATCAGATTTAGATGGCTGACTCAACACAAATGCCCAAGGGTTCCCTGGCCACCACTAGTCTCTCAAGCCAGAACGTGGAGTCCCCCTAAACTCTTGTCCCTTCTTCATTTCCAACATCCAGTCATTACTGAATCTTGCAAATTGTACCTATTTTTGAAATCAGTCCCTTCATTTCCACACTGACTTCCCAGTCCTAGTTCAAGTTATTATCTCTTGCCTGGACCATTGTAAAGTCTCCTAACAGAGCTGCCAGCTTCTAGTCCAAACCCCCCTCTTTTTACTCCCCTGACACAGCCCAGCAAGAACTACTGAAATACAAATGTCTACCACTAGCCTAGCTAACACCCTTTAAAAAACCTTCCATTAACTATGCACACAGAGAAAACAGATTCTTCCCTTCCAGGCCCCATCTACTTCTCCAGTCTTATGTCTTTCTTATCTATTCTATACTTGATCTTCACTCTCTAATAATACAGAAATGATTATATCCTGCATTCATTTCTCTATTTCATTTGGTATCTATTATATTCTTTGTTCATGCTGCTTGATCTTATTAGATTTATCCTTGTACCTTTCCTTCCCTGAAAAAATATCTCATTGTTCTGGTCTCAGGAGACATCTTCTCTGGGAAGTCTTCTTAGTCTCATTATGTGAGATCACCGGTTTGTGTGCTTCTACCAACAAAGATCATAAGCTAGAGGGCAGGGACCAAGTCCTTCCTAGTCATTGTCCTATTGTCAGTGGATAGCACAGCACAGAGGTGGAATATATGTTTGCTGAGTCAAAAAATCTTAATAAAAGTAATTGGACTTCTTAAAGCAAAAGTTAGTAAGATGCGATGCGCACTGTCTGGGGAATGGACATGCTTGAAGCTCTGACTCGGGGGGTGGGGAGGCATGGGCAATATACGGAACCTAAACTTTTGTACCCCCATAATAAGCTGAAATAAAAAAAAAAAAAACATTTGAGGGCTATTTTGAACACGATTTATATTTAGATCAAATTACTGGTAAATAAAGAACCTAAAGAGAAATTCTTCAAGGGAGAAACATTGATGAGCCATGAGAATACTATCTTATTCTTCATTATCCCTGCATACAGAATATCAAAAATCAGTTTATCATGTTTGTTTTCATTACAATAGCTTTTCAAAGGGAAGCAATTTCTCTTATAGATGTTCTCCTACTTGGGAACTTGAAGGAATAGCTGCATCATCAGATCTAGACATAATATTTCTTTAATGAATCAGAAAATCTTGTGAAGGTACTGAGAGTTACATGGGCAATAGCCATAAATCTTGTGACTATTTTCAAATGCCATTTATACTAAATGATGGTTTATGATAACATGATCCTAGTTTAATGTTAAGAAATGTGGCTCATGAAATGACTTCCAAAGAAAGCTAAATTAATGCATTCATTCGTTTCACTATTTAGAGATAGGCTAAGACCACATACTACTACTTACTTGTATCTACATGGCACTTAATACAGACCATTTAACAAAACTGGAGTTCAATGACCACTTATTTATAATAAGCACCATGCTGTGTTATGCTTTTTTTATTCACATATTTAATATTTACAAAACTCTTTGTCTCTACTGTATAACCATAGAAATGTTGAGAACTGGCCAGCCCACCACTGGGAAGCAGCAGGAATGCAGTGAGGGGGGTGGGTAGCTTGCCATCGGGGAGTGCCCACCCTGCTGGGTAGAGCAAGACACCTGAGCCCAGTCCCACTTCAGCCTGGAACAAAACCCACTGAAGCATGGGGAAGGCTCAGCGGCCTCCAAGTTCTGCATTCTAGAGCCTCCCAACTCTGAGTTGAAAGTCCACAGAACGGTTTCTGCCTTTGCAGCAATCCTTCTCTCCTGCTCTTATCCACTATTGTTTCTCTACAAAACTGGTAACTTTTCCATCTTTCAGGAATTAGTATTAATTGGTCTATGGCATTCTATATCTTTCCCTGAATTTTAAAGAAATTTTTCTTTTTCTTTTTCTTTTTCTTTTTTTTTTTTTTTTTTGAGACACAGTCTTGCTCTGTTGCCCGGGCTAGAGTGAGTGCCGTGGCATCAGCCTAGCTCACAGCAACCTCACACTCCTGGGCTCAAGTGATCCTTCTGCCTCAGCCTCCCGAATAGCTGGGACTACAGGCATGCGCCACCATGCCTGGCTAATTTTTCTATATATATTTTTAGTTGGCCAGATAATTTCTTTCTATTTTTAGTAGAGACGGGCTCTCGCTCTTGCTCAGGCTGGTCTTGAACTCCTGACCTTGAGCGATCCACCTGCCTCGGCCTCCCAGAGTGCTAGGATTACAGGCGTGAGCCACCTCACCTGGCCATAAAGAAATTTTTCTTTAAGAATATTTTTCTGTCATTTTGGTTTTGATAGCATTTGTAAGCATATAGATGGTAACATGCTCAGTTTATCGTATTTATAAAATGTCTCCCTAATTAGACATTTTGACTGATGATAATCAATTCAGTCAACAACTTCATCTAAATTAAAAATATACATGGATTTTTAGTAAAAAGGTTTATCTTCAAGTTATAATTCCTCAACTTAAAAGTGAGTTATGATACAAAAGTCTGTAAGCTGGTTGTTTAGAACATGGAAATAATTTTATGCATTCATGTAGTACCTGTCATGTAACTAAGCACTATTTTCAGAGAGAGATACTGTAAATAAAAGACAAAGTTCCCATCTATTATAATTTCTGTAATTTAATTTAGGAAAACTTTGACATAAACAATGCATACTATGTGTGTGTACATTTATATGTTTATATATTTACATTTCAAGACTTATGATGCCTTAGCAGCCATTAGTTAGCATTTCAACTACTGTTATCAGGAGCCAACACTCCTGCTTAACAATTTAATTATTATTTAAAAATAGAACAGAAGGTTTATTAATTTTCAAAGGGGCTATGAGAAATAATTTTCATTTGTGAAATGAGTGATGTCCAAGACATGTGGTTGGTTAAAAGACTGCACAGGTTCTACCATCTCTGCAAAAACAAGACAAAAAAATCTGGCAAGACCAAAAATCTAACACTTGCAGTGCAGCACTCAAGATCTGGAACCCCTTGGGACTGGTTCTCTTCACTCACAGGACTCTGCCTAACTTGAGCCACAGCTAGCTGGTCTCACAGTCAGGACGTCACCATCGTACCTGCATTGGAGGAATCCGTTTGTGCAAGTGCAAGTCAGACTGCCCAAGGACAGCGAGTTTGAGTTGTCCAGAGAGGTAAGACTGTGGCTCTTTACTGTGCCTGCTTGCTCACAAATGACTATAAACCCGGCAGAGGCAAGACCAGAAGTTGTTTGCATTGTGATTTACCAGGTGGGAGCAAGAGACTATTAAAGGAAGGGCTGGAGAGCACTCACTTCTTTCTAGATTCCAGAGGCTACCCAACATTGAACAAAAGAACCCAACGATGCTGGAAAGCCAGATTGGGTTAAAGGAGTTTGCAACAAACCCCTTGTGGACACTGTATTCTAGCAGAGGAGGCAAACAGTAAACAAGTATCAGTGACAATTTTATTAGGAAGGAAATAAGCAAATGGTCAGGGAAGGCCCTTTCAGGAGGAGGTATCTGAGCTGAGCGAGCACTAATTGTGAGAGAAGGAGAACCTTCCAGACACAGGAGCAAAGACCCTAAAGCAGGCAAGTACAGGATGCATTTGAGAAATGAAAGACCTGTGTGACAGACAGGATGGCGAGGGGAGGAGACAGCCGTGTCCAAGGTGGGAGTGGAGAGACTAAAAAGAGCCAGATGACACCTCACAGGTCTTGGCAGGCCACAGTAAGGAGTCTGGATTTTATTCATAGTGTCATGGAAGCCACTGAAGAATTTCAAGAAGCTGCCTCACTATGGTTACTATATAGAGAAACAAACTAATGGTTAAGGACGCAGGGAGAACAGGAGACTGTTACACCATTCAGGCAAGAGATGATGGTGCCTAAGGGGTGGAAGTGGAATTGGAGAGAGGTAGAGAGATATTTTGGAGGCAGAAGTGACAGGACTTAGCCTTCAAATGTTTACTTAATGCTTAAAATACCTGCATATAACACCAATATTTCTATACTATTCTTATTAAGAGCAATCACTGAAGAATTTAACCACCAGGAATAACAATGTCTATTCTGAAAAATGTATTCAGACATACTTGGGGCCCAGGAATACTGATCCTCACATTGCAGACTGAGCAGGAATTCCTGCTCCACCCACCTTCTCAACAAAGGAAGGGGAGTGAGGACGCCCCACTTCCAGTCTCCTGGCTGCAGCTGCCCTGGCCTGGGCAGGCATGACCCAGCCAGGTCGCGGACAGTGAAGGGTGGGACGGGCCCTGGGCCGGTGAAGAGCCTACAGCGATGTTCATCCCAAGGGTCCCCTCAGGCTAACTCCCTGTCAACATGGTCCCTCCTTTTCTCCTCAGACCCCAATCTGTCTGCTTCTCTTTGTGCTGCTATCACCAGCTGATCAGATGTGTTTTCTTCTTCGCCCATATCCCAGTCTGGAACTGAATTAATTCATTTTCACATATGTCAAGTGTGCAGAAAACAAAGAGCCACCTATATTTTATTTCCATTAAGACAAAAACAGCTAATTTATTGAGCACTTGTTATATGTCATGCATTATTTTAGAGCTTTCAACATATTAACTCATTTCATCCTCAAAAGTCCTATCCCCATTTTATAGAAGGGGAAACAAATACGAAAAAATTAGGTAACTTGCACAGCTAGCAAGTAGCAGAGCCAGGATTAAAACCGGGGCAGTCAGTCTGGCTGCTGTCCTCACTTGAGCTACCTGCCACTGGAGTCTGGCTTCAAAGTATGTTTTTCAGGGACAAAATGAAACAAGCGCAATCAATCACAGAAAGATCCAAGATTCCATTTAAAGTCAGTATCCAACTTCTATTTTAATGCAGAAATGCTCAAGAAAATGTTTATATGGTTTCTATAGTGCTGAGATTACACGAGTTCATGTTCATCAAGTTTTGGATCACTTCCAGAAAATCAGATTAATATATGAAGAAGAGAAAACATTCATTTTTCATTTAATATGTGGTAAAAGAGCAACTCATGTATATACTTGTCAGTTCTGCAGAGTGTAACCCTGCAGGGTAGGAAGCACCTACCTTCTCTGCGAACTTCCCACAAAGAGAATTATTAGTGTGGAATGAGTGCTCAATTCAAAATAAACAGCATTCTTCAAATGTCAGAAGCATCCCCATGGAATAACTCAGGTGCCCAACAAGACCATTAAGCTGATGTTACAAACTGTAGCCATGAAGAAAGGAGTTCATCTATGCTGACAGTGATTGGGAGTGGGAACAAAAAGGCAGGAATGTTCTCATTATCCAACAGTTTCCTGGTTTAACCTCCTAAGAATGAACAGAAGTATTTCCTAAGTTTAGAATTCAGAGCCATGGGGCTCTCATCACCCAGAGCTGCAGACCGGAAAAAAAAAAAAAAAAAAGGGCAGCATTGTTAGAACTATCTATATGTAGGGGAATAAATATTTTGACAGTTAAAGATAATGAAAAAGGTAAAGTCTTCTAAATAAATGATTCATACTATAAAACATGACATTGGTCTAGTCACCTAGGTTACATAATAAGAGTTATAATATTTTTAGGAACAATGTTTTGCCTCCTGTCTTCAATGATGCCTCTCAAAACAGTTACAAAATCTCCCCAACAGGAGAACCCTGCAAACACACACGCAGAGTGACGCAGCTCATCACAAATGTGAGCTGTCTCTAGAATCCTACCTCGTTTTCTTCTTTTCTTTAAAAATGAATGCAGGCCAGCATGGTAGCCCATGCCTGTAATCCCAGCACTTTGAGAGGCTGAGGTGGTAGGATCACTTGAGGCCAGGAGTTTGAGACCAGCCTAAGCAACATAGTGAGAACCCCATCTCTACAAAAATAGAAAAAATTAGCTGGGTGTGGTAGCTCACACTTACAGTCCGAGCTTCTCAGGAAGCTGAGGCAGGAAAATCGCCTGAGCCCAGGAGTTTGAGGTTACAGTGAACCACGATCCTGCCACTATACTCCAGCCTGGGCAACAGAGGGAGACCCTGTCTCTAAAAGAAAAAGTATACAAATTTTGAAAATTTTATGTTCTACTCTATAAAAGATCTGGTTTTGATGATTTTTAATCAGGGGGTTAACTTAAAACGTTACTTTTCTTTCAGGTAATACCGTAGTTGTTATTCCAGAAGATGGGTCAATTTTAACCTGTGGCCTTTCACATCTCCCCAGCACCACCAAAGATGGATATAGAAAACTTCGAGTTTGAGACCAGGTCTTTAAAAAACGTAGGAAACTACAATGTGATGGTCAACATCCAGGTTCTTTGCCTGCAGAGCTGCGGCTCTCAAGCCTTGCTACATATTACAGTCACCTGGAAAGCTCCCAATGCCTAACACCTCCACCCCAGATCAACTGAATCAGAACCTCCTGGTGGAGGAAGAGACGAGACCACTGTGTTTTGTTGTTGCTTCTTTTAGCTTCACTGGGTGACTTTAAATGGAAAAAAGGATTGAGAATCACTGTCTAGGGGATCCTAAAGAAATAGTAAGGTCCCGTAGTGATGCAGAAACAAACCCTTGGGACAATCATCTTGCCCTTTCTTTCTAACCCCAACCCTCTTAGAGACACAAACAGTGATAAGGCGATACACATGCACCTTTCCCCTGCTAGAGTGGTGTTTAAAAAAAAAAAAAAAAAAAAAAGCCACCTAAAACAGAAGGTTTAGATGAGATTCGGAGTCTCAAACATCATACAAAAATGTACAGGTTTCAATGAAAATAATCAAACCAAGAACCAGGAAGATCTCAAGGCGAATGAGAAAAGACAATCGACAGATTCTAACACCAAGATGACAGAGATGTTAGAATTATCTGACAAAGATTTTAACACAGCCATGATAAAAATTAACAAAAATTCTTCCATGAGCAATTACCAACATGCTAAATGAACTGGGAGAAATGCCATCATGTTCCTTAGGCTCCTGAGGAAGATTCGCTGCTGGCCCAGCCAGGACTGTGCAGGTCTGGGCCAGTGCAGGTTGGGACGCCAGGGGATGCTGATTCGGCTGTACATTGCAATGACGATGATCTCCGGGTACCTGTGCACTGTAATTTGCCTTTGACTTGATGGATCTGAACTGATTTTCTGAATAAGACAGTTGAATGAGTTAAAGACAAGATTCCCCAGAGGGGAGCTCCATCCCTGCATCCCTGCAGATTGAATGACTGACAATGTCTGTGTCTGTAAGGGGTTGGGTTAAAAAAAAAGGGGGGGAAAGATAACTGTCCCCAAGGGTGGGCTTTCACTTAATACCAAAAGCATGAATCAAAATAAAAATTGATAAGTTAAATTTCATCAAAATGAATAATTTCCACTCTGTAAAATACCCTGGAAAGAAGATAAAAAGACAAGCTGTAGCTTTGCACAGTACGTATTCAAAGGACCAGTATCTGGAATGTATGAAGGACTTGCAAAACTCAACAGAGCAACAATCCATTTAGAACATCAGCAAAAAACATAAGGAGACACTTCACCAAAGATGATATACAGATGGCAAGTAAGTGCATGAAAAGCTGTTCCCCATAATTAGCCATTAGGGAAATGCAAATTAAAACTACACTGAGATATCACTACACACCTAATGGCATGGCTAACAATTTAAAAAAAAAAAACAAACAACATAGTGACACCACCACATTCTAGTGAAGCTGCAAAGAAACTGAGTCATTCATATATTGCTGGTGGGGGTGTAAAATGGTATAGATAGCCACTTTGGAAAACAGTTTAGCAGTTTCTTAAGAAGTAAACAAGCAACTGCCATATGACTCAGCAATTTCACTCTTTGGCGTTTACCCCAGAGAAATGAATTTTACATAAAACCTATGCATGAGTGTTCACAGCAGCTCTATTCATAAAGCCAAAACTATAAACAACCCAGATGTCCCTCAGCAGGTGAATGGTTAAACAAACTCTGGTACATTTGGAACACTGTTCAGCAATAAAAAAGGAACAAATAGGGACACATGCAAAACTCTAAATGAATCTCCAAAGAATTATGCTAAGTGAAAAAAACGCAACCCAAAAGGTATAATTCCATTGATATGACATTCTTTTTTTTTTTTTTTGAGACAGAGTCTCACTTTGTTGCCCGGACTAGAGTGCTGTCAGCC
>CM052439.1:105323948-105359548 GCA_028533085.1 Varecia variegata | reverse complement strand
GCCATGCTACCTGCTGCATGCCACCTTGGTAAAAAATGATGTCAGTTTCCATTCATGGTTGTAGGAACTGGTTTATTCAGTTTGCTAAATTCCAGTTACTCCTAAGAATGCAGGTTACCGGGTGAGAGTATAGTTTCTCTAGCCCTGTGGTTTGCTCTTTTATTTATAAATCTTCTACATTCATTGGAATTCAAGAATTCAGCTGTTAATATCTTAAAAGATTAAAAAAGCCAGGATGATCAAAACATAAATTATATCTTAACAATGCAGATTAACAGCAATAAAAAATCCATAGGGAGCTCCCCAGATATTGTTTCCCAGATAAATTAACAACATAATTTGTAATGCAAAGAAGTCACATCATACAAGCATTTAACTTATGCAAATAAAACTAGATCCATTCAAGGAAGGCAGGGAGGGAGACAAGGAAACCAAAGGCCATCCCTGTTCTCAGTCCCGGTTCCTGGAGGCCTCTCTGAGGTGTGCACACTTGGAGACACTGAGTCTGCTACTAGTGGTTCAAGAGCATTTTTTGTTTTATAACATGTCCTCTTAATCTGAGGTCCCCAACCCCTGTAACCTGTTAGGAAACAGGTTACACATCACCACCTGAGATCTGTACCTCCCTCACAACGCCACCCCTACCCCAGTCCGTGGAAAAACTGTCTTCCATGAAACCAGTCCCTGGTGCCAAAAAGGTTGGGGACCGCTGCAGTCTAAATAGAAGCTTCCTTCTTCACTGGGTGCACAATTGAACATATAGTAATTGTTCCAGTGTAAGAGGAAACACGGGCTGTTTAAACAGCTGGTAGGACAGCCTCCACGGTGGAGCATTTCTAAAGGGGTTTAAGTCAAATTTTAACCAGCACTAGTTTTGCACCAGGGGCTGAATTTGGAAACCATTACACAGTGATGTGTTCTCCATTAGTCCCTACCTGTTCTCCTGCGGATTAAGCGGATACAGGGTGTACAGATATGTGCAAGTGTGTACAAGCGTGCACATATACAAGCACATTTCCAAAGGTGGCAGAGCACACTGGCTTAGCAACAAATCAATGCTTCCCCGTCCTCTCTGTAGAAACTCATTCTCTGAGGCAAGCGAGTGCACTGGAGAAGCCGCACCAGCCCACTGCCTTTCAGCGGGCATCCATGAAAACACAAGAGCATATACACTGAAAACAAGAGCATATACATCTCCCCTCAAACACTCAGAATTTTGTTGTAAAAAACTGGAAGTTTTCAAAGCACTTCCTTTTATTAAATAAACCTATAAAACAGTAATCCCCCAAAATTTTCCCCACATATTCTGTAATAAAGGAATTTTAGATGTTCAGTATAAGGCCTTGTACGCCAAAAATAAAGCCTAAGCAGGACATCAAAATATTTTTGAAAACACCCTTCATAAGGGGCAGTTCTGATGAAACAAAGAGGAACACAAAGACCAAGCTGAAGAAACTCCAGGCAAGATGAAAAACATTATTAGCAGGAGACCAAGTCTGAGACAACACTGACCATTCCAGGAGTTTGACCACAATTAAGGGAGTAAGGGAGAGACACTGAAATGCTTCCATGCCTAATCGTTCCTGCCTTCGCATCTGTAAAGGGAAGAGGAGCTCTCACCAATATCATGCTGCATGAAAAGACAATCACCTTTTACATGAAACCCCAGTCATTCTGAAAAGCCATGGCCAGCACTTACCACACTTCGAGAGGCTTTGATGTCAGGCTCACCCCAAGGCACAATACATTCCCCAGCAGTTAACATGAGAGTTGTCAAGACAACTGCTTAATGGAATCTGTCCAAATCTAGAATCAATCACTTTTTGCCAAAATATGATTAGTTACTGTAATTCTAAGACATAAAAAAGGCAATTTGTGCTCCCTTTTGCTCAAAGCACTGACCTAGAATTTAAAGAGACTATTTTAAGGAAATTGAAAGCCATACAATTTCTCTATTTTATGACCTGAGATGGGAGCTCAAAATTTAGAGTCAAAATTGAATATACTCTTCTGAGCAGATTAATCATTGTTACCTGAAGAAGTGCTAGGTAATCAGAAGTCTCCCCACTCCTGGGGACTCAGCCCTGGTCTCACAGAACAGCTGCAGAAGTGAGGGACTACACAGGCACCGCTAGAGGGTCTCACAGCAAATCAGGCAACTCATGCTACCAAATCCTGAGAAAACCTGCAGTTAGATTAAGAAGTGACTGAAAACAATTATGGATTAGTGAGAAACTTACCTATATATTTAAATATAATGCTCCCTCTCCCCTGCTTGTTCAATAAAACTCTAATTTTATTAAAATATTTTTCATTAAAACATTACTTAGGTGTTAATTTTATTCATGATATTCCATAAAATGTTAAAATAACTATAAAGATAGATAGGAAGTGACCATAGATGCTTACTTTTGCTCACCCATAATGCTACCACTTGAAAATCCTTTGACCAATAGATGAATTTTGGGGAAAATAGTTGAGTACATCAACCATCCGGGAAGATTCTTTTTCAAGTTCTCAGAGAACAACTTCAGAAATGGAAAAACAACTTAAGTTTTCTAAGTACACTCTTTCAAACTTTCAAAGTTAGTCTCTGGTTACATAATCTGTTGCAAAGCACAGGAAAAAAATGTAAATGTCCAGTTAATTTTATGCTGCTGGCATAACCTCAGAACCCAAACCAGGCAGAAACCACCCTCACACACAGCCCTCAACCAAAGGGACATAAAAGCAGCGCGTATCTTATTCACCCAGAGGACATCAGTGTTTTGAAAAACTACCCCAGACCATTCTGACAGCCTCTGGTTGAAGGCCAGTATACATCAATAATCCTTCACAGATCTCTTACCTAAAACCCAGGGGGCCAGATGTGTTTCAAGATTCAAAAATTTTTAATTTCAGAAAGGCACCTTCTGGGAATATTCAATATATTCCACATACCTTCTGAGAGTCTGAGGCAGCTATGATATTTCTGCCTCAAAAATGCATGAATATTTACACTGAATTTGATACAGACTATAAATTGCTTCACATCAGGGCCAGGTCTTTTCCTCAGATACACCCAAGTCAGGTCAGGTTTTAAAATCAAATGAATTATGAAAAAAAAATCTAAGTTCCCAGAATTTTGTGTATTTCAGAATTGTGGATAAGGCATTATTAACCTGTTATAGAACATTCTGTAAATACTAATGGTAATTACTGATAATTCATTGAATGCCTACGATGAGAGATTATATGTTTGGCATATATTATCTCCTCTAACTCTCTCTACCATCCTGCAAGGTTTTACAGATGAGGTTCTGAAAGGTGAAGTGACTTGCTCAATGCCAATTTCTGAAAGCACCAGGATTTGAACCAAGATCTGTTAATATTCCATCCACTGTGCTACTGTCAGCTTCTTGATTACAAGCTACAGAAATCATATTTATTTAGCAAGCCTAAGCAGAGAAACAATTTTCTGGACACATATTGACAGCTCACAGAATGGATGGGAAATCTGGAAAAACAAGCTCACAAAATGAGCAAAATCTAAGAAAGGCCAAGTTGCAGAAGCAATGACAAAGATCGAGTCGTGAAGTTAGGATGCTGCCTCAACACTGCAATGGCAGGACAGACACCACTCCTGCTAAGGGGCTCTTGACAACCAGACACCGCTGTGAACACTTTCTGAACTCTCCCGTCTTTATAAGATTCAAAGTCCCGGGCACTCTGCTTAAGCCTCAGCCACGTGCCCATGTGCTTCCACAATATGAAGAAGGCAGCATGTCCCACCAATTCCACACCAAGGAGGAGGCTCCTCCCAAAATGAAGGAGTGTCAGGAGACTGGGAAACCTCCTCCTAAAAGAGGGGTGACAAATATCTACTACAGTCATTCTAAAAATGCCTGCAAATCGAAGTCAATGGCATGTAATAAAGTAGACTTTCTTCCAGGAATGGAAGCATTTTTTAATTTTAAGAAATCTATAATATGGTATTTCACATCAGTTAGTAAAAAATTTTTTTAAAAGTAACTCAATTGGTACTTTAAGAAGATATCTGAAAAAACTTAACATCCATTCTGGATTTTTAAATTCTTGGTAAATTAGGAAGAGAAAGTTCTTTCCTTAGCCCTATATTCTTCAGCTCAATCTAACCATATTTATTTTATTTTATTTTATTTTTTTTTTGAGACACAGTCTCGCTTTGTTGCCCGGGCTAGAGTGAGTGCCGTGGCGTCAGCCTAGCTCACAGCAACCTCAAACTCCTGGGCTCAAGCGATCCTACTGCCTCAGCATCCCGAGTAGCTGGGACTACACGCATGTGCCACCATGCCCGGCTAATTTTTTCTATATATATTTTTAGTTGGCCACATAATTTCTTTCTATTTTTAGTAGAGACGGGGTCTCACTCTTGCTCAGGCTGGTCTCGAACTCCTGAGCTCAAACAATCCGCCCGCTTCGGCCTCCCAAGTGCTAGGATTACAGGCGTGAGCCACCGTGCCCGGCCAATCTAACCATATTTAAAAGAGCAACACAAAAGGTATTTCAATTAGTCACCACCATTTCTTCACATCTTTCAGAAGTTCTAACCAATGGTGGTTAGAAAAGAAGGGATGCAGCTGCCAGAAAGTGGGAGCAAAGCTGCTATTATTTGGCAGACAATATGAGTGTGTACCTGTAATAAGGATGAAGACTGCAGTGACCCCAAGTAGAGGCTAAGATCCATCCTTGGGAGGGACCCAAAGTGAATCCCACATGTGTGAATCAAATACCTGGCTATTCTTAGAGAATTCTGACCCAGTAATCCACATACAGCTATTCAGACTGCAGTGTTAAATATTCCATTTTTTCAAGTAGAAGTATCTCTTCCAGGGTAATTATGACATCTTTTGACTGTTTTGGTCACTTGATTCAGCAAAGAAGAAAGGAGACAACTCTCACCTGGTGTGGGAGAGTGGGAGGAACAGGCCTGGTAACAGGGCAGAAGGGGGAGTAGCTAAAAGATATAGGAAGCAGGTGTGTACAGTACACACGTCAGATTTCCTTCCTCATTTCTAACTTTTTTTTTTTTTTTTTTTTTTTTGAGACAAGGTCTTGCTCTGTTACCAGGGCTAGAGTGCAGTGGCATCATCATAGCTCACTGCAACCTCAAACTCCTGGGCTCCAGCCATCCTCCTGCCCTCAGCCTCCTGTGTAGCTGGGACTACAGGCATGTGCCACCACACCCAGTTAATTTTTTTCTATTTTTGGTAGAGACAGGTCCCACTCCTGCTCAGACTGGTCTCAAACTCCTGAGCTCAAGCAATCCTTCCACCTCAGCCTTCTAGACTGCAGGATTACAGGTGTGAGCCACCCCACCTCAGTCCTCATTTCTAACTCTTATGTTATTCTCAAACCTGAAAAAATAAATAAATCTGGTTACACTCAACCCAGACTTGAATTGGAAGTAACTGAGTGGAAGACGGAAAATGCTTTGGGGCAAAGTTGTAAGAAGCCAGCAGTGATCCACTGAGGAGCTGGAGAGGAAAGTTCAGAGCAAGAGGTAATAAATGCCAATTAAGGCAAGTGAACACCCTCCCCAGAGGATCCTCAGAAATAAGTGTGTGTCATACAGGACACATATTTCAATCATACAGGATATGCATTTAATGTCATTTAGATATTTAAGAAAAAGATGGCTCCCAAAGGCTGGAAAACTTGGAATAGTCAGGAAATATCAAAGTAGTCAACTAAAGACTCAGTGGAACCAATAATAAACCTTATCAAAATAGAGAAATACAAGAAACAATTTCTTTAACTGTCCTATAAACCAGCAATAATCTGTTTTTAAAAGAATGGAATCGAATAAAAACTACATTCAAAATGTGAACAAAGGCCAAGCATGATGGCTCACACCTGTAATCCCAGCACTTTGGGAGGCTGAGGCCAGAGGATCACTTGAGGCCAAGAGTTCAAGACCACACTGAGCAACATAGCAAGATCCTGTCTCTACAAAAAAATTTTAAAAATTAGCCAGGTGTGGTGGCACGTGCCTGTAGTCTCAGCTACTTAAGAAGATCGCTTGAGCCCAGGAGTTTGAGGTTGCAGTGAGCTATGATGATACTACTTGCACTCTAGCCCGGGCAACAGTGAGAGACCCTGTCTCAAAAAAAAAAGGACCCAAAAATGTAACATTATGGAATAACCTTAAAAAGATATAAAATTTCAATGACAAAAGACTGTAAAACTTTACTGAACGACAGAAAAGATTGAAAAAATGGAGAGGCAGAGCACGTTGTTAAATGCAAAGTCTAAATTTCTAGTTCTGCCAAAATAAAATTATAGCTTTTTACAATGACAAAAATTAAGGCTTAATTTAAAGGAAAACACAAGGGAACTGCTAAAAAATTAAAGAGCAATTCAAAGAAGTTATGAGAGTGGGTACTGGCCAAATCAAAAAGCAAAACATAAATCAACAGGATTCAGAGAACTATTGGCACAGTAACAGAATAAAATGGTGGAGAAACATGAAGTAAATCCTACGTATAAGACCTAAAAATTTTACTTAAATAAAAAAAAGGTAAATGAAAAAATAGTCTACAAATTATATTGGGACAAAAGGTTATTTATCAATAAAAAATAATTTACATCTATATATCAAAATAAATTCTAGACAGGAAAAGTTAAATGTAAAAAAGACAAAAATAGCCAGAAAAATAAAAATAATGCAGCATGATAGATACATGCTGCATAAATGAAGCTTGAAAATATTAAGAATCCAATCACAAAAGACAACATATTATGATTCCCTTTATATGAAGTTCCTGGAATAGACAAATCTTTAGATACAGAAAGTAGATTAATAGTTGCTTGGGACTCGGTGGGTAGAGGGAGATTGGGGGTGACAGCTAAAGGATAGAGGGTTTCTTTTCAAGGTAATAAAAATGTGAAAAATTGACAGGTGATGGCTGTTAAACTATGAATATACAAAAAAAACACTGACTTGTACATGTTAAATGGGTAAACTGGATGATATGTGAATTATATCTCAAAGTTGTTACCGAAAAAAATTAATGTAGATGACTAATCTGAAGAGGAAAGGAATTTACCTTAAGAATCCATAAAAAATTATAATTACATTAAATATTAGAACTTCTTTAACCTGAATTTAAAAGCAAAGAAATGATAAATGTTTGCAATTAATATGGCAGACCAAGACTAATTTGACCCTGTCGTGATCAATTGTCAGTAAAATCCTCATTTAGAGCCCAAGAACCTTGTACCACAGCCAAATAGAGATTTTTCTTTGTCATGAGGCAGATGGGAGAAGGTATGTACTTCCTGGAAATTGGCATAGATATCTGCATATTCAAAGTAAAGAAGGAGTACCTGCCAAAACCCTGCTTGAAGCTCCATTATTTTTTTTTTTTTCTTTTTACAAAGCAAAAAAGAAAGTCATGACGGGATTTTGCCCCTGCTGACATTTCAGCATGGGCAGCGTATCAGTCCATTTGTGTGGCTCTAAAGCAAATGCCTTTGGCTCACGGTTCTGCAGGCTGCACAAGAAGCACAGCACCAGCATCTGCTCTGGTGAGGGCTTCAGGAAGCTTCCAGTCAAGGCGGGAGGTGAAGTGGGGAGCAGGTGTCACATGTCGAGAGCAAGAGAGGGAGGAGGTGGTGCCAGGCTCTTTTAAACAGCCAACTCTGGTGTCAAGTAATAAGGTGAGAACTCACTCATTATGTGGGGGAGGGCACCAAGCCATTCATGAGGGCTCTGTGCTCAAGTCCCAAATACCTCCCCTGGGGCCCCACAGTCAACACTGGGGATCAAATTTCAACAGATTTGGAGAGGCCAAGCATCCAGACTTTATCAGGCAGTAAAATAAGTTTTGCCCTAGGCCTCTGTATCTGCTGAGGAAGACAATACAAAGAGCTGAGCAGCCCCTACCATTTACCAGGGTGGTCCATCCTGGTCACTGCATGAGCCATGTGGGCTCAGAGGCCCATAACCCTTCCAGGAAAAAGCTGGAAGTAGCACAGATGATCCCTGGAAATAGTTTCGGCTTTACCTTTTATAAAGAGCAGGTGAAGCTTCTGCCAGCAGACGCTGTCTCCCACTAGAGCCTGCCAGGGTCCTCCCTCCACAGCCTATAGCCTGCGAGTGTGACCCCACTCCTGGCCGATAGCACCTGAGAGAAAGCAAGTCCGATGGGGAAGCAGTGCTTCCAGGAAAATTGCTCCCCGCTGATGAAACGACACATCTGTATCAGTCAGGGCCCCAGGAAGAAACACAAGGCAGATTCAAGTAGGTGATTTGGAGAAAGTCTAATAAAGGGTAAAGCAAAGTAGGAGCATAGTACAGAAAACCATTACAGAGAGTGCAGAATCCCAGAGTTGCTAACAAGTTTTTAATTAACACTAGGCAACCATTAAAAAAAAAAGGCCAAGAAACTCACAGAAAAGCCAATTTAGAGCCCTACATTAAGTCTCTGAACCAACCCTAAACTGCCAACCTTCATACTTGTTTGGAAAGAAAAGTAAATCCCATTACCTAAAGTCAAAAACACAATTTAAAAAATCCTTTGGTCTGTTTTTACTTCACTGAAATTACCACCTTATTGAAATTAAAATAATTGAAATTACAGTTTAAGTCAGAGAAGGGAGGTACTCCCAAATCTGGAGCATCTCAAGAGAGACCCCAGTAGACTAGAGGACACAAAACTCGAAAGAAACAGAAATTGGTCACATCCAACCTCACTGGTGTATTTTTTACATGCAGATTTTATCTCTCAAGTCTTCAAATATAAATCACTCAGAGATGAGGTTTCAATCTCACGAGCTCCTGGTGCTCAAATTGGTAGAACATTTCTGGAAATAACGAGGGCAACATGTACCAGACCCTTTGCAACTAGCACATTACTCCTTTCTCCCTCTAAGCTCTACTGTTTCAGGAATAAAGCTTGAGCTCATTGTTAGCGAAAAAATTAACTTCTTAACGTGGCTTAATTAGTCCCTTCAATTACCCTTATTTCTAGCCACTTTAATGAAGAATTCAACCCTAGCATGTTATATATTTTTTAAAGCCATAGTGGAATGAAGTGATGCACTGCACCCTTTCAGCCTATTAGTCATGTCTCTAATAAGCACAGCTGTTTGCACAAGACATAACGAAGGCATTATCACCCACTGAGGGGCATGTGTTAAATCCCAGAAACGTACAGTGAAGAAATAAACAGCCTCTGAAGTACCAGCCTCATAAACCCAGCCCATAAAATTGTTCAAACCTTACATAAAATATCCTTACAGCAAATTAAACTCCTGTCTAATCCTAAATTATTTCCAATGGGACATCACTCCTTCGGTAATTTTTTATTAGCTTAAAAATTAATAATGTTGGCCGGGCGCGGTGGCTCACGCCTGTAATCCTAGCCCTCTGGGAGGCCGAGGCGGGTGGATCGCTCAAGGTCAGGAGTTCGAGACCAGCCTGAGCAATGAGCGTAGACCCCGTCTCTACTAAAAAATAGAAAGAAATTAGCTGGCCAACTAAAATATATATAGAAAAAAAAAAAATTAGCCGGGCATGGTGGCGCATGCCTGTAGTCCCAGCTACTCGGGAGGCTGAGGCAGTAGGATCGCTTAAGCCCAGGAGTTTGAGGTTGCTGTGAGCTAGGCTGACGCCACGGCACTCACTCTAGCCCGGGCAACAGAGTGAGACTCTGTCTCAAAAAAAAAAAAAAAAAAAAATTAATAATGTTGATTTCCATAGATTTTAAAAGGCTTTCACACTTAATTATTTTAAGGAAGACAGAATTCTAATTTCATCTATACTGCCCAATATCGATTAACAAGGATGCTCAGGGCATGGGGTTTTCTGGGTAATTGAATGTTTATTTGCTTTAATCCAATAAATTGTTGGATTTAACTGTCAGGCTCTGATCTGTAAAAAAAACGTAGGAGATTAGAATGAGCACTAACTTCAGGACATACTATAGAAATGAAGTTTTAAAATGAATCTCTTGTGTAAACTTTCTTTTTAATCCTATATTTAGGATCATAAATATAGGACCCATCTCAAAAATTAGTTTATAGATTCAGTTCCTTTGACTGAATAGTAAAGGAAGACACTACAGACATGACATTGGAAGACTGAGTAGATGGAGAGGCTCATAGGAATGGAAAGTGACTCTCCTGCAAGAAAGCAGAAGCAATCCAGTGAAAGAACAAACAAGATAGTGACAAAACAAAAAGGGAAGTCCTCTTTCTCCTGCTATGCCCCTCCACATGGACCTCACCACTGACAAATTTCCTACCAGTGGGTCCTTGATTTAGCTAAAAAGACTACAAAGAAAAAAAAAAAAAAACATGAAAAAAGAGAAAGCTATCAGCTGGACCCCTTGAGCATGTGTGTCCACCTGGAGAGCCCAGAACTGCCCCAAAAGACATGGGTCTCACACCTGAGACGAAAACCTACAAGCCCAGAGAGCAAGCTCCCTTCCTTCTGGGACTAATGTCGGTATAATCTCGGCCGCTGCAGGCACTGGGGACAGCCTGAGCTTTAGGAGGGAAGCTGGAAAGCCCAAAGGCTGCCCTTCAGTGTTCACAGTAAGTGCCCCTGCCCTTGGCGACTCATTTAAGGGCCTGCACTGCTTCAAAGTGAAACACTCTTAATCTGGAGGCTGCACAGTCCCTGGCCTCTCCACTCAAAAAGGTGCCCAGATTGACTCTGATGGCTGCTGCTGCCAGCCCCAGTCCCAGGCTCAACCAGGAAGGCAGGCACATGAACTAGGGTCTGACAGACCATGCCCAACACAGGTGCCCTCCCTGACCACACACACACACCCCACAAGTCAGCAACCACCATGTCAGCTCCCACCTGTGTGCCAAAGCCTTCCCATTGCTTAGAGTATGGTTTTTCAAAGGTAAAAAACTGTCTGGAATGGACTGGTAATAGATTCTCTTACCAGGTGGCAAAATTTGTTAAAGTGTGTTACATAATTTGCAAATGTTCCCTTAAGCTGCAAAATAATATTCACATTTATCATAAAACCTCCAAAGCACAGACTTGGCAAGTTTCTATTAATACATTTCAAAGATACATTATCTGTAAATGAGATTGTATGAGAAACAGTTTTGTAAATTGTACATTAAAATACTAAGGCACACATACGATCATACTAAAGAGAAAAAGCCTTAGGTAGGAGATTTATTCAGAACTCATGATATACGTTCTTAATCTCCTACCGTCCCTACTTAAAAAGAAATGTAAAAGTGATCCACCTGATTTTAATAAAAGAATAAGGAAGTAAAACATCTCGATCTTCTTTCACTGTAGGAGGACACACAAATTTTAAGACAACAAACCCCAGAAGTTAGTCTCTAGGGGTGATGGCACAGAGGAGACAGAAATTCAAGTTGTTTCAGCAGAAATTCACAGATCATTAAATTAATTCAAAACCCAACAGGGCAGCAAACTAACAATTTACCCTTACAGTATCTGGTTACAGCCAGTAATTTTTCACACACAAAAAATTACCTTCCTTCCCCTCATTTAAAATGGCAAGCAGTGTAAGGTCACAGTTTAAAAGTGCAACGCAAAGCTGATGCCAGCCAGAGTCAGCCTTGAATAACACAGATTTAAAGGAAGTGGGGTGAGGCAGAGGGGAGGAGCCTGGAAACAGATCAGTGGACCCCACACACACACACACACCTGGCCCCGGTGTCATGCCCCTCAGCACATCTGAGTCACCTGCGGGAGGCTTTTTAACTTTATCCAAACTCAGACCACACCCAGACCACTTGAATCAGAATTTCCAGTTGGTCATTTTCAAAACTCCCCCAGGGGATTGTAACATACATTCAGGGGTTAGCATCACCAGACTGAGGGGGAGAAAAGAGAATGGGAAGGTCGGGGTTAGGAACAGACACCCTGTGTGTGAAAAACCTCAAGTCCGCAGGCTGCCTTAAAGTCAGACACTGCTCTGAGACCCACCTCGGCAGCGGCGGCTCTCAAACTTCTGGTCCTGGATTCTCATCCTCCTGCTCAGTTGTCATGTGCAGGGACAGCTCAGGAGTCCTTTTCTCTGCCCTGGCTCTACCACTCTGTCATTATTTGGTACGCAGAACAGCTGTATTTAATCTCCAACATGGCAACCTGCTTGGGTGACTGGTCTGGAGAGCCAGCTGGGTATGAGACAGCCTCAGCACTGACCAGGGAGTTTCCGAGCCCACTACTCCCCCCTTTAACCCCCTCTGTGGGTTCCTAGACGTAAACACACACTCGAGTAAATTACTGATTTGTGGTCCTCTGAAGCAGTTGGTTCTTAAATTATTTTAATGAGCTGTGAACTTATGCTAAAGCAATTTCTTATCCCAGGAGAGGAACTGTTGGAAACAGGAAAAAAAAAAAATGTCTGTGGCTTGGCAGGAGGTTCTGGGGACAAAAATAGGAAAAAGTTTAAAACCTACAATCATTTAAAAAGCAAAGATGTAACATTTTCAAACAGGAGAAAACTATTTCATTCAAAAATTTTACTTCCTTGTATTACAACATATTTGTATTGGCATTTTTTTAATACTTTAAAAAATATAATGGATTTTATAATACATTGTACTAATAAGCACTTAATATTGTTAAATAAAAATCAAGGAGGCCATTGTTTTGAACTAAGCTCTGGCACTAAGCCCTAAGAGACCAGACTAAAAATCAAAATGGAGTCACACATGCTAAAATTCTGCATCACCAAACCAAAACTGAGTTATCTGACCTTCCCAGAAATCAGGAGAGATAACAGCCAATTTCCCAAACAGACCAGTTTCAAGCTTCAGTTGGCATAATAATGAAGTTCTCTCCGTTTGAATCCTTAACCTACAGTAACCTAATGTTAACCTATCAGTTATCTTTCTTGGCTGTCTCCCTGTCCTCACCTTACAAGGAAAGTAACTTTGAAATGACCAACCTGCTTTTTTGTTCTTTGTTTCTGCTTCATTCGGCCCCCATGCTCAACTCATTAGAATATTTATTCTATTTTATGGAATGAAGTGTTGCCCATTCTAGAATCACAAATACAGCCAATTGAGATCTTCAAATTTGGTGGCTCACACCTGTAATCCCAGCACTTCAGGAGGCCAAGGTGGGAGGATCATATGAGGTCAGGAGTTTGAGACCACCTCAGGCAACCTAGTGAGACCTTGTCTCTATAAAAAAATAAATAAATAAGAAATATTAGCCAGCCTTGGTGATACACACCTGTAGTCCCAGCTACTCAGGAGGCTAAGGCAGGAGGATTGCTGGAACCTAGAAGTTTGAGGTTACAGTGAGCTATCATGATGCCACCACATTCTAGCCTGGGCAACAGGGCAAGACCCTATCTCAGAAAAAAACAAAAAATGAAAACTAAATTATTTGTAATTTTGACAATATAATATATATCATTTGATCTTCAAATGAGATAATATTACGAGTAGATTAGATTTCACCACCACCTTTTTACAAAAGAGGAACCTGGAGAAAACTCAAGAGACTAAGCGACCAGTGCAATTTTACACAGTAAGAAAGGGATGGGGTCAAGATGCAAAACCAGGTCTGTCTGACTCCAAACTTTCAATAATTGAGCTCAAATAAATAAATTCAGCATCTCTCAATGCTTAAACAATATGAAAAAAAAAAAAAAACAATGTTACAAAACCATTTCACACTTTTATACAAAGGCTCTGTCTATATTGCTTCAATAAGCAGTTTCCTCCAGAGGCATACTCTGTGTTTTAGAATGTCATTGAGTTTTTATTTTAGTTTTAAACAAAATTAGACACCTATAGGACACTAGAGGACAACTATAGGCACTACTGCTATGTAACAAATTACCCCAAAATTTAATGGCTTAAAACAGCAAACATTTACCTCACACAGCATCTGAGAATCAGGACTCCAGGAGCAGCTAAATTAAGTGGAGTGATTCTCATGGTCTCTCATGCGGTTATAGGTAGAATATCAGCCGGGGCTGCAGTCAGCTCAAGGCAGGACTGGAGCTGAAGGACCAAATTCCAAAATGGCCCCCACTCACCTGGCTGTTGGCAGAGGCCTCAGTTCCTTGGCACACCAGCCTCACAACAGGTCAGCTGGCTTTTCACAGAGCAAGTGATGAGAGACAGAGAGAGAAAGGAGGAAGCCACAGTGCCTTGTGTAGCCTGGTCTCCAAAGCACTGTCCAGCCCATACTCCAGGGCAGGTGAATTAGTTACCACCTTTTGAAGGGATAAGTATCAAGAAATTTATGAACATTTTTAAACCACAATGACCAACATGGTGCAAGTACGATGGATTTTTCATTTTATAAGAATTCCCAAGGAAATAACTCTGAGCTTTTCTTTGAAAAGTAAAAATATTTTATAAACAATTGATAGACTTGATCTAAAAACAGAAACAATGACTTTTACCAAAACAAAATAATCCTCACATATTATACATAATTGTATATGTTTTTAAAATGTGTACCGTACCTATGGAACACCAAACTGTGCATTCTTAGTGCTGTATTGGATGCTGTTAAGAATACCAAGTACATGTAAAATGAGTAGCAGATGCAATATGAATGTAAATTTAGAGAAGGGAACCATTGCTATAATGAAGTGTGGTGAAACACTGAAAAAAGAATTTACAAAAAATTCAAATAACCAATAAACATAAAAAATACTCAACCTTAACAGTAACCAAAAAATATAAACAAAACTTCACATTTTCTTATCAAATGGACAAGATATTTTGATATAAATATTATATGCTCATGAAAATCTAGGAGTATAAAGTGATGATAGCAGCTAGAGTACATTCTCAGTTAATCTTCATAACAACCGTGTAAGGCAGGTATGATTACTATTCCCCATTTCCAGATGAAGAAATGAAGGGACAGGGATTAAGTGAATCCTCAATCACATGGCTAGTAAGTGGCAGGTCAAGAATTTGACCAGTTTTTCTAACTCAACCTAACCATTAACCATTATTCTACAGTGAAGCCTGTATAGAAAATATTCAAGCCCTATGAATCACGAGGCTTAAAAATCTCCATGCATTTAGATCCAGAAATCCCCACCTTCTACAGTACTGAGGCTGGAGACAATAGGCTAAGCCGCTAAGCTAAGAAATGCACCTGTCGTGTTCATACAATGATACATAAAACAAACTGGCCAAAGCAGAATATTTAGACAGAATAGGATCCTACAGCTTTCGAGATGGAAGGTGGTCTTAAGGATTACTTAGCCCAACCATTCGATATAAAAAAGTCTTTCTTTCCCCCAGTGCGGGCAAGGAGAAGAAAGAAAAACCCTCGGCCTGAGGAATCTCTAACCTCAGTAATTAATAGGAGTAAAGGGCTATTGGCCTTCATAATAAACAGCCCATTATGTTTCTTTAGAACTTGGGTTTTCTCTCTTTTACTTAAGGTCTTCCCAGGAGGCCCATCTTTGCTATAGACTCAGAAATCAGATACACTAACCTGTGTGGGGATTAACAAAATAAGATTGCCAATTGAAGTTCATAGGCTTTGAGTAAAATGTATATGGGCTTCAAAACATGAACATCAAGGTGGCACATTCAGTGCCTTAGAGACCTTGTCCTCACTGTCAGGATGTTTTTTGTAAGAAGCTAATGGAAGTCTATCTTTAAAAAATAATAATATAGGCCGGGCGCGGTGGCTCACGCCTGTAATCATAGCACTCTGGGAGGCCGAAGCGGGTGGATCGCTCGAAGTCAGGAGTTCGAGACCAGCCTGAGCAAGAGTGAGACCCCGTCTCTACTAAAAAATAGAAAGAAATTATCTGGCCAACTAAAATATATATATATATATATATACATACAAAAAATTAGCTGGGCATGGTGGCGCACGCCTGTAGTCCCAGCTACTCGGGAGGCTGAGGCAGTAGGATCGCCTGAGCCCAGGAGTGTGAGGTTGCTGTGAGCTAGTCTGACGCCACGGCACTCACTCTAGTCCGGGCAACAAAGCAAGACTCTGTCTCAAAAAAATAAATAAATAAAATTAAAAAAAATAATAAAAAATAATAATAATATAGCATTAACACATTGATTACAGCCAGAGAAACTAGAGGTTAGTCCCATGTTAAAAAATAAGTATCCATTGATAAATGCATACTGTGATCCCAAAGTACAGAGGGGTTGGGGAGGTTTCACTGGAGATTTGAGCACAGACTCGAGGAGGTATGGGTAAGCCATGCAGAGTTCTGGGGGAAGAGCATTCTATGCAGAAGGAACAGCAGGTGCTAAGGCCCCGAGGCAGAAATGGGCTGCATGTTTGAGAAACAGACTTTATTCTTGACAACTTCATGAATCTTAAGCTTTAGAACTCAGAATACTTAAGATTAACAATTTATTGTCTCTTAAGAATTCTCTTTAAAAATAAACCTATAGCTTTTAATGTGTAAAGCAGTCATCCAAAACAGAAAATACTGTGTTCTGAGGGCACATTTCTCTAGAAAATGGACAACTCCTAATGAGCACAACGAAATAAAACTGCTGTGACTTTGATCTCAGGTGGGTCACATTAAAAACACCAGCTGCAGGCAGTTATAAGTAGGCAAATCAGCCATCCTTGGGAACAAGCGTTAGTCTGCAAGTGGTACTCTAGAGGCAGACCAGTATAGAGGTATGAGGAGAGAAGCAAAAGTCAATGAACACGGCCGGGCGCGGTGGCTCACGCCTGTAATCCTAGCACTCTGGGAGGCCGAGGCGGGTGGATCACTCAAGGTCAGGAGTTTGAGACCAGCCTGAGCAAGAGCGAGACCCCGTCTCTACTAAAAATAGAAAGAAATTATCTGGCCAACTAAAATATATATAGAAAAAATTAGCCGGGCATGGTGGCGCATGCCTGTAGTACCAGCTACCCGGGAGGCTGAGGCAGAAGGATCACTTAAGCCCAGGAGTTTGAGGTTGCTGTGAGCTAGGCTGACGCCACGGCACTCACTCTAGCCCGGGCAACAAAGCGAGACTCTGTCTCAAAAAAAAAAAAAAAAAAGTCAATGAACACAAACTGAAACCTGAATCCATCACCCTTACTGAAATCAAACCATCCAAACCAACCAATTTCCATCAATATTCCTCCCAATACACCCTCCATCACCATGATCATATCACCAGCTCTTTCACTTATCCCCCTGACTACACTCCAGTCACACTGGACTCTGTTTCTGCCTCAGGGCCTTTGCACAGGCTGCTCCCTCTGCCTAGAATTTCTGCTTCCATATCATCCCCATTCAACCCAAAGTTCACTTCTTCAGGAATGCTTCCCTCCCACCCCATGAGATTCCCTGTTATATACTCTCATGTCACCACCACCATTTCCTCCCCAGACCTGTGTAATCACCACCCTGGTCTCCTCTAAGCTGTAAGTTCCACGCTGGCAGGAAATGTGTCAGTCAACTTCATCACTGCATCCAGGGCCCAGCCCAGTGCCGGGAAGCTGGAAGATTCTCAAAATATATCTGTTTAATGAATGACTGTCCAAAATATCCTTACTATCTTTTTTTATTTCCCTCTACTCAACTGCCACTGTTGACTCTCAGCCCTCATCACCTCACACCAATGCTTTCCCAGACTCCAGGCTCCCTAATCTCCAATCCAGCCTGCAGTAGCTGCCAGATTAATTTCTTAATATGCCACCAGGACTCTCCTCAGCCTTGACTTATCACACACCAGGTCTTAAATCCCCTTTAGGACTTTCAGGTCCCTCCCTTACCTAGTGACACCAACTGTCTGCAAGCTGATGCTCCCCTTGCCTCTGCGTTCAGCCAGCTGCTCACTGTCTCAGGAGCTCCACTGGGCAACCCCTCACCTTCTATGTATCTAAAGCCCACTTATTCTTCCAAGTCAAATTCAAGGCCAAGTCCAGTGGCTCACGCCTATAATCCCAGCACTTTGGGAGGCCAAGGCAGGAGGATTACTTGAGGCCAGGAGTTTGAGACCAGCCTAAGCAAGAATGAGACCCTATCTCGAAAAAAAAACAGTAAAATCAATGAAGTCCACGTCTATAGTCCCAGTTACTCAGGAGGCTGAAGCAGGAGAATCACTTGAGCCCAGGAGTTTGAGGTTGCAGTGAGTTATGATGACACCACCACACTGTAGTCTGGGCAACAGAGTGAGATCCTGTCTCAAAAAAAAATGTCAAATTCAAGACACACTTCTCTAAGAGATCCCCATGTCTCTAACCAGTTCAGTATTACACTACCAGCCCTAGACTCCATTTAGCTGTTCTAATTTCCCATGTGTTCATTTGTATCCCCCACAACAGCCTGACTAGTGTCAAGAAGGGAAAGGTGTTAACATTTACTGAACACCACTGCGTGTCAGACATTACATGAAATGCAAAGTATCTGGATGCAAGTTCCAATAAATTGACTGGCTCACTTTTCCTTCTGGGCAACTTTTAATTCCATATGGTCCTACTCTATGAAGCAGCCTTAATGAAGAAAATAATGAAGTCCCAAAAAATTAAGTCATTAAAAAAGCAAAATGCTTATGAGTCCAAGAAAGAACAAACAGCTTCACTCTCCTTTACCTACCAATCAATCGATCATCCAAGTTGTTGAGAATAGGAAATTTGATTTATTTCCCTGGGCTTTGTCCACTCTATGAGGGGAACTAAAAACAGAAATCTGTGGAACCTGAGTAATGAAAAGTTGATTGTGGCTCCAAACTAGATAAACTGCAGACACCACCTCCAGGCTTAAAACCTCACAGCCACCTTAGACCCACCCACCCATCAGACCTTCAGAGCTATTAATAGAAGGAAGCACGGACATCTATCCCGATGGTCAAAACACTTGCACCAAACATGCATTTAACATATTCACAGCCCAAGATCTGAGGAATCCATTCCTCATCCTTTACTCAGTTAAGAACCAGAAGTTCCTGCACAAGAGGAAACTATTTCTTAATGTTCTCTCAGTAATTTTGAAGCATTTTTTAAATGCTACCCCTGCATGCACTGACATACCAGAAATACTAGAGACATGTGATAGCAAATATATACGTGGATTGTATATGCTTTATTCTCCACCCAAATGTTTCAATTTATGGGAAAGTGTAAAATCTATTGGGAGGCATTATAAAAATTACAGATGTTTCTAACTAATTGTGTCCCTACTGGCTCTCACCCTTTTTCTGCCTACAATAGGAATCAAACACAATTTAACAGATGAAATGCAGCTGAATTGACCAACTAGCATCAGTGAATCTTCCATGGAGAAGAGATTAGCCAAAATGAGCCAAACTCTGACAAATGCATGCAGTAAGACCTCAAAATACGCCAGTCAGCCTAAGCAATTTTTAAACATAAGTTTTGGTCGCACATGCTTAGAAAACTAGCAACTCAGCCAGGCGCGGTGGCTCACACCTGTAATCCTAGCACTCAGGGAGGCCAAGGCAGAAGGAGCTCAAGAGTTGGAGACCAGCCTGAGCAAGAGCAAGAGCAAGACTCTGTCTCTATTAAAAATAGAAAAATTAACCAGGTGTCGTGGTGTGTGCCTGCAGTCCCAGTTACTTAGGAGGCTGAGGCAGGAGGATCACTTAAGCCCAGGAGTTTGAGGTTACTGTAAGCTATGATGAAACCATGGTACTTTAGCCTGGGCAACAGAGCAAGAAAGACTGTCTCAAAAAAAAGAAAAAGAAAAGAAAAAAGAAAACAACTTGGCATGTCTAATAAGCCATGAATTCCATTAAGAGCAGCAGAATTTGTTAAACATGGGGGGAAATGGTGCTTTTGTTGTCATTTTTTCCCCCAACCATAGGCAGAGAGCACAAAATTATCTAACCACTCGCAGACAAAGGGAGAAACACATACTGGGAAAACCGAAACAGAGATATACCTAACTTCTTTCTCCTTTGTGCTGAAAACCACAGCAGCCTTTTTTGGGATCATGACTTTAGTCAACTCAGCAGTTACTGCACAAGTGAAAAGGCAGGGAAAAAAGCACAGGAAACAGTACATGGAAGGCTCAGAACTGTAGGCATTGATCACATAAAATCACCACCCCTCCACTGGAGGGAGGGAGGGAATCCCTGAATCCTTTTCAACTTTTCTACAATACCAAATGAGAAGTATTTTCAAACACAAATCAATTTACAAGGAAACTTTTCAAAAATACAATGGTTTTAAGTAAAGCCAGGCACATCTTGTTGAATATGCATACCTGTTTTTAGTAGCCTCGATTTTCATACTTTAAGAAAATGTTTCAGGACATAAATACTGCTGCTCATCTTTTGAAAACAGTATTTAAAAAGACGACAAAAGTTTCCTAGAGAGCAGTTAGTCATATGTTTATTCTTAAACACAACTGACCCAAATATTAATATGGTATTTAAATGTTAGGCCACTTATTTTTCTCCCTCTGGCTCACCAAAAAAAAAAAAAAATTGGCATTTTCAAGTAGGAAGAAAATGCAAGGATTTTTAATCTGAAAACATACAAGGAGACTCAAGTTTTTTCACCACCATTCACAAAGAATATCTGCACCCTAAGGGGATTGATCTGCTGTCAGCCTGGGGTCTAGTTTCCTTTATGGCTGTTCTTTGGAAGTCTGTGTCAATACTGATGTTCTATGACACGGTCACAACCTGCTCTCCCGGGTGCCTGTAATGGCTTAAAGGCAGTCAGTCCAGGGGAAAGTTCTTCTGGGTTTGTTGGACACAGATTTTAGGAAATTATGATTTATCAGGGTTCTCATAATCTTCAAAAAAAAGGCAATTCAGACTCTTACAAAGGCTAAATCATAATTAACTTAATGTTTTCTTCACTGAAATTAATAGAATTATAAGTCTTCTTTTTTGACATATAATTTACTACTACAAGGAATTTTAATTAGTAAATCCTGCTGGGTGCCCAAAACTAAGCTTCATTTTTGAAACATACCTTCATCAAGTGATCAAGGTTATCTGAACTGAACTTACCTCTTTATGCTTGGCAGGTAAGCTGGCCCATTTATTCTTGACTATCAGCCTACCAGAAAAACAAAGGGATTTATTTTTCAGCTACGACCTCCAAAAATTTAAAAAGCTGTGCATAAAGGTTAACAGCAAAAAACGGCAGACAGGGGGCAAAAAAAAAAAAGAGGAAACTGGTAGTTGTTTTCAAAGGAAGCTCTGTCCAACCCAATAAATCAGTTTTCTAATCGACAAATACAAATGAAAATAATAAAAAGCCTTTTAAGAAAAACTGCACTTTGCCTCATTGTTTAGAACTTATGTCTAAGGACATTCTAAGTCATGATTTCACCTTTTCTCTCCCACAGAGCTTGGCTATTGCTACATAATAATGACAGCTAACATTTATCTGGTATTTACCATATTACCATGAGCTAGGCACTCTTCTAAGCCCTACATATATTATTTCATTCAACTCTCCTAACAACCTAGGAAGTAGATAGTATTACTAGCCTAATTTTACTGATGGCAAAACTCAGGCACAGGGTTAAATAACATGCCAAAGGTCACTAGTGAGTAAATGAAGGAGCCACAAGATAATAATTACTAACATTCTATAGGACTTTAAAATTTTGCAAGAGTTTTTTTCTGCCACTATCTCTTTTGAGCCTCCCAACACCTGTAATATTGATGGGATAATATTAGCATCTTAATTTTACAAATGGAAATTTTACAAATGTCCAAAACATTAAGTGATTTTTCCAAGCTAAGAAATGAAGGAGCTGCATGAGAAATCCAGATATTCTGAGTCTATATTCTCTCCTTTTCTACCATACAGGCAGCCTTTCTTATTGCAGACACTCAATAAAAGTATTTTCATCAAGCACTATTTCTCAAAGCATATTTCTACATTTAAGCTCCAGATGGTTAAAAACTGTCTAATTCACCTTTCTATCCCCGGCATCAAGTACCGAGCCTGGCACACAGGGGACTGTCAGTCTGAGCATTCCCCAGACACTCCTCGTGCTCCTCCACCAAATTCACTTCTCTGTGTTCGTGCCACCTCTCCGTCCTGGACAACCTTCAGGGACACAGTCAAGTCACCTCTTTCAGGGGGCTAAATCCACAATCTCTTCTCCAAATCTAAAATCCAAAAGGATACAAAAACTGAAGGTTTTCTCTTAAGTCTGATGCCACACCTCACTTGAGGACTGTAGTAGTCCATCTTCAAGGTGGCTCCCAAAGATCCCTACCTCCTGGTCCTACACCCTTGTTCAGTTCCCTCTCACACCAACGCTCGTTGGTGTGACCAATACAGCAGAAGTACCAGGATGTTATAAAAGACTGTGTCTTCCATCTTGAGCACTCTCACTTGGATCACTTTCTCTGGAGGGAAGCCAGCTGCCATGTTGCAAGGACACTCAGGAGCCCACAGAGAGGCCCACACGGTGAGGAACTGAGACTTTCTCCCAACACCCACATCTCCAGGTGACTGACACCTCAGCCACAGCCCGAGTGCAACCTCATGGGAGACTTGGAGCCACATCACACAACTGAGCACTCCTGGATTCCTGACCCATGGAAACTGTAGATAACGGTAGTTATTTTAAAGCCACTAAGTTTAGTTTTGGCCATAATTCACCACAGAGCAACAGATAACTAACACAGGAACAACAGCTGTTATAAACTGTGATAAGGCTACTTACGGTCTCTATTTGTGTCCACTTTTGTGAATATTCAATTACTGTGCTTGTGTTATGAGGTATCTCCTTCAGACCTGCCCAGAGATGTTGTATAATATATGTGCCATATAACCATGCTGGAATCTGAAAAATTTTAGATCTTGAAACATATCCACCCCACGGGTTTCAGATAAGGCACTGCTGAACCTGTATTCCCTTTTTCTAAAACACCTTTCCTGATTAACCTCACTCCAGCATATAAGAAACAACTTCTTATAAGAATTTCTATGCCTCTTAGAATCTCCACCATATAACCCAGTACTTGATTATAAATTATCCTGCATTATACTCTGTTGTTTTATAAGTAAATATTTGTCTTTCCATCTCAAGGTTAAACTTCTTATAGACAAGAGTGATCCCTCTATTTCATTATCCCCACCAGAAATCCTGGATACTGCTGGACACACAATAAGCTCTGAATAAATTCTTGTAGAACTGAGTTCACAAATTCATAGAGTATTGGTCCAGACCCCAAGATACCCTCACACTCAAAACCTATTTACCTTCAAATAACTGTTCCATAACATGATGTAAAAACAGTGTCTGAACGAAAAAGAAGCTGGGTCTCTGAGGAATTCAGGAAAATTTACACGTCCTCCAAGTGCCCTTGTAAATAGCAACAGAAACACAAAATAATCGTTATCGGGGAAAAGATCTATTAGCCGGCTATCGTGACGATTGGCCTATCTGAAATCTTTCAAGGAAAGAGCAATTTTACCTTTCTGCTTTCTTCTGTGCACCCTCCCCTGGGCAATAAGAAGGGTCACTAATCAGTTTTTAATTTTCTTCCTGGAGAAAGATTCAGCATGGAGCTACAAGAACTCAGGGTAAAGGCTTTACAAAATAAAGACCAAGGAAACACTCTGAGTGATACAAGCTCTAAAATCATGGCACTAAATAAACTATTCTAGATTTTTTAGGTAATTAAGCATGTTTTAAAATGCCTAAAAATTAAAATGCAATAAGTATCATTCTGAAAAGAAATTCCACATAAGTAATCTCTTATGTAAATTTTTTTTAATAAGGTTCCTTGGAGCAGAAGGCTGTCTCCCTCACATAACCTAACCAGGGAGAGTTCCACAAATCCAAATGCCAAGACTGCAAAAAGTAATCAGGACAGACCACAGGCCTGGGAAGACTTAATTTAAGAGAGCTGGGAAAGAACAAAAACACAAAAACAAAAAAACAGGGAGGGGCTGGGAGCATGGGAGGAGATGGGATTGGCAGTGAATCTAAATGATTTTCAATAAATTCTGACCTGTGCCTCTTACAATCAGCTTTCAATCCTTTTTCCTTTCTATGCTGCAAAGAAACTGGGAGTTACTGGCAACCAAGAAAAGAACCAGGTAGAAAACTAGAGGCCAGGGTCTAGGTCTATGGGCTGGGGTCTGGCAAATCAACCCAGGCTCCTTGCTGGGTTTCCGGCCCCTCACCTATAGAATGCGGGGGCTGGATTAGATGATTCCAACTGTCCACACCAGGTCTAACTTGCTATCGTAAGTGAAATCCAGTCTGTTGTAATTTATGTCATCCCTTCCACACTCCCGCCCTGGCTGTCTGCTGCATTTTAGGGAGCATGACGGGGCTGAATTAACCGAGGACAATATGACCACACACAGCTTTGGTGCAGAGGATCAGACAGCTGAACTACTGGGCAAAGAGTAAGGTGGCTGACAAGAAAAAGCAATGACAAGCAGAAATGAGTTCGTGTGAAAGATTTTGTGATGCTGTGGCATTATCTAGATTCTAGATGCTTGAGATTCTCTTCACAAAGGGAGCTGTAGCCTTCACAGCTATTGGGATTTGTCAAGTGTTTGAATAATACCGACTTCTAAAATGTGCAATCCAGACAAGACTGTAAAGCTTATATTATGCCAGTTTCAATATCACTAAGATTTGCTACGATTTCCCTCAGTCCTAGGGGATTTTAGTCCAATTCCATAAAGTCATGACTACTCCCTAGGCTTTAACCTGCAATCCTGCTAGAAATCCCCAAAGTTCAGGGTTGAAAGGAAGTCCTAGGGGAAGTCCTGTGTGTTCAGATCTTCTACCATCTACATTATTTTCCTAGGGGATAAAAAGCACACATTGCACTGCTAAGAACAAACCTCTAACATTTGCTGAATACGTTTCAAGGTAATAGATAAAAACCACATACATATTGAAATGATATTAATTTTTCTAACATCTTCACCTTTCAAAACTACCAAAGAAAGTAATTCATAAAACATAGGCAAAATATCCTTTTTCCAGTCCTCCACCGAGTGACTTACAGAAACAGCCTCCAAGAACCAAAGGCAAATCCTTTACAGAACATAAATAGCAATACTCAGCTTGTACAGAAAAGTTTTGGAAATCTAAATATTCAAGCACAGTTTCAAGTTACAAAAGCAATAGCAGCAGCATGACTAAAACAATCTTTCAATTTGTCCTTTGACAAATATTTACTGAGCACCACCATGTGCCTGGCATTCTTTTAGATTCTTGAGAATGTCACTGCTCCCAATTTACAGAAAAGTTTATAGGAAATTTTTCACAAAATATTAAATGTTTTTAACTAGGAGTGTTTGCTGAATTACACACACCTATCTTACCAGGGCACTAGTAAAAATACACAAGGTACATTTAAGATAGTCCTGCAGATAAAGGGAATAGAATCGAGAGCCCAGAAACAAATCTTCACATTTACTGTTAATTGGCTTTTTTATAAGGGTGCCAAGACAACGATGCTGGGACAACTGGATATTCACAAGCAAAAGAATGAAAAATGGATCATAGACCTAAATGTAAGACCTAAGGCTATAAAATTCTTAAAAGAAAACATAGGAGTAAAGCTTCATGCCTTGAGTTAGGCAATGGTTTCTCAGCTATGACACCAAAAGCACAAGCAACAGAAGAAAAAATAAATAAATTGGACTTCACCAAAATCAAAAATTTTTGTGTTTGAAAGGAACCATCAAGAAAATATAAAGACAACCCACAGAATGGGAGAAAATATTTGCAAATCAGATATCTGATAAGAGACTTATATTCAGAAAACATGTAAAAATTCATACTCAAAAAGACAAACCAATCTAAAAAATCGGCAAAGAATCTGAACAGACATTTCTCCAAAGAAGATACACAAATGACCAATAAGTCCATGAAAAGATGCTCAACAGCATATTAGTCATCCAGAAAAAATGCAAATCAAAACCACAATGAGATGCCACTTCACACCCAAGGGAATGATTATAATTAAAAAGATTATAACAAGTGTTGGAGAGAATGTGGAGAACTGGGACCCTTATCCACTGCCTGTGAGAATGCATACGGTGCAGCAGCAATTGTGGAAAAGATTTTGGCAGTTCCCCAAACTGTTATACCTTATGGCCCTGCCATTGTACTCTTAGGGTATTATACACAAAAGAAATTAGAACATGTCCACACAAAAACATGCACATGAATCTTCATAGCAACATTGTTTGTAATAGCCAAAAAGTGTAAAAAACCCCAAAGTCCATAAACTGATGAATGGATAAATATGGTATATCTATACAATAGATTATTCAGCAATAAAAAGGCATAAAGTACTGTTACATGCTACATTGTGACCGAATCTTGAAAACATTATTCCAGGTGAAGGAAGCCAGTCACAAAATAATACATATTATACGAATCCATTTATATGAGATGTCCAGCTTATGCAAAGCTACAGACACAGTACGAGTAGTGATTGCCCGATGGTGGGGGTGGGGAGGAACTGGGAGCGACTACTAACGGGTATGAGGCTTCTTCCAGGAATGATGAAAATGTCCTAAAGCTGTGGTGATGGCTGTACATATCTTCACTCTGAAAACATGAAAAACCATTGAATTGTACACTTTAAATAGGTGAGTTGTATGGTGTGTAATTTCTATCTTTACAAAGCTGTTTTTAAAAATCAAATAAGAAACTGAGGAGTCAACCAGGTGCTTATACCTAGAAAAACAAAAGGGAGAGGGGGATGTCTTTTCTTTCTCAGATTCCTTAGCTTATGTCAATATAAAGGTACCTTTTTTTCTTATTCAGATGAACACACCCAGTAGACACTCTTGGTTACCTGCTACAGGGCCTGAAATCCCGTAGCAGCGAGGACCTAGTCTCCTCCCTCACGGCTTTCCATCCCTGAGGACAGCAGCCAGCACTCATCAGGGAGGGCTAAGGGTTTCCTGCACAGCACCCCAGGGCAAGGTGGAGAGCTCTACCCTAATTTTACAGATGAGGAGGCAGACTTGGGGTAGGCGACTTGGCCATGTTTACGGCACTAACAAATGGGAGGGAGACTCGAAGTCATACTGACCTATGACTGAGGTCTGTGCCCTCTTCACCTCGCTACATCGCTCCCAGGTCAAGGTGGGCAGGAAAGTACAGAAACTACCGCACTGAAATGCAGGCTCGACTGGGGTCAAAGAGGGCCTCTTCAGCTCTCCAGCAAGGAGTCGTTCTTGGAAAAGGTGAAACCTGAGCAGAACCCTGCTTGATGAGGGCTGGCACGTCACTCAGGTAAGAGGTGGTGAGCGGGGCTTTCCAGGCAGGGAAAAAGACAGGGGTGAAAGGGAATGTGGAGAATCCAAAGACCCGGAAGCAGCTCAGTCTGGCTAGAGGACAATACAGGTATGAGGAAGCGGTGAGAGAAAGAAGAACAGATGACTGCTGCCCTCAGCTAGGAATTTAAACCTAAGCCGGGAGGTTGACTAGCCTTTGAAGTATTCTAGGCAGGGGCCAAGGAAGACCACTCTGGATGCACTCTGGGGTTAAAGCTGGAGGCAGGGGCGGGGATTAGAAGGCTACCAGGAACTGTCCAGTTGAGAACTGAGAAGGGACTGAATTGGGCAGTAGCAATGAGAAAAGAGGGGAAGAAATAAATTTGGAAGATGTTTACGAGGCGAGAATTCCAAGCCCTGGAAGGATCTGAAAACTTGAGGATCCTGACCCAAGGGGTAGAGTGGACACTACTGGTGTCCAACAGCACCCCCGACTCCCCTCCTTCCTTCCTGAGCCCCTCCCCTATGCAGCCACTGGTCTCGGGGAAACTGATCCCACTCCCACCCAGTTCTGAGGGTGATCCCGTTGCCATTATAGCTCAAGAATGGCCACCAGACTCATTCTGGCTAAAAGACACAAGGGAAGGTTTGCTGGAGGACTTCTAGAGAAAGCTTCTCTCCTAACAAAGAGACTGTTTCTATTCCTATCTTGCCTATTGCCACACATGAATATCCTCCTCATCTCTGGAACCATTCAGCCATCTGCTACACCTGAGGATGGCGCCCATTCAGCCATCTGCTATACCTGAGGATGGCACTAGCTCCCAAGATGGCATAGCGAGGAAGAGACAGAGAGAAGCTGGGGCCTTGATCTCTCTGACCCACCCTGAACCTTCTCTCCTTGCTCCCGATTCCCTGACGGGTGAAGTAATAAGCTTCCTCATGCTGAAGCCGGTCACAAAGGGACCTCTGTAACTGGGGACCAAAGCACCTTCACTGCCAAAGACAGAGTGTGGCATGATCCACCAAACCAGGAAGCTCAGGAAGAGAAGCAGATCTGGGGGGTCTGGGGGGTCTGGGGGTAGTGATGGCAGGCTCAGGCACCCAGTGTGGAATCCAGTAGGCAATCAGAAACACAAGCCACATAACAGGGAAGTCAGGACTGAGGGTGCAGATGGAGTGTCAGCATTCCAGTGGTAGCTGAGGCAACGTGAGGAGACGCACAGCTGGAACACGATACTCTCTCTCCTGCAGATGGAGAGACCTGACAAATCACTAGTGTCTATGAATCCTGAACCACCACTGCTCCCCCACTTCTAAGCACCACTCACGCCCCTCAGAGGGCCTGTGTCACCTTGGGCCGAGGTTGGGGGCGGGGTTAGGTATCCCAAATTGGGATTCAGGAATAAATGTATCAGCAAAGAATATATCATACACGCTAACAGCTATCATTTATTGAGCACCTTTTATCCCGTGTACTTAAAATTCTTTTCTCAAATTCTCACAGTCATCCTATGAGGCAGGTAAAACAGCCCTCAGCTTGCAGATGAGGAAACTGAGACTGGATCAAGAAAAATCACTTGCCCAATCCCAAAGCCAGGAATTACGCAGCAGACAAGGATATGAACATGGGACAGGGAGGGGAAGGACTGAAGGTGACACACAGGACCCCAGTGAGGCGGCTGGTTCAGGTGTGGGGCCCGCACGAAGTCAGGAGCAGTGAGGATGGCAGAGAAAAACCAAATTTGACCAGTGACAGTCAAGGCGGCAGAGGCTCCAAGGCTGCTTCTGAAACACACAAGTCTGGAAGGAGAAGGTGGGACCTGAGTGGCCTCTGTGCGCTGGCTTAAGAACGTGACCCTCACCCATGCCACTGTTTGTATGGAGAGCTGTGCTCTAAACAAACACTTTCTAACCAACTTCTGAACACCATCCCCACAAAGCTGGGGACGGACAGGGCTTTACACTGTGCTTTCTCAAGCGCTCAGAAGGCGGCTTTTCTACACAATACACTGCAGCATTTGGTTCCCTCTCCGGTCTCGGTCTGCTGATTCCTCCCCCTCGCCCTCTGACCTTTCGGTTATCGTCCGTGCCAGCTAGCGCTCAGCACCTCTCTGTTCCCTGGCCTGTCCCCATCTCTCTTGTCCTAACTTCCTGTTAGCATGTCAATATCCTCTTCTTTGGAGATTATTAGGAGTGTCTCCTGAGGAACCATTTCAGCCCTTGGGGAATCTCTTCCCCAGGGTGTTTTGTTACAGAGAAAGGGATTAACAATAGGCAGCATTAAGGAAGAACTGTTTCTCTTAAAAAAGAAAACAGGAAATACATATGTGGCTCAGGGGACACAGGAATGCAATCCACATTTTTGAGAATGGCATAGACTTTCCGAATTGCAGTTACAAGTTTTTGAGTCACAAAGTAAACCGACTGGTTCCTGAACTTAACACACCTAGTCTGTGCCTACGACATGTGGTAACAGGTGCCTGTTTAATCTTAACACATGAAACTCTGAAACAAAAACTCATGGTGGTTAGTCATTACAACCCAAAGCAGGCTGACCAGGAGCTTTAGATGTGGCTAAAATGTCAGAGATAAAGCTGGGCCAGAGCAGTCAACCTCAGAGAGCCCAGAGAGGCACAGCCCCTCTGATCCCTGAGTTGTCCTGTATATATTAGGCCTGCAGACAGATAATTCTGCATCACAGTGAAAAAACATCTTTCATAAAAACTCAATATTTAACTTATGCACACCATCTTTTCCATTAAGCTTCAGAGCAGTGTCACATTAGGTTTACGTAGCTTTAAGAATAAAATCGGTGGTACAGCAAGATTAAAAATTACAGCGCCAGGCCCTGATTGTGTAAACTCACACTGTGAAATTAAAGAACACTGTTCTCAGACAGTTTAAGGAATGGTAGGTAAAGAAGAAAAGTCACTAAAGTGTGAGGATCTGATGTTCACTCAGAAAATATGCCCTGTTCCCAAAAGACTCAAGTTGGAAGGGAAAAGTTATATTTAGAAAAGAGAGAGTAAGACGCGGTAGTTACCTCTATGATACAAAAATGATGGGACTCAAGTTTTCTGAAATAGCTCCTAGTCAGCTCTTCAATGCACTGCATGCATTCAGTTCAGTACACCATCTCATTTTCTACCTATTACCAATATAAAAATCAGAGCATCTTGGCAACAGATTTTTCACAGTGAGATTTACTTTATTCCAGGGTCTTTTCTAGTAAAAATAAAATGGCAAAGGAACCTCATTATCTAGAAGATTTTCAATATGGCCTATTCCAACTGTAACACTCCATTCATTCCTCTATCAAATTAGAGTTAATAAGGACCTATTACATGAAGTATACAGCTCTAGCTGCTAAGGATCATAGACTGGGGCTCAGAGGATGCTGGAGGAGACAGATGTGTCCAGAAATAATGCTTGCAATGCGACAGGCGCTGTAACAGCATGTGTGTGAGGTGCAGACCAGCACTGCACTCTGCCTGGTCAGGATGAGTTGATGGCTGCCTAGCAGATGGGACTCTTGAGTCAAGTCGTAAAGGATGGTTCAGAGGAGGATGTGTTCAGGGAAAGACAAAAGCATACACCAATCCACAGGAATCCCAAGCATAAAGTCTCAAGGGAGTCTGGAATGTTTGGGAAACTGTGAGCAGTTCTACAAACCCAGAGAGCAAGTCACCGGGGCAGGCAGGGCTAGATCAGGTAGGGTGCTAAGACAAACAATGAAGTTTGGACTTTATCTCTAGACTGGAATAAGCCACAACAATAAGAAGGGGAGGATGAGGATAGGAGGAAGAATAAAGTTAAAATCTCCTGGGTGCTTACCACATGCAAGGCACCATGGATGTATGAGGTGAGTACTGTACATTGTCTCCATTTTAATTGATGGGGAAATTGAGACTCAGAAAAGATAAGTATCTTTCTGAAGGCCACTCAACTAGTAAGTCATCGGTAATGCCAAAATTAAACCCAGGTGGTCTGACTCCAGAGCCCATGCTTTTATCACTTCAGATATTGCTCTGAGTATAAGAATATGAAGTTAGAAACATAGATATCATATTGTTTTCACTGAATATAAGGTAAACAACTCACCATTCCAAAAGAGGGGAAGAAATGGAAAAAATAGAAAGCATCCAAAAGTTGTCCTGATTTTAATGTGGAAGACTGAGCACCAAAGACATAAGAATAAAGAAAGCGGCTATCCTCTATGGTAGTGGTTCTCAACTGAGGGTGATTTTGCCCATCGGGGGACATCTGGCAACATTTGGGGACATTTTTGGTTGTCACTACTGGGGAAGAGGTGCTACTGGCATCTGGACACTAGGAATGCTAAGTGTCCTACCATGGACAGGACAGACTCCCACAACAAGGAATTGTTTAGCCCTACTGTCTGGGATAAAACCTGATACAAACCACCAAACAAAAGATAAGTTTTCCATCTTGTAAGTGTCTAAATAAAAATAACAAACCACTGTCTATGTGACTAATCAAAGTAGAGTCTGGAATTTTGTCCCAACAATTATAATAGATTTAACCTTATCTTCACCCATGCTCAAAAGCAACAAAAGCACTGCATTAGGTCAACTTCAGTTCAAGCTTACCATTATGGAATGCAAGAACATGGTAACTAGGCTGCAAAAAGCATGGTTCACCATCAACCAATAATATTGTTAAGCTTCTAGAGAAGGACAGCCATAAAGCCGTTGGAGCTAACAATGCTTTCCCCCTTAGTTTCTAAGTCATATTCAAGCCATGGATGATAAAAAGTATACTTAATTTTTTTCAAGGAAAAAACTCCGTATAAAATTGAAGGGGTATTCAGGCCGGGCGCAGTGGCTCACGCCTGTAATCCTAGGCACTCTGGGAGGCCGAGGTGGGCGGATCGCTCTAGGTCAGGAGTTCAAGACCAGCTTGAGCAAGAGCGAGACCCCGTCTCTATTAAAAAATAGAAACAAATTATCTGGCCAACTAAAAATATATATAGAAAAAATTAGCTGGGCATGGTGGCGCATGCCTGTAGTCCCAGCTACTCGGGATGCTGAGGCAGTAGGATCGCTTAAGCCCAGGAGTTTGAGGTTGCTGTGAGCTAGGCTGATGCCACGGCACTCACTCTAGCCTGGGCAACAGAGTGAGACTCTGTCTCAAAAAAAAAAAAAAAAAAAAAATTGAGGGGGTATTTATATAACAATTATATACCAATATATATACTAGTTAATCTTATATAGCCACAATTTGGATATCACATTGGAATCTTGGAAACCTGGATGTAGTGTGGAGGAGGAGCACTTTCTATTCCAGTAACATCAAATCTACTAATTGATCAAGACCCACAGCCACTCTTATATTAACAGCAATCTTGTTACGTAAAGTATGATTACTTGCTTCAACTGATATTTATAAGGCCCTTGACTTTGTACCTTACGTGGTTGATACCAAGGATATAGGTATTCACACATATACTTAATATAATTTGTGAAGAACTATTGTTTTTCACTTCTTTCCCAATCTCCTGAGGTGTTTTCTTTACCAGTCCAAATGGAATGAAAATTACAATTTTTGGTAAATGAGATACATACACTTTAAGTCCCTAATTTATAATTGTTTTTCCAGTTTATTAGGAAGTTTCTAATCAAAGCATCAAAACTGACTCACAATATTCCCTCAGGAACCTCAGGATGACTGAGAGGTAACATTATTTAACAGTTAATGGATAAACTGTATACTTTGGGTGAATTGTATGGTATATCTTTAAAAAAACATTTAAAAAGTAAAAATGGAGTTTATATCACTGTCACATTGGTTTCATTAATTTAGTCAATACATGTAAAGAAAAATGAGCACCTCAGTATTCATCACATGACTACTCAAAGGACTAAAGTCTTGCTGAAAATACTAATCTATTCCATATTTACAGCAGCAATTTTAAGGACTAACCTTGCTATTTTTTTCCCTGAAAATCTTTTGCTAACCAAATGACAACCTAAAAAAGAAGTCTGAGCCACATTCAAGTTTTGCTTTCTAAGAGAACAAAAGGAAAGATCTCTACCTCCCCCAGCACAGAGAACTACAAAGGACAAAAGTTTCCTAGAACAAACATTACCAAAAAACTCAGACCAATCATAGCAGAAATCCTTACTTGAATAAACAACAGAGATAGCAGCAGAGAACAAACAGCTAAATGCTATTGTGGGGCTCAAAACACAACCAACAGCTTTCAGCTATATAAACCCGGGTTTTTAATCTTGAATAGGGCTCAAACTGTGAACTGTGTGGAAAAGACTTCCTGTTTGTCAAGGTGAGGTCACCTCTAAGGCAAGTTAAGAAGGCAGATATCTACATAACATTAATATGGATACAAAGATATTGTGCTATTTTTCTGGGGGGTTTTTTGGAAAATTATTTTCCATTTAAATGATATTCATCTTAAAATATAAGATGTGTAACTATTATCTTCAGGCTGAAATGTTTTAAATGGTGGCATCTATTTTTTTCTAAAGTCAAGGAAAAACTTTGATCTAAGTTGCAGAAAATTGCTTCATAACTAACTTTTAATTTTGTAATTTGGTTCTTAAATCAAAAGTGTTTTTCAAAATGACAAAGTGTTTTACCAAGCTTCACTCATACTTCTATTTTCATTTACTATAATTAATGTTTCTAACCCACAATGCATTATTTTAACAGTAATATTAATACAAGCAAATTCTTAAGTAACTATTTAGAAATCAGCAAAATTCCATTAAGAGATGAAATATGTGAATAATTTCAACACAAAATTAGCTGTTTTCAACTCATTCAAAATAGGAAAAAGGTCATCACAAATATTAAGAAATACTTATGAAAATTCAAAAAATAGAGATTTTTCTAGCTTAATTTCAGGGGAAAATGGGCTAATGGATGTTGCCTGCTTCATTTGACTTTAGTGATAATCAAAATTATCAAGTGTACTATCTCGGGGAACACACCATAATAGTAGCTATTGACAGTTAACTTTGAAGTAATTGTTTACTTTTTCATCTGCGAACTAAAATGGAGTTCATTTTATCTAATGAACGCAATATACATTAATTGTATGTATGTACCATAACATAAGAAAGTTAGGGAAAAGTTAAAGAAAATGCCAAGTATGTACAGAACAATGAAATATACAAACGTCGGCTGGGCACGGTGGCTCACGCCTGTAATCCTAGCACTATGGGAGGCCGAGGCGGGTGGATTGCTCGAGGTCAGGAGTTCAAGACCAGCCTGAGCAAGAGTGAGACCCCCGTCTCTACTAAAAATAGAAAGAAATTATCTGGCCAACTAAAAATTTATATAGAAAAAATTAGCCGGGCGTGGTGGCACATGCCTGTAGTCCCAGCTACTCGGGAGGCTGAGGCAGTAGGATTGCGTAAGCCCAGAAGTCTGAGGTTGCTGTGAGCTAGGCTGACGCCACGGCACTCACTCTAGCCCAGGCAACAGAGCAAGACTCTGTCTCAAAAGAAAAACAAAAAAGAAATACACAAACGTTCAATGTTTGAATATCATCTACATGCAAGATGCTTTTGTATATTTATAAATGCTATCACGTATGAAAATGTTTAACTCAGTACATACCACAAATAGGTAGGTGCTTAAGGCATAGCATGGTAGTTGCAGATAATGTGGTTAACTTCAGACAACATCTGTGTTACACACATGGCCATCAAAATAATTGTGGCATGCTTTTGTGACACCAAAAGAGGCCAAGCCTGTTGTGAAATGATTACTTCTAACAAAAGCCTGCTTAAATTATTGTTTAGTTATATGGCCTATATCCAAAATAACAGTATTATAAGGTTGCTGTTGCCTTTGAATCACTCACCAATTTTCAACCTATTTGTAAAACAAGATAAGCACCACTGGGTTATAAAACGTAATTATGGATCAAGATTTTGATTCATGTTTCTTTGACAAAATTATTCTATTTGATCCCAAGTCTTGGCTGCTCTCTTGACAGAATAATGTACATGCTCCACAGCTGACAGAGGCCCGGCTTTCAAGATTAAATAGGAAGCTCACACTCCAGATGATTTTTGACTTTAGATAATTTAGACTTTGCACTTCAAAAACATTTCTTTGTTGTTTTAGCATCCGATCATTAGTTATCTTTTCCTAATTGTTTTTACACTCACACTACAAAGAATCTACATATTATCAATAATTTAGGATGTTTTGTGATTTTTGCTTATTTTATTCACAAACTACACCAAAAAAATGTTACATTATCCAGTAAGTTCTTTTCCTGATTTCAGTCGGTGGGTAGGGGGAGGGATATTTTGGAACATAAATAAAAGTTAAAAATACAAAATGAACACCCTCCCCAAAAAGTGTCTGTTTTATTGTACTTGAAAGGAAATACCACCTGAGCATCTGATTGAATTTCGCTAATTACTGGGGAAACAATATTCAAAACAATTTCCTAAAGGAAAGGGTTAACAATCTT